>JAEMWC010000545.1:32500-205000 GCA_016490735.1 Pachyseris speciosa | reverse complement strand
CAAACAGACTATCTGTAAACTTAACTAAGACAAATTTTATGGAATTTAAACCATGGCAGAAAAAGTATTCTTCTAACTTTAACGTTGTTATAAATGAGAGAACCATTACACAGGTCAATGAAACGGTCTTTCTTGGGGTAGTTCTAGATGAAAACCTAAATTGGTAGGCTCATATATCTAGCCTAGCAAATAAAATATCTAAATCCATAGGTGTAATTTTTAGATCTAGTTTATTTCTTTCAAAACCTTCTCTTCGTATGTTGTATAACTCAATGATACTTCCTTACCTTAACTGTTGTAATCTAGTTTAGGGATCAGCTTATAAATCTAACCGTCAAAGAATTGTAATTTTGCAAAGACTTGTGGTTAGGATAGTGGACAAGTCTTACTATAATGCTCATACAGAACCTATTTTTAAGAAACGTAGCTTGCTCAAATTTCAAGACATTCATTTGTTACATCTAGGTCAGTTTATGTACTCGTTTAAAAACTCTATTCTCCCTCGAAAATTTGAAAACTTTTTTTCAACAAACAGCCAAATCCATACTACAATACGAGGTATGCAGACTCCTTTCGTCTACCATTATGTAGAACAAATATCCGGCAATTCTCTGACTTCTATCAAGGTCCAAAATTTTTTAACTCTCTTTCTCCTGGGATTACTGGCTCCTCAATTCTCTTGCATCTTTTAGGAAAAAACTTAAAACATCTATTATCAGTAATTATTAATTCTGTTATGTGTACAAATATGACTTGTCTGTACTTCTGTTGCCATGTTGTCTAGGTTTAGTTCTCTATTATTTCTCGGGAGGGAACCTAAGTCCTACAAGCCCCATGGTATTTATTAGGTTCCCTCGCCATTGCTTTTTTTTTTTTCCTTTTCTTCCTATCTGTTTTTTCTTGTTTACCATTGCAGTTTCTGTGTATTAATAATTGTAATTTATTAATCATTCCATTTCATTGTGTGTGGCAAATAAATAAATAAAATAAATAAATAAAATAAAACATTGATAGGTGCATTAGAAAATCGAGAGTTAAAAGTTTGATAAAACTAGGAATATGTATGAACATCTGCTAGGAAAAATAACTGCGAGCAACTTTCGTGCACTATTTCTAAATTTCAAGCACTTTTTATAAAAATCGAGCACTGTTTGAGCACTTTTTTGCAATGTTTTGAGCACTTTATGGAGATTTTTCCAGCGCAATCGGGACAGGCCTACCCGGCTAGCCCAGGTGAGAAGACCGTGAAAGCAGCGTTATATTCCAGGTCAGCTTTAAAAGTTAACTGCCTCTGGTGACAACGATCAATTACCAGAGTGCGAAATAATGACCCTACATACTAAAAAGCGGCCGCTAACGGAATGAGCGATCAAAAAATTGAACTTACCGTTAAAAAGTTGTCCGCCATTTTGTTTGTTGTGCTTAGCGACCGCTCAAAAGATAACCCACTGACAGCGGCAAGTAAAAGCGGGCTATGTTTTAACCCTCCTAACCGGGTAACCCGGTTAGCCGGGGAATCCTCTCTCCATGTAAACAAGCCCTTAGGGCCTGTTTATATGGTCTCGGGTACCCGAGACAACCCTTCCCCCGAGCGATCTAGTTTTCCACTTATTTCTTTAAAAAGTTCTACCAACCGTTTACATGAGTCGGACAACTCGGATGGGCGAGACAACTCGCCTCGGCAGGTAGGGTAACCCTGGCAAGCGGGACAACTTTTTCTCATGTAACACTTTGTCTTGCCTACCCGGAAAAGATAGCCCACTGACTATCCCGATTAGGTGAGTTGCATGTATATTTAACCCTCCTGGCCGGGTAACTCGGTTAGCCAGGGCACCCTTCCTCCTTGTAAACAGGCACTTAGTCAATATTGACGGCCTTAGAGTTCCAAAAGTAACGGCACCGTGTTATTTTTTCTTCGAAAATAGCAGGCGTAAGGCTTACTGGTGGGCCGCAACTTTCTGGTAGCCGTTACTTTCGGGTAGTTAACACACGGGAGTAGTTACTCAGACTGCTTATGGAAAGTCAGAGTCTAAAAATGTCGCTCTTTCTTCCTGTTTCATCCGCAGAGCTCACGGCTTCCGGTGTTTCTGCGCAAGCGCAAACTAAACATAGCACCTCGCGGATAACCCTAAGGGCGAGGTTGTGCAACAACAAGGCCGCCATGTTGGATGAGAAACATCACGTACACGACTAAAATGTCGATTCACCTTGAGTTTTCGAGGTCTGAACAACTAATATGTTAAGAGAAATGTCTATACGATTGTTTGCAAGTTCAACTGCGAGACGAAAGGTTTTAACATGACCAAACTAGATTCCAGATGTTTCAATCGTGCCCCTGGCCGCTGGATACTAAACGCTGTAATTTTGAGTGGTACATTTTGCTGAATAACTCAAGTACGGGATATCATACACCCCTGAGATTTTCACGGGTAATTTATTTACTATTTTTGTACAATATCTCAATTTCTTGACATTATTTCGAAATGATAAACGATTTTATTTTTTACTTGCGTGACGTGAAGTCCAACTATAGAACTGGCTGCAGAAACCTTACTCTCTTTTTTATAGCAATGTCTCCGTTTTAAATGATCTATTTGCAAACAGTTCCACCCTGCTGTACATTTTGCTGAATAACTCAAGTACGGGATATCATACACCCCTGAGATTTTCACGGGTAATTTATTTACTATTTTTGTTCAATATCTCAATTTCTTGACATTATTTCGAAATGATAAACGATTTTATTTTTTACTTGCGTGACGTGAAGTCCAACTATAGAACTGGCTGCAGAAACCTTACTCTCTTTTTTATAGCAATGTCTCCGTTTTAAATGATCTATTTGCAAACAGTTCCACCCTGCTGTATATTTTTTCTCCTCGCATCTCACGGAGATTCCAGTAACGTTGCCAAAAAAATGCTCCGTTCGATCTCTAATGGACCATTTTCCCTCCTCTCACCCCCTACCCCTAGGAGAGCTTGCTCGCAGGCTAGGGTACTCGAGACCATATAAACGGGCCGTAACACAAGTATTAGCCCACTCGCATGCCGTGATCGGCTTCAATAGAGGGTAGCAATCTTATGCATGAAATTGAACGAACGATCAGACAGCGTAAAGGTCCATTGTGATAGTTGAGCCATGCATGTCAATCGCGCATAATTTCAGCTTCACTAACCGTCGAATAGACTCAGACCACGTCCAGTTTTTTTATTTTTCTCTGTTTTTATTAACAGCTTATCAAACACAACCTAATATACATACAATCAGCGTAAGAGCGCTTTTGTTTGGGCTAAAAGGCCTTCGTGGGTCCACCGCATCGCACGTGAAATTCCCCTTTTATTAACTTCCCTTGCAGCCCAACAACAAGAAAAACTGTCACCTTCAAAGAGAAAACCTCTTTTTAAGGGTCATTTGGCTCTTTCCCGAGTGTGACCGCCTAAAGGCCGGCAGGGGCACGCTCCTGGAGCAAAGCTCCTTCGTGTCAATGATTTCATAGATATAATTGATCCTCTCGAGCAGAATTTCCACCCCACAAAATGCTTCATGATATTAAACTGGTTAAATATTTGGAAGCAAGACCGGGGAGCAAATTTAACCAATTTGAAAATGCATTCATAGCAGCGAGTTGCATGATGGTGGTTTCTTCTGCATGAGTCTGATTTTGGTTAAAAGGAGGTCTAGACTGTCGAGCCACCTTAATGAACATGTTACGTTTACTTTTGTTTGACAACATTTCTTAAATTATGGCAGTCTTAAGGAATTTCTATTTTAATTTTATCTTGAATTTTACACCAAGAGCCCACCAGGCTCCTTCTTACACAAAACCCTTCGTGTGTACCGGCCTTAATAGAGGTTTGACTGTATGTGACTTATAGAGTGATCGCAGACGTTAAACCCTTGTCTGAATGCAGTTGTGGTGCGCCCGCTGTAATTTCATCGACCCTGTTTTCAAAAACTCGGCTATAAACAGTATAAATACAAACATGCAAATACTAGGTTTAAATCCCGTGAACATGCACGTAAGTAGTTCCAATGTGTCGGAGCCACTGATCAGTGGGGCGTTTTCTCTTCACTTGGAACTATCAGTGCAGAAAGCTATGCAACGCCGAGTACGTAAATTGCGACTCTTGCGAGTACGACTCCTAGGCTGGTTGTACGGTTTGAACGATGAGGCGTTCCAACATGACAGCAAAAAGGAAGTCGTAAACGGGAAGTAGCTTTTACTTAAAGAACAAGTTGCGTTTACTTTTGTTTGATAGCATTTCTTAAATTATGGCAGTTTTGAGGAATTTCCGTTTTACTTTTATCATGACTTTTACACCAAGAGCCCATCAGGCCCCTGTTTAATTTATACCCATAACGCAGTGACTTGTGTTCTTTTCACATGTATACTTCATACTCTTTACCTTTGCCAACTCTACTGCTAGTCTACTCCCCCGCACACCCCCTCCCCCTGCCCACCGAACCCGGAGATCTTATTATCCTGGAAACACGTTCCCAGAGTCATGTGTGAAGTGAAGAGAGAGTACCCTGGGAACGAGGAACATATGATCGTCGCTGACGCAGCAATGACCTGACTGAGTAGGAAGTTTGCCACCCACCCGAATAGAATAGATCACGTTTGGCTCTAAGAACCAGAAGCGAATCTGAAGAACATAAAGTTCATCTTCCCATCTGCTAGCCGTAGTCCCAAGCAGTCGTTTTTTGGGGATTCGTGACTTCCCTGAAAACAACTGAGCGGGAGGCTACCCATCCACATGAATTATACGGCTAATTCTTGACCGGATTAATTGTCACAATTTGCGGCGACAAAATTAAGGTGCGGCGATTTGTCAGATAGCCAAGTGTATGTCATGGACCGTGGATGACGTCCTATAGCTATCACGACATCAAACTGACAGGAATTTTTAAATACCGCAAATAAATGAAAATGGACAGTTTACGTCCCCCGGGGGGGGGGGTACTCCGTACTCCCTTATATGGGCTATATAGGTATGTGCGCCTATATAGGTATGTGTTCCTCTATTCTCCAAACCACACTGCTAACGACATGCAATTAATCCCCATTGAGAAAATATTTTCTAACAGAGACTCAATCCGTAAGGCCAGGGAAGCTTTTTTAATTTCAAAAGGCAGACCAATTGATCCTGAAGGTCTTAACATCCGCGAAGAAACATATTAGTTAATTTTTTGTCATAAAGTTTATCTTTTTTACACTTTTTTTCTAGTATTTTATTTTACACTGTCAATCATTTTAGTTTTACGTGTTTCCGTTTATTACTACATAAACACCCCTTCCAATGTAAATTCTCATTGTACCTGAAGAAGGCTGGTTTGGCCAGCCGAAATATAGTACACAAAACTTAAAACCATTCTACGTTGTATCGGCCCTTGCTTTTATACTCTTTGTTGATTTTATAACGCCGATCAGATCACCAGTTTGATCCAACGTATACCAGCAGGATTATCGTCCACGGTTGCTTGTTTGAACATTTGATATGGCCTTAAAGGGTATGGTTTTTTAGCCGTTTTGGTCTGACGAAATAGGGTATCAGTTTTGACCATTTGGGTGTGAAATAGGGTATGGTTTGTGCACTCTAGTCTTGAATTGGGTATGATTTTTAGAAGAAGCTACTTTTTTCTCTTTAATTATGTTTACGCCAATTGTGTACATGAAATAGGTCTGAAATAGGGTATCAAATGTTTGGTCAGGTCTGAAATAAGGTAGGGAAAATCGCAGATTTTGTTCTGAAATAGGGTAACGGTTTCAGGAAGCGGGCCGCAAACCCCCACCTAATTTTTCTGGGAGTACCCCGCGGGGTTTACGTGAAGAGATCAATAAGAATTTTTATCCAGCGAATTCTAGAAAATTAGCAATTTCCTGTGATGAAATGAAAGCGCTATTCAGAGTGCTCATTTAGCTTCATTTATCTCGCAATATTTCCTCAGGTTTTAGTATTCTCTTGGGAGCCAGTTAACTCGCTAAAATATCACATTTACATCTCTTGAAGGGAGCATGAACGCATGAGCTGACACGTTCTCCTTTGTTTGTGTCAATAAGTTGTGGATGTTCCGTCCGGTGAAAGCGCGAATTATCAAATTCTTTCCAAATTTGGAAAATACGTGCTGTTCACGTCCAAAGCATATTACTGAAGTTTTGTCTACTGTTTATTACGTCAACAGGGTCACAATGGGTGCCGCACCCTTCGGATGAAATAAATACGGATGTTATTACCTCTCACGCCACATTACAGTGGTCTTCACATCTCAGTTCGGGACAGTGTACTCTTTATACATTCAACGTTTATCCTTGGACGAGATGACTCGGTTTTGTGGCATACTTTTAGCAGCAATTCTGGTATCTTTCTTTGCTGACGGGACACAGGCAAATGGTGAGTCTTGGGAGTGTTTCAGCGCCGAAAAGCACTCAGACATTTGCGACGTGGCGTCGGGGTGAGACAAGCGGAGTGAACCCTAGAAGTTTGTGTAATTTTCATATGAAACAGTATATTTAAAGCGTGTACACAATGACAGGCTTTATCTTCAGGTCTCCTTTGACTGACTTTAGATAAACATTTTGGCAACCCAGTAAGCTTTCAAAATTCAAACCAAGAAAGACGGCAGTCATATTTATATACGATATCTCTGTTCTCTATGACGTTGAGGTCAAATTTATTGCGCAACTGATCTTTGTAGTCATAAAATAGCAAACGATAACATCATTGTCATCGTTGTCGGATTTTTGGTTTATTTTTGTTTGTTTTATGTTGTGTCGAATTGCCCTCTGTTTCAGGGTCGATGAGTGTCCAGCAAAAGGCTTCCATATCTGGTTCATCGTGCAAACATGAATCCATGCATCGTTTCATAGACAATGGCATTGAGAAAAATAATTTTGATCAAACGCATTGGCGGTCTTACGTTAAAAGATAGTTAAAAATTCGTGCTGTCTTTTAAGACCTTTTAAATGAAATCCGAATACGAAAAACTCCATTAGAAGGCACATTAAATCGCAACCTCGTATATCAAATTTGTTTACATTAATAATATGTTTATACAACTGTTAGATCTCTCAGGCCAACAAACTTTAAGGTGTGACCACGTCAGGAGGATCATTAAGATTCCCAGTCCAAACCTCACAGCACGAGCGAGTGTGGAAAGTTAAAAGAAAAGCGAGGCGGACAACTTCTGACGTATAAAAAAGGTTAAAAAATTTAAAAATTTTATAAAACGTTTCGGTCCAAGACCTTCTTCAGTTACAGCAACTTTTGAATAAAAACGAACCTTAAATAAGATTAAAGTGCTAGTGAGTACGTAATCAAGATTCGTCTTTATTCAAAAGTTGCTGTAACTGAAGAAGGTCTTGGACCGAAACGTTAAATTTTTTAACCTTTTTTTATACGTCAGAAGTTGTCCGTCCTCGCCAATTCGGAATGCAGACGGGTTTGAATTACAAGTGCAGTAATTTCAAACAGTTTTATCTGTTGTCACCTGTCCCGGGGTGGTTTATAATGGTAATTGAACTTCGTGTCGTGCAATTTGGTCTAAAATCATAAGCGTGATTTGCACGAGTTTGATTTGAAATCACAAGTATGATTTCAGACCAAAATTGCTCGACACGAAGTTCAATTACCACTTTATTACACACATTTTGAAATCGCACAGTTTTCATCAATAGTAATATTTATAAGCCATGAAATTTGATTGGCAACGGTATTATTTCATTTTCATTTTGAAGGGTTTAAAAAGGATGCGATCAGTTTAGAGCAAAAAAAATTGTGTTTCTTGGATAAATTGCACTGTTGAGAACCAATCGGATTGCAAGGATTACCAGTACCAATGAATGCAATGAATACGTGAGCCTTCATCTTTCATAATTTGGCAACTAAACTTTTCTTACTCGATCTAATATCAAATATATCCAAACGTCACAGATGTTGTTATGTCCACAGATCTCGTCAAAGAAATCGACCTTTTCAAGGAAGTGGGTTTATTGAGCGGCACGCTACCGGTGGGGGTGACTTCCACCACGGGACAAAATGATAAAAGCCCGGCGTTTCATTTTACTTCACAAATGTCTCACCTCAAGGCGAATCAAGCAGCATATAACGAGGCCAACAAGCTTATCCACCAGAGTGGTGACTTTTGGATTTCTGCTTGGGCAAAGCTTGATGCCCCCAGACATGACAACGCGATTGTTTCAATTTCTTCCAGCGATGCACAAGAGTCGTATTTATCCCTCGTGTTATCGTGAGTACGCAGTTTATATTCTTTCCACTTTGCCCCTCAATTTCTTGGACCACTAGCCGGGAGCAATTGTTTACTTACAGGTCAATATAATATTTCATGTTGGTGATCATTTCGTCAGTGGTGTAAGGGAGAAATTAACAATTAAAATTAACAACATGATTTTCATATATTCATTCTCACATATTCATCATTCACTGGTATATTACGAACCAACAAAATGACCAGCTCCAAGTTGGCTTGTTAGCTCAGTTGGTAGAGCACTGCACCGGTACCGCAGAGGTCGTGGGTTCAAACCCTGTACAAGCCTGAATTTCTTTTCAGGCTTTATTTTAACTACTGCTTAAGTAGCGTTCATAACTGTGTTGATCATTCACATACTCATTACATCTTGGTCAGTTGCTGTGTTTGTTTTTTAGAACTATGATCTGATTGATAAGCCCTTGAAATAGCATACAGGGATTTGGGGAGAGCAGTATTTTTTATACTGAATTGTTTACGTTGGACTGATAAAAACATTCATTTTACAGTTTTGTTTGGTCAATACTGCGAACTGTCACTCAGGACGGATTCGAACGAGTTCGAGAGGAGTTCGAGATACAAAAATGACTGAGTTTTGTCAAGAAATCCAGAATTGGCCCACTTTTGAACAAGCCGTTAACTGCCCGAGTAGAGAAAAAGATAGAATAGCTTAATGCATGATACGTGGTTAACAGTTTTATGACAACTCTAAACCAGTTTGAACGCCAGCCAGTTTCTTGGTGAAAGGAAAGCATCACTGTCATCACTGAGCTCTTAATTTCCTCGCGTGCAATTTCCGGATTTCTGAAAGGATTTTCTCGGCTTCTATTATGGATCACTTTGCCGAAGGTCAGCGAAGTTGGGAAACACAAAGAGATGCGTGGTATTAATCTTGGTCCGTCAGGAAGTCAAATTCTCCAAATCTTTAATCACGAAAGCCACGAATATTCATCATCGGATATTCTCAAAGTCATTAATAATTCATAAGTTCGATTGCTGACAAGAACTGAATGGCTAAATTCGTCACGTGGATGAGTTTTGATGCCCAATGAAAACCCTGATGAAAATCACGCGTGTTTTGGATCAGATTTCCAAACCACGTGTGGTTTTCATCTGCGTTGTCATTGGACATCAAGATTCACGTATAAAAAATTTGCTTACTTATTATGCGCGAATCTTGATGTCCAATGACTACACAGATTTTAAAAACACAAGAACAGTCCTAGTTCATTTTTTATATTATTATTCACAAAACGTTTTAATCATGATTTGTAAACTTCGCGAATCAGTAGTTAAGAGATACGGAATCCATTTACGATATTTCAAAATTTACAGGATTCACCTTGCACAAGTCATAATCTTTGTAAAGACCGACCGCCAGGATATGATCCAAAATCGGTACTTTTCGCCGTCTCTCTTTCCAACTGCCATTGTCTAAAAATGTTCAAAGCCTATTTGTTTTGTCTTTTGTAGAAGCTGGAATCGCTTCGTCAGATTAAAGCTGCCCTTCAGATAAAATTTTAGGCGGACGAAAACAACTCCGCTCCCTCCTTGATCTCTGCCATCACTGTGTCAGCTGCAATGAATCAACTGCTGATGCGAAACAAACAGCTCTCACAAAATGTATGCAGGCAAAGAGTTTTGGAAAATGCGAAAGAATGTATGTGCTGTTGCTCGTTAAAGCAATTGGTTCTGGTTTTACAGAGAATATGTTAGCTATATCTTTTGAATTGTGTTTTTATGCGTGTTTGGAAAGCCGTATCAGAATTTCGTGTTTCATCAGGAGTTCCAAACACCTCGATACAAACAATCATTCATTGATTCCTTCATTCGTGTGTTCATTCGTTTATTTGTTTATTTAGAGCGGTTTTCAATCGAGCATCGAAAGTAAATTGCGTTTCCTTCGGTTTTGCACTGATTCGCTCTGTGATTGGCCAGCAAAACGCGCGCCACTTTTTCAACCGGTGAGAAGCAAAACCAAAACCAAAATTTGCTTCGTATTCTGATTGGCTCATTGCGTTGTTTGCCGGTGTCTAGAGCAATTGGTTTGGTTTAGAGCAGTTTTCAACCGAGTGTTGTAAAACCAAACCAAACCAATTGCTCCAGCCAATCACAACGGATCAAAACAGGGTAGTGAGCCAATCAAAATTCGAAGCAATTACATGTAACCGCCAAAATGCGCGCGTGCATATCTCGATTGGTTTTGGTTTTGCTTCTCATTGGTTGAGAAAGTGGCGCAATCACAGAGCGAAGAAATGCAAAACCAAAGCAAACACATTTATTATTATTATTTATTTATTTATTATTGTAGTGGTAATGGTCTTCGCTCAGCCATCACCATCACCGTTTCAGTCCAAAACAAACGAGGATCTCTGAGGCCGTACACAACCGGCAGGATAAGCTTGGACTACACCAAGTGGCACTTATTTAAAGTGCGATTTGAAAACTCGTCGCTGTCAAGTACTATCAAAATTTTTGTAGATGACAGGAATGTACATGCTGGTATGTTCGATGGGTTCGATGACTTCGTTCCTGGCTCCAACCTTCGCCTTGCGCAAGTTTATGAGCTGTATCTGGAAAATACTGGCAGCATTAAGAAAAAATTCAAGGTGAGTTATATTCCTCCTTAGCGAAGAATCATTGCTCGCGCAATCTTTTGGCGGGACGAGCTGGCATCAAATCAAACATTTTACAAATAAACTCAATCGAATCGAAGTTATCGAACGTCGATTGTCCAACACAATCGAATAAAAGTCGTGTGCCATTTACATTCCCAAAGGAATTTCCGAACTCTTGGTTGGTTAATGACAAATAAGACTACCCGCCTATGTGTGTTTTTATTATTTTATTTTACGGGCGATAACCTTTAACTGGTTCGACATTCGAGTTCAAAGAAAAGATTCCCTGTTTGATTTTGTTCAATTGGCAAAACTCTTGCGTTCTACTGTGTCCAGCAGAAATATTTAGGGTTTGTTTGATGTATTTGTTGTTACCTTTCCTTGAGATTAGATTTCAAGAACTGGCGAAGCTTTAAGATGGCTTTTTAGGAAACGTAAGTTTTTCAGGACTATTCAGGCAAAAGAGGCCCTCAGATAATTCACCGAAACAATCTCTGTATCGTCTTTTCTTGTTCGTAGGGTGATCTTCAAGATGTCAAGTTATATAAGGGATCACCTAAAGATGACTGTCCTCCCCTCAGCTCGGTAAGTATGATGTGGAGCAGTACATACTTGTATTGATTAATTCAAAAGTGTGAAAGCAAGATAATTTGCTGGAAATTTCCGGGTCGTCGATCATTCTTTACAACATTTCATCGAAGGTAATCATTTTTGCGTCATGTTGGAGGCAATTTTTGATACCAGCGTTGACGTGACTTTAGTAGCGGGGTTGGTAGCGACCATGCAGTTTGGCTGCACCAGCGTTCATTTCAGCTGCCAAGAAGTTGATTGTAGTGTTGTCTTCTGTTATAGTGTAAATGTTCAGGTGCTGTTGGAGAAAAGAACTGTGTGATGGACGGGTTCAAGTATGAAGACGGAAGCCGATGGACAAAGGACGAGTGTACCATTTGCGATTGTAAGGTAAGTATGGGAAATTAAAAAGAAACTGCTCCTTCCTGCTCCCTTTGTGAACATGCTCTAATGTTCCCATTGGATCGTGGCCTACTGTTTGAGAAGTGGTGATAAGCCTCGGCAAACCTTATTCTTCATACAATGGACAATGTAAACCTCGCGTTTTGATTCGTCTAGAGGAGTTCACGATTACCGTCGCGTTTTGATTGGTTTAGAGGAGTTCGCGATTACCGTCGCGTTTTGATTGGTCTAGAGGAGTTCGCGATTAACCTTGCGTTTTGATTGGTCTAGAGGAATTCGCGATTACAGTATACTCTGAAAATGCACGGAGGACTTCAAAACGTGATAGAGCTGAGGTCGAGGTTCCACTGTACACGCGCATGGCCAAACGATTTTTCTTTGTTAAATAACGGAAGCCGTTTTCGGATCTCAGGCGCGTGTTGGTTGAGCTGGCATTTGTTGCCATCAGCCAATTTGGCTGGATTTTACGGCTCGTATAAAAAAACCGCATGAATTATATTTTTATTTTTTCTTTATTTCGTTTATTTAGCAGGGACAGGTTATCTGCACTCACGTTTGCGAAGTCTGCAAGGATAATGGCAAGACATATCTGCATGGAGAAACCTGGAAAGCGGCCAATAACAGCTGCCTTAACTGCCGTTGTGAGGTACGAACATGAGAGATAGAAAGGAAAGAAAAAAAAGCTTATGTCCGTTTCAGTTCCTTGGAGGTGGAGGACACATTCCTTTTGTCAGTCCAATTTTGTAACCAATGTCGAAACGTCTGAAAATATCAGACTTCCGGTCGAATTACGTATACTTTAAGTTAACCACTTGTTGTACTTTCCGCCAGGTTGAGTTTTGCATTACTTCCGTATATTATACTGTATTTTTTAAGTTGTGAAGCCTTCAAGATTTATCGAGTTCAAGATTTAATCCAGACGTGAAAAGATCCAATTTTTATAGCTCTAATTTATTCTTGTTTCTGTCTTTGCCGTTTTAGAAAGGAAATATTACTTGTTCGCCTCCCTTTTGCCCAACACCTGACTGCAGCGGAATAGGAAAATCCGGCGACACTGTCGTCCCTCAAGGACAATGCTGCCCAGTCTGCAAAGGTATCATTCATTCAATCATTCATTTATTCATCCGTCCGCCCGTCCGTCCGTTCGTTCGTTCGTTCATTCGTTCGTTCTTTCGTTTGTTCTTTCGTCCATTCATCCAGCCTCTTATTCATTTATCCGGATTCATTTATTATTTTTCTTTCTTTCTGTTTCTTTCTTTCGTTTCTTTATGGGTTTGTTTGTTAATTGTTTCAATCAACTGGAAACTGTTCATTTCGAAGCGCAGTGCGTTCTATTTAGCAGTTTAGTACCTGCAGTTTAAAATCAGAGAAGGCAACTTAACAGGGAACTAAAAAGGACAGTTTCACGGTTTGGTGAATGTGCTAGCTATGACATTAACCCAGGCAGATAGCTCTTGCATGCAGGAAATTTGTTGCTTTTGAAAATTTCACGGTTGGTCATGAAAAAGTGAAGCTAATAATCTCATTCTTTACTCTACATATTTCATTCGTTGCATACTGGTTAGTCACTGGTATAAGTATTGCTTTGGTTTTGCTTTACTTCCGCCACTCACTGACTGGTCAACAAAGTTCCCGCCTCTTTCTCAGCCAATGAGAAGCAAAACCCAAATCACTGTACTGGTGACCTGCACGCGCGCATTTTCCCGCACTTAGCGCCGCCTACATGTACTTTCTTCGTATTCTGATTGGCTCGTTACGCTGTTTGCGTTTCTTGTGATTGCGCAGAGTAATGACATTGGTTTTAGTTTTACAACACTCATTTGAAAAGCGCTCTGCTGTTATTTACAGAGGATCAATGCCGGGGAACTGGAAAGGAGTACAAAAAATGCAGTTGTCAGAAGACCTGTGATAACTGGACTCAGGGACGTCAGTGCCAATCGTGTTCTGATGGATGCTTCTGTCCAAATAATGAAGTTTTGAATGAACACGGACACTGTGTGGCCGGCATTAAATGTCCCTGTTCCTACAAGGGAAACAGATATGAGGTATGTAAGCTAAAACTCCAAAGCTTGCTAACATTCTTCTTCAGAAAAATTTACATTTTAAAAAACGTCGCCCAAAAGATGGCCTCTCAAAGAAAAATAAAATAATTCCCACTGGGATTCCCACGTCCTGCGGTTATGAAACCTCCCAAGGGATGTATTGTTCGTAAAACATTTATCTCGGTGTTGGATAATTTTCGTTATGGGTCAGAAAAGTAATGAGTTAAAAATATTCCTTGTGTTCATCAGAGGGTGAGCCCGCATTGAATAGGGTGCAAGGGATCCGAGAATGTTGAAGATTTGGGATCAAAGGGACCCTCTCTGCTCCTGCAACGAGTTGATCCTAAGTTGTCGGCAGTAATTACTGATTCCAAGTTTTATTTTAAAATGTGGAAATAACATTTAAGTTAATAAAAAATGGGTATTGTCATCGCCTATTTCTAGGACGCAGCCATTTTGGATTTCGTGATGTCACGTGGTTGCCCTATTGTTTGACACAAACGATTTTCTGTTTCATTTGCTTCCTGACAATAGCTGCAACCAATTGACGTCACGAAGTCCAAAATGGCTGCTTGTTCCGAAAATACACAAGTTCAGAGAAAAGACTGTAGATTGATATTTGATTTGGAATAACCAGTAAATGATCGCACTGACAATAGACTGTTTACTTTATCTCTAACAGCCTGGGGGACCCTACAGACTCGGTTGCGAGCTATGTGTGTGTGCTGCTGGTGAGATGGCGTGTTTTTCAATGCCCTGCTAAAACAGAGCGCACCGTCTAACAAGATTTCGGGATGGTAAACACACAATTCTATTGGATTTTTACTACTTCTCCCGTATTTTAGATATAGCTTGACTTTGTAATCAGCAAAGATAGATCACAGAAACCACGTAATCGAGATTCATAGCGCATTTGTATATACATAAATAAAATACCACTGTTTACCACAGTAAAATTAAGTAAATTAACAAGTTGCGTTAATTTTGAATAACTTTACTTGCCATTTTTAATAAGCTGGTTTTTTCTTATCAAATTTAAGTCAATAAACAAGACTTTGTTTAATTTAGTTTCAAAGACTTTTAGTTTAGTGAGCAATTGTTGTATTCTACAAGCGAACCTAAGTTAAAGTTGCTGAGACCCGGGTATATGAACAATGCATAGAACAATATCCTTTTAGAAAATAACTTTTTTGAATAGGACTTTGTTTCCATTCCCCTTAATAAATCACTTTTAGGAATCTATTCAGACAGTCGCAAAGATAAGGCACTAAAAGGTATCGAACGCTTTATAATCGTTGATAACTGTCAATAAAGATAACTATTTTACGCTATTTCTTTTCTTTTCTTTTATTGAATTGCTCCGAAACGTTTCGATGGGAGTTGCGTGGATTGTTGGGAAGGGGTGGCTGCCTTTAGCAGTGTAACTCGTCCAGATACTGTATTTCCTCGAATAAGAGCCAATGCTCAAATAAGCGCCCTGCCCCGAATAAGCGCCCACCCCCTCAGCCAAAACAGCAAATAAGCGCCCACCCCCTCAGCCAAAACAGCAAATAAGCGCCCTCCTCCAACCCCTCACTTTCTTAAAAAGTAGGGATACAAGAAAAACCTGTTTCCCTTTGTCTACACCGGCAGTTTATTTTCTGTAAGTCCCTTCCAGTTATTTCTATTTCCTTGTGCTTGCAGAGTTCTTTTATAATTATGTGCATAACCAAAACAGAGTTAAAGTTGGTGTTAACAAAAAATTATTAGTGATTTGATGAAGAAATTAAAAAGGGAAAATAACGAATACGCAAACACTCAGACAGTCCACTACGATGCGGTGCACGTCTGGTTGAGGGCGGACTTTTTGGGTTCGTCCATTAATTTTTAACCTCCAAATTTAATTTTATTTCCCTAAAATCTTTATTTTTCTCACCTTCCCTTAAAATGACTCTCCTCTCCACCGTGGCCGCTCATTTTGAACAAGGCCAGTTATCTCGAAATTCAGACACTACATAATGAAACTTAGAGTGTAAACTACATATACAGTAAAAGCTCTATTAAGTCCCCCCCCCCTCCCCCCCCTTCTCTATTGCACTCTCCCCTCGCCCGTGGCCGCTCATTTTGAACAAGGCCAACTATCTCGAAATTCAGACACTACATAATAAAACTTAGAGTGTTAACTACATATACCGTAAAAGCTCTATTATGCCCCCCCCCCCCCCCATCTCTATTAACCCTCCCTCTCTAATAAGCCGCCCTGTTTAAAAGTCGGTTTTTCTATTAAGCCCTCCCCACCTTCCCTTTTCCTTCCTATTCCATTTTACGAAATCCACTTCATGCGGCCCAGTTGGTTTGTTATTAAACAAATATACACTCAAACACATAATACTGTTTGCTGCTCTGTATTTAAAGTGCACCTAAACCCATAAAATTTTTTTCGCTAAAATAGATCTTTGTACCTGTTTGAAATGCATTGCGCCTTTTTTTTTTTTTTTTTATCAAATCTTGACTAGTTATTTTGACTTTTCAAGGGTGTTAAAGTTGCAAAATCTGGCCATCGTCTGCCCCACGACCGAGTCTGGATCTATTATCGATTTGACATCACAAACTGATTTACATCGCAACATGCATGGAAAGCAGTTTGTGACGTCAAATCGAGAATAGACCCAAGCCCCTTCTGACTCGGTCGTGGGGCCTGATTTTGCAACTTTAACACCCTAGGAAAGTCAAAATAACTAGTCAAGATTTGGTAAAAAAAAAAAAAAAAGGCTCAATGCGTTTCAAACAGGTGCAAAGATTTATTTTAGCGAAAAAAAATTTATGGGTTTAGGTGCACTTTAATACTAAAGTTTCACTGCAGTTGTTTGAGTTTTGTACAAAAACTATTTTAAGACGAAAACGGAATGTTTAAGATTTGAAATAAGCCCCTATCCCCTTCTCCCTATTAAGCCCCCACTTCTAATAAGCCCCCCGTTAATGAGTCCTGAAATTAAATAAGCCCCCCGGGGGGTTAATAGAGTTTTTACGGTACTCAAGTCCAGCTACTGGTAGGCCAAATTAGAAAAAAATCTGTAAGAGCGTTATCAAATAAACTGCAAATAAAGTTTTTAAGACCGCTTTCGTTCATTCCTGCACTTTCCTTCAAGCTTTACAAGGAAATGTTTAACTTTTACACTTGTCTTCTCTGTTCAAGAAATTATCTTGGTAGCAAAGCATTTTCAATTTACATTGAGTCTCCTAGGTGGCTAAGGGCTAAATGTATGCAAATTACGATCTTTGTGACTTGTCCATATTTTCAAATATTTTACAATCACAGGTACCTGGGAGGCCCAAAGTGAATTTAAAATGTTTTGCCACCATGAAAATTCCTTGAACGGAGAAAAAAAGTGCAAAAGTTTTCCCCGTAAAGCGTGAAGAAAATGAACAAAACCGGCCTTCAAAACTTTAAAAAGAACAAAACTTGAGAGAAGTAGTGAGGGAGAGATCGTTAATTCATGTGGTGATCCAACATGGCAATTTATTCGTGACTTTAAATCGTTACACTGTGGTTTAACGTTAAAGGTGGAATTGTGCTTGCCTTAGAATTCTGGGATGCAGACTGATACGCGTTCTGCCACTTCCTTGCTATAACTTTTCTTAGTATATACACCACAGTGAATAGTGCTTTTCGCGCGCTCTGATAGGTTAACTCAGAGGGGATTAGCAAATACTATTCACTTCTGAGCAGCCGGCGCGCAAGATTTTAAAACTTCCGACTGCTTGTCGGTATGTTGTCACACATAAAGTAATGTTTTGGTCCGCTAAATATTCAGCTTGTGTGGTATATACTAAAACAATTATTAACCTCAGTGTAAGTGAAAGTGGTGGATATTTCGGTAAATATCCATCACCATTCACCTCCACTTCGGTGAATAATTGTTAACTATATGTTTATTCCGTCAGTGAGCAGTGCTTCTATTGTTCGTTTCGGCAGAAAACACTTTCGAGACCCGTTATCCACTATTTGAAGAACTGCCTGCTATCTAATGATTACCGAGTGACAAGTATCCCATTATTTTCACTTCAACAGAGAGAGCACCTCATTTTGAACAAGGAAGGCCTGATGTCGATAGTGAAAGCTAAAAAAAAAAAATAAATAAATAAATCGTACTTGTACTCAATATCTTGCTCGTACTCGAATCTTAAAAGACAAAAGCGAAGACATTAAAAACAAGATTCGAAAAAAACAAGAGCCAATACAACTTTATTCAATTCATTTTCTTACAGTGTAAGCGGCAAGATGTTATCAAAATAATTTATCACTTCCAAAACTACCTACCATAGTATGTGTACATTACGCTACGAAATACATTCGATGGGTAATCCTTGAGAATAAAAAAACATTAAATAAAAGCAGGCTAAGTTCAGGAGGCTAGGTTCAACGATTATGTGGTACCTAATCCCCCTCACTTTGCTTTAAGCCCGTAGAACAATATCAACTCCGGTTTTACTACAATACCACCAACAATCAGTGGAATTAAAACTCGGAAGTTCACACTTGCGCTTTTAAATACGACTGGCGTATTAAAAAATAAGTTCGGAGTGAACGTGCGACGCGTCTGTAAGTGTGGGTCTTTCAGCGACGGAGCTGCGTGACAAGGTAGTGACTTTTTACATTCAGGTTCTTCGACTTCTTGATGCTGATTTCGAATGAGTAACAAGCGTCAAGGGAAAGCAAAGTTGATTGTTAAATGAAGTGTGAGTAATGGAGTGACTAACAGTCTCTCCACATTGCACACCTGGACGAGTTACACTGATAAAAGCACCCCTCCCAAACAATTCACACAACTCCCCCGAAAAAGAAATCAAAGAAAAGAAAAGAAAAAGAAGCGATGGAAATAGTTCTCGTTACTAGCTGTATATCAAAGCTTAAGCCTGGTTCACACTAGCGACATAACGACCCAAGGAAAAGATCAGTTTTATCTTTATATCGTTGTGTTCACACTGCAAACATAGTAGTCTCCTTCGCAGCCGTTATTAGGGTCGTCACGTAACGCTCCTCCCCATTAACGGCTGCTCACTCGAGCTCTGCATTCCTTTCCCTCTGTTACCGAGAACCAATAAAATGCATGTAATTCTTGGCAGCTACGCCAATCATATTTCTCGTTATATTTGCCGCCAAAAAAACGCAACAAGACGAGGACTAGGACCAGGTTTCTAGAAAATGGAAGCCTATTCCTTATTGGTCAGTTTGAGGGAAAGGAATGCAGAGTTCAAGTGAGCAGCCGTTAATGGAGAAGAGCGTTAAGTGACGACCCTAATAACGGCTGCGAAGGAGACTACAAACATAGCTTCCTGTTTGTCGTTATGACAATGTCGTTATGTCGCTAGTGTGAACAAGACTTTATAGTGCGCTCGATTCCTTCTTGTACCTTATCTTTATTATTGTCTGAATAGCTTGTTAAGGTCGCTCACACCAGTTTCCAGTACTTTCTTTCATGGATCATTACTACCAATCTTTATACGTTATTACCTTTATAGTGGAATCAAAGAGATGCCCAGTAATTGGTGAACAAGTTATAAAACAATTTTCGACATAATAGGCTACCATAGCAACACTTTTACGGGTTAACACACCCATTATTTACTTGCTACCACTATAAAGGTAACAACTCATAAGATTGGTAGTAATGAACCACCAAAGTACAAAAGCCGGAAAGTGCTAGAAACCGGAAACAAAGTCATGTTGAAATTCATTATTTTCTGAAAGGATATTGTTTTTTGGATCGCTCATCCTCCTTGGTTTCAGTATCTTTAGCTTCAAGGTGTCTCGACTCTTTCTGCAAGACAAGAAAGCAAGAACAACACTAAGAAGAAGCGAAAAAATATCAATCTCTCTGCATGTCTTCACTTCACGTCTTTGGAGTGGCAGGTCAACCTCACTGGTGAAACCTCATTTCGATTACTGTAACGTTGTTTGGGGTATTTTGTAACTGTAATAAAACTCTTGCCAACAAACGCCAAAAACTACAAAACCGTGCTGCTAGAGTTCTGACCTCCGCCGCTTTTGACACCAGTACTGAATATCTTTTGAAGTGTTGAATTGGAGAAAGCTTGAATCTCAGCGCCAGATCCAAAAAGCTTGCATGGTGTATAAATTACTAAATGGGCTCGCTCCTGATTACCTTCGATTTAGATTTGTCGAGCGTAACACCATTACTACAATGGGGGACAAAAGTCTTAGGACAATTAGCACGATCTGCCTTAATTTATCCCACTTTCCCCCTGGCCCCCAAGCAATGTTGTAGTTTGTGCAGCCCTGTACCGCTTTACCCTGTCCTAAACGTCTTTCTTCATCCCAACATTGTTTGGAGGGGGGAGGGGAGGGCCATTCGCGGTATCCACGTGGTTAAAAAAGTGCATATTATGTGACATCTGATTATTTGATAAGTTAAGGATGAGGAAGGAAGGTTTTCCATAACCGTTCCAAGGATTTTTGTTCTCCATTGTAGCTATTCTTTATGCAACTGAGAACTGAGGACTTTAAAGCGATGCTGTTTATGACGCTGCACAAGGTGTTTCTAACTTTTTGAGTCTGTGGATGAAATCCTAAAGTGTGACCATTCAAATGAAACCTACTGAGCAGTATTTTCCTGTGGTTCTGTTTATTATGCTGTACAAGGTGTTTCTAACTTTTGAGTCATCCAAATTGAAACTAATGATCAGTTATTTCATGATTGTTCTTATTCCTTTTCCATCAGTTTTGCGCACGTTTGCTAAAACTCCTACAGCAGTACCTTTTTACTCGCCACTGTTTTGACGTCCTTATCCTTATCTTTCTCTCGTTCTTTGTCCTTGTCTTTTTCCTTTTTAGCTGGCGGTGAGGCGTCGGTTCCAGATTTCCGAACAAGTTTCACTTTTAGTTTATCCTATCATTCAAGTAAAAGAAATATTTCAGGAAGAATTCAGGTTTTATTCAAGTCTACTCACATCAAAACTGAGCTACAACTCCAATTACAATTAGCTCCTCTCAGCTCCTCCAGTGTTGAGTCCAGAGGTTGCATTTACTCTGGCTATGGCGTGGTTACGAACAACACTGAAGAGGACAGGCGGAAGGAGAGCGGCTAGTACCAAACAAATGTGATTGAACTTGTAGCTTGTCTATAAAGGCAAATGCTTGAATAGAATCTTACGACCATTAAACATATCCAACTTCTCAAACACGCCGTTTCCTCAGACACGGATTCACGAATGCAGTGAATAATTTCCACCACGCTATCAGGGTTTTCCTTTTGAAACAAAGTTGGAGTGGAAGAATGGAGAACAGGCAGAGAAACCACAAAAAAAAATATTGACAACCCTCTCGTCTTTTTAAGGTGAACGTCAGAGACGCAGTTCACTCCATACCTTGACTTTGTTTTCAGAGCCGTGTGAATTTGATGTTTTGGAAGCTGCAACCGTGACTTCACTATCCTCTCTTCTCCTTTTCGCCTCCTTCCCTTCAGCGGGATCTAATGACGACTAGAACAAGCCAAAAACAGGACTAATAAACAATCACGAATTCAACGTTCTTGAAATTCATCTCCACGTGCACGGAAGTCTTAGTTTCAGTGAGGTAATTATGATAACGCGGAGCCAAATAATTAATATCGTGCTTAACCTACAGAGAACAATTCCCGTTCTATTAGAGCGCTTTTCAAGTGAGCGTCGTAAAGCCAAAACCAAAGTAATTACTCTGATCAATCAACAGACGCAAAATGCCTAACAAGCCCATCACAGTACGAAGCTATTACATGTAGCCGGCGCCAAACGCGGGAAAAGGCGCGCGTGCAAATCACGATTGGCTTTGGTTTTGTTTCTTATTGGTTGAGAAAGTGGCGTGAGATTTGCCAACCAATCAAAGAGCGGAGTACACGAAACCCAAGCAAACGAGAATTACTTTCGACACTCGATTGAAAACCAGTCTATGTGGTGCAAATGAACACAGACAAAATAACATTGATGACTGACATCAGGTAAACACAGCCTAGGAATAAGTTCCGCGACATAGCCTAAGGAAACTGAAAACAAAACACTTGACTGAGAACAAATCATTTATCGAACAGCAAATTTGCGAATTTTTTATGGTTTTCTCAAGACAGGTTACACTGCATTACAAAACTGAACTTTTATAGCACTCAAAACTAAGCATTCATCGACATGCGGGCTCGGCAATTATGACACCCAGCTCACCCGTTTTCTGTCCGATTTTGATGTCTTCTCCTTCTCGTACTCCACGGTTTTTGATTTTCTATCCGTATTTTCCGGGCTCTGAAAAGAGACAGCAGTTTTAGAAAATTATTTTGACACACTGACAAATGTATTTTGTTATGTCGCTTTTCTTGCAATTGTTTGCGAAGTGTATAGTAAGTGTAAAGAGTATTATTAACAGAAATGAGGGTTTATTAACATACCTTGAACGAGTCGGAATCCGGGCCTCCTCCCAACCGGGATGGCGAGTTTTCCTAGAGACAACGCCAGCCTATAGTTAGTAATATTCTTACAAAGCCGTGATGCCCTGTACCAATCACGACTACAGACTGTAGTGACACACACTCCAGGGCGTTCACATCAGTCAAATTTTGCTTTGAATCGAATTGTTCGTTGTGAACGAGAGTCAGAAATGAAACGTGAAAATGACATACCTGAGAAGAAGGCGACGAGATCCCTTCCAGTCTGCGACGTTTCGCCTCTGCAATAAGAAATATTGGCAAAATTCTTCAAACTTAAAGTTACTTGCCCCAGGTGAAAATCAATCGATTTATAACAACTAAACAGACGAACAACAAAAATACATAAACAAGACTCCGGAATGAAGGGAAACTGTCCAGTTAGCAGCGCTGATCTCGGGCTTATTTGCCGCACCACAACTGGATCTAAACTTGGGCAAAATGTTTCACAATTTTTAACGGGACTTCGACGCAAATACCCTGCGCTAGAAGCTTTTGCCTATTTCCAGTATAATTAACCAAAACGTTTCAGCTCAATCTTATGACACGTTGCCTCATAGCCAACGGAGATGTGTTTTCCCCACCGAGTTCAGTTTGTTATTCAACAAACAGATTCCATTCCGTGTTTCTAACACGTGGTGAAGTAAGTGGTCGCACGACCAGAAGCTCCCAACTTCTGCATACACCCTTATATAAATCTAAATCTGGACAAAGGACATTCTTTTGTCGTGCAGTAAGTCTGTGGAACAGTTTAGATAATTCCCTTAAACTTTGTAACTCTTCTCGTAATTTTAAGCGTAAACTAAGAGCCGTATTATTTGCTGCTCAGTTTCTATCCCTTCGGCCTTAGTTTGTATCACATCTATTTTATTGTATTTGCTCAGTTGTAATTCTAGGGAATATTTATTAACATTGAGCTTCCTTGATTTTTGCATAAAACATTTTTAGTATTGTAATTAAATTTTGCAATCTTTAGACCATTGTCACTGAAAAGCCCTCCTCAGGGAGGGTCAATAAACTTTGTATTGTATTGTATTGTACTGTACTGTACTGTACTGTACTGTACTGTACTGTACTGTACTGTACTGTACTGTACTGTACTGTACTGTACTGTACTGTACTGTACTGTACTGTACTGTACTGTACTGTACTGTACTGTACTGTACTGTACTGTACTGTACTGTACTGTACTGTGCCGTGCCGTGCCGTGCCGTGCTGTATTGTATTGTACTGGGCTGTGCTGTGCCGTATTGTATTGTATTGTACTGTACTATACTGTACTGTACTGTACTGTGCCGTGCCGTATTGTATTGTACTGTGCCGTGCCGTATTGTATTGTATTGTACTGTGCCGTGCCGTGCCGTGCTGTATTGTATTGTACTGTACTGCGCTGTGCCGTGCCGTGCCGTGCCGTGCCGTGCCGTATTGTATTGTATTGTATTGTATTGTATTGTATTGTATTGTATTGTATTGTATTGTATTGTATTGTATTGTATTGTATTGTATTGTATTGTATTGTATTGTACTGGACTGGACTGGACTGTGCCGTGCCGTGCCGTGCCGTGCTGTATTGTATTGTATTTCATTTGGCAGTGTGTGTGTGCTCTGATGGCGCACGGATGACGTCAAAAAATGGTAAGAACAAAGAAGTAAGCCACGAGCCGCAGACGAATACCGCGACTGACGCTCTTACCACCTTTTCACATCATCCGTTCGTTATCAGAGTACATAAGCCCTGACAATTGGAATCTATTTGTTTTATGCGTTGTTTTCTTTTTACTTTTTTCGGCTCTTGGTCTCATTTCTGCGTCTATACTTTAATCGCAAACTCCTCTAGACAAATCCAAACGCGAGGTTTACACCGTGCCTTGTATAAAACCAACATAAGAGCAAAAACAGATCACTGCCGTGAACTGGAGTCGCATCGCATCTGTTAACTGCCAGTTGTAACTCTTTAACCAAGCCCGACGCATTCCAAAAGTACTCATTTAACCCATTGGCACCCGTGCCGGCCAAAACCGGCCGTAAAAAACTCCCATGCTTCAAAACATTGCAATTTTCTCAATCGCACGAATATTGCCTTAACTGTTACTTGTGAGCACGAAATGGAATGTCCTTTAAATTTGGATATCCAATAAACGCAAGAAACGTAGCGATTTTTACCAAATATGGCCTTTTGAGTTTGGACAAGAACGAAACTGACCGTTTTTAACGTCAAAGAGAAACGATAAAAATGCCCCTTTTTGCCTTCACGTTTTTAAAGGAAATCATCGTCGAACCATCATAACGAAATTCAGTCCTTGTTCTAGCTTAGAAATGACTTTTTTTGTTCATATTCTTCTCCCGAGCGTAGATACAGCCTTTTGTTCCAGTGCATTCGGGCCTTCCCTACATTTTCAACATCTCGACCGCGTTGCATGCTGGGAACTAACGAGAATTTTTTTGACAGCGCCCGTTCTTTCCCCCAATTCTTTGACACAGCCACTCCGACCTACCGCCAAAATTTCCTGCTTTTGGTCATCTTCAGTGCTCACAAATTCCAAAATATGCGGCGGTAGGTCGAGAAATTCATCAGTAGTCGAGTCCCAAAGGTACCAAGTGTCCGACCGGCCAAATTCCCATTTCGAGTAACAAGCCAAATTCGACAACAAAGTACATCACCTTGCTCGATTCTTTGAGAAAGTGGACTCTTAGCTACCGTCACGCTTAATGATGCTCATCAGGCAGCCGCTAAAGATGAAAAATGGCTGTAAACTTAGCAAAAATCGCAAGCAAACCGAACTTGGGCCATTGTTGTTGCTTCACGGATAAAAAATAGCTACGTCAAAATGACGTTTTCAGAAACCTTGAGCCTCCAGTGCCTTAGGACAGCACCACTTTTCCCTGGTAGTTTCAAATAAAGAGTCACAAATTGCTATTCATCGTTTATAGGTGGAAAATCACTCCGAAAACGTAAAAACAGCTGGTAGTCAATGGGCTAACAAGTATCAAAGTCTGGCCGTTTTTCACTAATTTGTGCCAAATATTACAGCGCACAGGCTTACGGTTTATGCACACGATTTACAAGGACATTAGCTCACTTTGGAAAAGAAATGAGAACGAGTGGCCGCGCAAGCTATTGTGGGATTGTTTGGGAGGATGTGTATTGCTAAGAAACAATCGCCCCCAAACAATCCCACAATCCCTCACGCGGCACTCTCGATCTCAGTCTTTTTCTAAAGTGAGCTATTGTTTTTAAACTCTTTAAGTGGACAATCGGAGCGCGCGCTTCGGTTTTCATATCTAGGATCCGTCACATCATAGGGTTTATAAACCTTATTCCAAAATGGCTGCCAATTTATTATCCTTTTGTCTGCATATTAATTAGCCCTCTATTCCTCGTCAACATGTACAAAATACAAAAGAATTTTGAAGTGAAAATGAGGCAAAGACGGCTAATTAACATGCAAACAAAAGAATAATAAATTAACTGCCATTTTGGAATGAGGTGTGTGAGTGGCAGTTGGCCAAAGAAGCAAGAACGCGCAGCATCAGCACCTTTCTCGTATTCGCCATCTCTGGGTGATTCAGGCACAGCTGGTGACGTGTGTTTACTCTTGCTTCCTGATCGCTCCCTGTCTTTCTCTTTCACTCTTTCTTTCACTTTGTCCTTTCCTTCTTTTTCCCTGCTTTTGCTTCGCTCCTTTTCTTTATCCTTGGTTTTCTGTTCTTTCACTTTCTCTGCTTTTTCCATTTTCACTTTCTCCTTGGGTTTTTCATTTTGCTCTTTGTCTTTGTCCTTTTCTTTCTCCTTGTCCTTCACCTTCTGCTTACTGCAAACATATTACAACAAAATTTCAGTAGAAAGCCTCTCAACCAACTTATCTCTGGCGTCTTCATATTAGTTTTTCCAGCCTCGTCCAATCTTAAGCTGCCAATCTTTAATTCACAGTCTTTGCTGGTGTTCTTTCTGTGCATCAGCCGGGTGCAAACCATGCATCTGGGCATCAGTCACTCTTTAAAGTCATTCATTCATTCACTTATTATTATTATTATTATTATTATTATTATTATTATTATTATTATTATTATTATTATTATTATTATTATTATTATTATTATTATTATTATTATCAGCTTTGTGAACTGGATGATCTTTTTCCGGTTTGCTTCCTAAGGGAGCGGGTCATAGCCCATGACCAAAGGTCCCTTAGAGTTTCTCCTTACTCTAGAGCTCCAACACCTTTCTCAAAAACCTTGCCGTTCCCAGTAACGTAGTTTTCTGGAGTAATGAAATATTAATTTGACATTCAACTTTCCCGACCACATGTCCAGGTTTTTTGTTACACTTCCCTTTGTTGTTGTTGTTGTTGTTGTTATTGTTATTGTTATTGTTATTGTTATTGTTATTGTTATTGTTATTGTTATTGTTATTGTTATTGTTATTATTATTATTATTATTAATTCACAGTCTTTGCTGGTGTTCTTTTCGTGCATCAGCCGGGTGCAAACCATGCACCTGGGGCATCAGTCACTCTTTAAAGTCATTCATTCATCCTTCGGCCTCTTTCCCTCTTTTCTCTCTTTCCCTCTTTTCTCTCTTTCCCTCTTTTCTCTCTTTCCCTCTTTTCTCTCTTTCCCTCTTTCGGGGACTGGCAGAGAGGTTTAAAAGACAACAGAAAGATTCCCAAAGGTTGGAAAATTCAACCTGCCGTTTGCTACCAAAGCGATTTTTTTTTTGTATTATTCACTGCAAATCATCCACCTGCTGTCAGTCTTCTTGCTAGTGGACACATCATTCCCGTTGGTGTTGCTTTCTGTTTTGACTGTGCTGGAAGTTTTTGTTCCTTTGGTGCCCGCATTGGAGGTAGCGGTTTTAGACACAGGCTGAATGCTGCTGCTGCCGCTTGTATTCAAAGGTCTGAGAGAGCGAATAAAAATGCTATATCACATTTTTTACTTTACCTTGGAAATCTTTCCTTAGTAGTAGTAGTAGTAGTAGTAGTAGTAGTAGTAGCAGTAGCAGTAGCAGTAGCAGTAGCAGTAGCAGTAGCAGTAGCAGTAGCAGTAGCAGTAGCAGTAGCAGTAGCAGTGGCAGTGGTAGTGGTCGTGGTAGTGGTAGTGGTAGTGGTTGTGGTAGTAGTAGTAGTAGTAGTATTAGCAGCAGGAGCAGTAGCAGTAGCAGTAGCAGTAGCAGCAGCAGCAGTAGTAGTAGTAGTAGTAGTAGTAGTACTAGTACTAGTAGTAGTACGAATAGTAGTAGTAGTAGTAGTAGTAGTAGTAGTAGTAGTAGTAGTAGTAGTAGTAGTAGTAGTAGTAGTAGTAGTAGTAGTAGTAGAAGTGGTAGTGGTAGTGGTAGTGGTAGTGGTAGTGGTAGTGGTAGGCAGCACAGCTGGAGTAGTAGGCAGCGACTGCCAGCAAACCTTACGTGCTAGAGAACTCACAGTGAAGGCCAAGTGTGAAGTAAGGGGCAACTGACTGTAGGTGGTAAATTTGCCGGCTGCCGGCACATGACATGGCTGCAAAAGTCATTTGTTTCAGTAGCTTTTATAAGCGTGTAAAGACACCAAAGTCGAACAGTGTGTACTTTTCGAACAATCGCGACGGGAGAACACGCCCGCGACTTTGACAATAGCTTATGGTAACATTAACGACCAAAGAACAGAGAGGTAAATTTGCCCAAATAAAGGGATATCTTACTTGTTAATAGACGCGTTCCTGCTTGGGGAGTCAGCGGGACCAGCCCGGGAGGCGGTTGTGCCGCTGGGGGTACTGGAACCTGATGGTTTGTTACCAGTTGCGCCTGCAGTGGATTTACCAGCGGCATCTTTCTGAGCAGTAGTGTTCTCGTTTCTTGCTGTACTGGGGCTGGAGCCGAAAATAGCAAACGGTTGGCTCTGGCTTACAAAACAAAAGAATCCTTCAAACTGATCACTGGGATTTGATGAAGGTGCAAGATTCACACTCACCTGGACGATTTCGAACCTTCCTGCTCCTTTTTGACAGTTGCTGAGAGAAAAAAAATTTGGCCACTTTACAAGAGTCAACGTATAAGTCCAACAAAACACAGTCAAGGAAATTGTTATGCCTTATTCTCCCGTTGAGCAAGAGAGCAACTCATCTTCCCAGAATAACAGTAACGACAAGGTAAGAGCAAAAACGTGCAAAGAAAGAAATCTCAAACCTGTTACTTTGGGTTTCACATCAGCATCGGTCTTTGCATTTTCTACAGAAACAAAACCAAAACAACCTTTGTCACATGCACTTATGCCACGGACTGAGAATGAAAGGTTCGTAAGCATGCTTACAGTTCTATAGTCAGTTCTGATAACACAGTTAAATCGGGAAATTTTCAGTTTCCTGCCAAGGGTTTCGAATTTAAAAAAAAAGTAAAACTAACTTACTTGTTGGTTCCGCGTTTACTGATGAATTCGGCTGAGTTTCCTTAAATATAAAGAAAGGAGATTCTTTTGGCTTTCATCCCCCATATTGCAAGAAGAGAAAAAAAAGCGAATTCCCAGCATACGTTGTAGCACGAAGGAATAAAATAGTAATACAAATGCAGTACACATTGCTGGAGGATACATAAATTATTGTTCGTTTGTCATACTATAAGGAACTTTCAAGTCAGTTGTTCATCATAAAACTTACCGTTTTTTCCTGTTTTATAGTTACAGTCTCATTCTGTGTTGTTGGTGGTGCGGGTGCCGCGGGAGGCTGAGAAAAAATCATTTCGCAAACTGAAGAAGTTGTTAAATTAAAATTTTTCATGGCTTCTGTTCAAACAAAGTTGAATGTTTTAAGCGGTTAGAGATCACGACAAGCAGTGTTACAAGAATTTAAACGTCAGTGCAGTTCGTCACCTTTTCCTTGTGATGAAACTCGCTCTCTACCACCATGTCTCGTTTTTTCGCCTTCAAACGACCAGCATACCTAAAAAAAAAAGAAAAGAAACACACCCTTACAACCCACAGATCACACGGAAACGTAATGCAAACAACGAATTTTTCTCCTATTGTTTAGTCAGAGGAAATCCTTTAAAAGCCGATTCTGTTGAAGTCCTGTAGGGCTGAGTTGCTCGAAGCATGGTTAGCGCTAACCATTGGTTAAGATGTATTAAAACCAGTGTAGGTTGTCATGGTATTTAACCCAGGTTAGCGCTAACCGTGCTTCGAGCAACTGGGCTGTAAAGTAAGCTCATTGTCGGGCAAACAATTAAATCTTACTTTACAGACCAACCAGAAACAAAGGGCGCATTTTTGGGGGCTATTCCGGAATGGGAATACTTGGAATTTGACGGTTATCGTATTTTTTGGGAACCTATTCTGTGTTCGCAATGAGCGGAATAATATTCTGTTCGAGAATGGAATGAACGAAATATTCTGCTCCCAATGGCAAAATGAGCGGAATGAAAAGAATGGTTTACCCGGAATTCACAGAATATGCGTTTCGTCGGGAAACCTTTTGGCGGGAAATCGTGCGAGGCCCGCCAAGCCCGTGACGTAGCACCGAAGTAAGGTTCAGGTGAACGGTCCAGACTATTATCAATCCGTACCCAGGGTCTTCAGGCTCTTTGGCCAGCGGTTAGTCGCCAGGAGAGACTCTGGGATAATGGACCGCCATTTCCCAGAAATTCTGGGGTAAAACAATGGAAGCCGTTACGGGCCAGCCAATCAAAAAATTTGATTTTTCTCCATTATCCCTGAGTCTCTCCTGGCGACTAACCGCTGGCCAAAGAGCCTGAGGACTCTGGGTAAGAGATTGGACTATTTCATTGCGTGCGCTCTTCTTACGTTACTTCCGCCAGGAGTTTTCTGTTTTCAGGAACTAGAGATGCGGGGTTTATTTAAAAACCTTATTCCACTTATTCCCGGAATGGGAATGAGTAGAATAGTCCGAATAAAATTTGCCCTACGCAGGCATCCTCTTTCAACAACAACAAAACACAGTCGTCAATAAACCATTTCACAATTACTTGCTAAGTGACCTGGCCTATGAATGGAAACAAGGCTGGCGGTGACCTTGTTTTGATACAGACATCACTGCTTTTCTCATGTAAATCATGTTCTTACGCTGACTAGTCCACATTTGCATGAAAAAGACAGAGAGGTTTGTATCAAAACAAAGTCACCTCCAGTCTCGCTTCCACTGAAAGGCCAGGTTACCGAACACAAACTGTAAATGGACTATTCTCACAACAAAATGCATCTTCTTTTTATCGCTCTTTAAACAGTTTCTCTGCTACTAAAGAAGTTAGGTGAATTTTGAAAAAGATCACGACATGTACCCTACTGCTAGAACATAAATATCCTGCCGCTTCTCTTTCTCCTCTTCGCAGATCTTGTCGATTCTTCTTTCCAAAGCTTGACCAAGATTTAATACTTTAGGATAATACGGTAAAATCTGCCAAAAAGAGTGAGAAAAATAAAATCATCAAAACTGCTCGACCTTACAGAAACTCAAAACTCCACTCAAAAATTGCTGGCGACTTACCTTCGTTAAAACCATGATTGTGTTGCGAATCTGAGTATAGTCCTTTGATTCCAGACATACTACAAGTGCCTGTAAAAAAAATTAAGTTCAAATTCCATACCTTGACTGTTTAATTTGATTTATGTTTGTTTCGCCCGGAGATAAAAAATTCTTTCACGCTTAGCCAGCACGAAACAGTAACAATTTCGGATAATTTCTCTATTATGAGGGTACCTGGTTGTGTTAAAGTGGAATCAGAGATTGCAACTTTAGAGGCACATCGGATTAAGATTTGACTTTCCAACAGCAAGAAATCGGTTGATTGTGATTCGTTCATTATTGAAAAAGTTAATTAATCAGCACACTCAACAGAAAATCGATCGATCGATCGATCAGTCAATCAATCAATCAATCAATCAACCAATCAATCAATCAATCAATCAATCAATCAATCAATCAATCAATCAACCAATCAACATCTTTAATCGGGCACACTATAAATTGTGTGCGTGTCTAAGACCAGACCAGGGCACCGCCTGGGAACTAGGTCCCCCACTCTTTCCGATCAGTACGTGGGTTCTTTTACGTCCCATTCTACCGGTAGTTTAGTGTGTGGAGGTGAAGGATAGAAGATCAACGGCTTAACATCACTGCCCAATGACGCGATCATCTGAACTGAAGCAGATGTTGAGCACAGAGTCAGCACGATCTTAACCACCTTATGACCCTTCTCTTATTAGCTTAATCAGCTGAACGCGCCCATAGAACGCGACCGCGGATTATTAATAGCCAATCAAATCTTTGAAGGAGAAAACAAAATTTGTATGCGACTTTGTTATCAACGGCGTGCGTCATCTCACTTAGCAAATTCTAACAAGAACCGCAGACTCAGTCAATTATCAGTAGCACGTGCAAATAAAATAAAATTCAATTTGTTAAATACCTTGGTGAGTTTATACTGCCACTTATGGCAAACATGTCTATAATTCTCGTAATCTAAATGGTCGGCCTTGTCGTTGTTTGTAGCTCGTAAAACTGTCACAAATCCTGGAAAACTACCACATTCCTGTCAAAGCATAAAAACATCTGTCAGAGAGAATTTCACACAGCAAGTTTCATATATTTTAAGTCAGTCGATTTGCATTCACAACTAAGCTCATCCCATATTGTCATTTCATTCTGATTTGGTTGACAAGCATCTTTGCCTTGCTCTGCTCAGTGCATGCATTGATGTGCTAGAATTAACCCACAGATCACGGCATAAGTCTTTTCCCCTAGATTAAGGCACATGTTAGATTTAGCAATCGTATCTTTTCGAAATGTAAAACAAGTTTTAATACTCATGGGACTGCCAAGATTAAGCAGTGAAATTGATGTCTCACAACTTAAGATAAAATTGAATTGAGTTTCACATCACCAGGAAGTCTTTGAGAACCTTCACACAAAATTGGATACAGATAAGAAATTAGGGCTAGAAATAGGCCTTCGTTTCAAGCAAACAGAGATTCGCCAAGCCGAATTTAGCAAAACTGCACCATTTTGTAACTGCTATAACATATCACAATTAAAAAAATTGCAATTTATGCAAAGAAATGTACGTACGTAGTTCTGGCAACGTTTCTCCACACGCCAAACATTTCCGTGCAAAAAAGGTTCAAACTGCTTTAATTCCTCGAGTTCGAATGAGATCCCTCTGAAACTTCGCAATTTAACTCAAATCAGTGGGGTGGACCTACCTGTGAACTCGGGTTTGCAATAAAACGTTTTGATATATATTTAATTTGGTCGCTAACTGCAAATTGTGCCACTGTAGCAAGAACATTTCAAACACAGTCAAGTAGCCTACCTTCTCGTAGGTTTTCTTATCGCCATGCCACCTCATCACTATTTCAAGCATTGAGCACAAAAACCGACCTACAAACGAACCGAAACAAGGAAACGAGAAGAGAATGATAAGGAAAAATCAGAACCCAAAGATCAATTTAGAAGCCCACGCTGTAAAATGATACTGGGTTCACTTTGCCCCAATTTTTTTTTTAACAGCCACACTTTATAATGGCAGAACTGTCAGCTTTCTAAGAAGATATACGCATGGATAATGAGAATTATACTGAGTAATAATTCAGATGATATGAACAGACGAGGTGAGAAATATATGAGCTATTTTTCCTCGTGGTTTGAAGCACAAATCAGGAAATTCTTACCGATTGTTGTCTCATATATTTCGAACAGAGTCTTTGAAATATAATTATTTTAACGGACACTTAATGAATGTTTTATTTATGGTGTTCATAGAAATTACCATATCTACTGGCTTCATTTTCTGTACAACTTGCTACAGTGTACGAAATATCTGAAAATACCTGTAATGAAAAAAAAAAAAAAGACTTAAAAGGGGTAGTGTCACACCAATTGTAACTGTTCAAATTGCGAGGAATTACTTCTTCTGTTAGTTGAATGGCCCGTGTAACACGAAGAGGTAGAACTCAAATTATTTCCAGGAGGAAAAGAGGGATTATTTTATGGCGAGTTTTCTTAGACAACAGCGAAATTTGAAAAAGTGAGCTTGACTTTTTCAATGTGAGAACGAATATATGAAAATCATATATTTGAACTGTGGATTAAAGAATGAATATGTGAGTGATCATTAACTAGTGTTAACTGAGATGATCACTCACAAATCCATTAACTTTTTCATGTTGCCATCAATTAGCTCCTTGTCGTCCGTGACCATAGTCAACCGCAAATAGTTTCAATGCACATATAAAGTACTTCAAAGGAAAACTGCAAATATTTTACCTGTTCTTTTGTTGCAAACACATGTTCGCGTTCAGATTCAAATTACGCGAGAGTACACCTTTAAAACATCACCCGAATTTTTTCAAAATCTAAACCGGCAGTACTTTGCACAGTTTTTGTGGTAGAAGGATAGACGGAAGCTCTCAGGGATGTAGGTTCGGTGAAATAAATTAAAACACAAAGTTACATTATTGTACTTACTCGGTCGAAACAAAGAAGCGTCGAAAAGTTCGGTGTTTTGAGATTGTGCAACATGTGAACAAACTTCGCACAATACACAGCATCACTGGCTGTAAACACACATCTGGGAAACATACAGAGCTGCAGGAACTGTGTGATGGTTTCACTCTTTGTCGCTTCTGAAACAAGAAAAGTAATGACGAGGTTCTTTTTTGCACTATGAAGGGCCTACCTGTAACAAAAACCTTTATATCTCTGCAACGAAACTTCCTTTTCCATGATTTCACAAAGCTGAAATATAGCTTCTCCCAAATGACAAAACGTCACAGTGCTTGCTTTGGTTTTGCATTGCTTCACTCGGTGATTGGCCAGTAAAACTCGCGCCACTTTGTCAACCAATGAGAAGCAAACCAAAATTGACTTCCACGCGCGCATTTTCCCGCGCTTTGCGCCGGTTTCGTGTAATACACTGTTTCAGTCTCTTGTGATTTGCCAGAGTAATTGGTTCGGTTTTGGTTTACAACACTCAATTGAAACTGCTCTAGTTCTGATTATATGACAAATCCATTAGTTTATGCCGTTTGTCACTCTGCTCGCGGTCAGCTTGAGAATGCAGAAAGAGAAAACCATGAGGAAATTGAGAACACAAACCCAAAACCGATATTAACTTAAAAAACACTCCTCAGATTTAAAAAATGTGAAGCCATTGCTTGTACTGGCTTTTCCTTCGCCTTTGCCTGTATTAAATTGCATAAGTCGTCAGTGCGCTTCTCGAGTTGCACAGAATGGATTTTAATTCTGGTTTGTTTCGGTTTTGCTTTACTTCGCTCTGTGATTGGTTGGCAAAACTCGCGCCACTTTCTTAACCAGTGAGAAGCAAAACCAAAACCAATCGTGACTAGCTGTCGTGACTAGCAGGCGCGCATTTTCCCGCGCTTTGCGCCGGTTACATTTAATTGCTTCGAATTCTTATTGGCTCTTTGCGCTTTACACGTCTGTTGTGACTGGTCAGAGTAATTGCTTTTCAATTGAAAACCGCTCTATCAGCCTTGACCAAAACTTACTTGCTGGTAGCCATGTGTCTCTCTCGTTTTTCAGTGAAGCCATCACTCTCTGGCTGTGTTCCTCTTGTTGTCTGAGTTCCTCTTTCAATTTTTCTGCTAAAAGGGAGCATCTTTCTTTTTCTTTCTTCTTCTTGCTCACAGGCTATAAATTGTAACAAACATGGTAACAAATTGTAACAAATTGTGATGCCATCCTTCATGCTATGAGTTTATCATTCAATTCCAGGATAATAACAACAACGACAGACTTGGAATTAAAAATTTTAATGTTTAATGTTTAACATTTTTTCGAATTAAAATTAGAAAAAATGTTCAAGCGTTGACATAAACGGTGACTGACTACTTCAGTTCGGTTCAAAACTTTCGAGTTCCTGCGTCTGTATTTAACATAGTAAGGACTGAAAACATACCATATCTTTGTTGTCTTCAAGCTGAGCCAGCTGTTGCTTCAGCTTATTCAGTTCTTGTTCGTATCTTTCAGAAGGGACGTAAAGATCGAACATGGACAATGCCCAAAAAGTGACATACAACTGAGGGCTGTACAGGAAAATCAACAGAAAGTTATCATTACCATGAACATTAAATACAGCTGTACAAATTGTCAAAATTTTCACACAAGATGTAGCTGTTGTTATACTATCAATAGCAGAGAAAATAACTACCAAACATGACCACTCAAACATTTGTTCATACACAGGACACCCAATCATTACACTGTGCTTAGCATGACTGAAATCATATCAAGCTGGGCTTATATATGGTGTTAAGTGATAGTTGTGTTTTTTTTTTTTTTTTATATATATATTTGGCTGTGAATATACAGATTCTCTGCACTCAAAAACAAAACAAAACAAAACAAACAACAAAACTATCACTTTGCATCATTGAAATTGAATGTTACGCAGCAAACCACTTTTTGTACTACTGACTTTATATATGGTGTTGCAGATTAGAAATACTGAATGAGGGTAAAATAGTTTAGTCTAAGACAAGTTAATGCTTCTGTTATCGTTTATTCATCATGACTTTAAAAAGAAACATTGCAGTCCTAGGCTGGAATTGATACTAGTCACAGTTGATTTACCTGATGCTGTTCCAGACTTTTGGTGCTTGTAAAAGTCGAGCACTTTGAAAGACAGGTTCCATAACAGAATTCACTGCATCAACGTAGCACTGCAAAATTTGCTGATTAACAAGAAAGAAAATAACTTCAGTAAGAAATGTCTAGAAAGCAATTATGATGACTAAGAATTATAACAATTAACCCAATTTGTGCACCCACAGAACACTCATATGTGACATAAATGTAGCAATTACTATCATCACATCACAAAACTGTAGCTATCATAATTATCATAATTATTAGATTGTTTATCAGCTAGCTGTACTAGATCCAAACATTTGTCATTACGTTAAATAAGCATTGAGTTAGTGGTTAATCGCCAACTCACCTTTTGTTGAAGCTGCTTTCCCTTAGGAGCCTCTATGGCCTTCTTTGATTCCTCATACTTAATCTGGCAAGAAAAAAACATTAGGCACGTCTGCCAAAGTTTCCTTTCTGGTTGTAAGAGTTAATTACCAAATCCCAGGGTGTAGGTAATGACTATAGCACCCTACTTTAGAGCATAACAATTACAGATAAGAAAACCGATGCTCAACAGTCCAGACGAGAGAGTGAGGTCTTGTGAAGAAATGAAATTACCGGTAGGTGTGGGGAATGGTAAGTTTAAGACTTAGCATGGTGGCAAGATCAATGTTTTTATGCGAGCCAGTGTATTTATTAGGGACATAGACATGGCTTTGGACAAATTCAAGAGTGCTTGACTGCTGGTATTTGCAAGACACTCATTTTTTGAAAGACAAGGTACCATCCCTGCAATTATAGCTACAACTCCTTTTGTTCAAGACTTCCTCTCCGAACACTCAATATGGACTTGCTACAAGCATGAGGGCAAGAAGAGTAAATTTTTAGGAGGACTTGAAATAATTTCCATTTATACTTTATTACCAAAACTGTGGTTGTGTTGGTGAAGAGAGACCAACAAAAACATGTTCACAGTTGCCCAATTAGCTTGGAGCTTGACCCTTGAGAGGAAGCCGAAAGTCTTAGGACACACCACTACAAACCTGCTACCCATTTTAATTTATTCTATTTACCATATCTGTTTGTTTTGCTGTTTTTGCAATTTCTTCTGGACTTAACACATTTACAGTACAAAACGCGATCGAGTGTTCACCTCTATTTGATGCACAAACATGGGTCTTGATAGAAAGAATGCAGCATCAGGGGTGAGATGATATGACTGCCCTAACACATCTAGTGATGGCAGATGAGACTCGTACTCATCAGCTGTCAGCTGAGTGGCAAGGAAGCCTCCAAACTGCACCAGTGTATCTTGACACTAAAGAAAGAAAAACACGAGCTTCACGTCTAAGTGTGCAGATAACAAGCCTGCAATGACAACTGTGCAGTGAAAGTCGACCTAAAACTTACACGTACATGAGCATAACACAAATTTCAGGAAAAGAGGCTAGATCGCTTTGTGTTATGTGAATCACAAGTTAAAGTTAAATGATTAATTACGAACATTTGCATGGAGACAAATATTTTGCAAAACCAAGCAAGTATTACAAGTGCCAAAACTATAAACAGACTGTATGCTTAACTTGAGACACATGTCCCTTGAAGAAAGAAAAACATTGTCCTGTGTTTCCCCAGATACTAGTCAGGTGTGATAACCACTACATCACAGGTCAACCATGCTGGTAACATGGCTTATTTCAGTTTGTGAGTGTTACAAGACTCAGACCATTCCTTGGGACATTTCTTTCTTTCAAGACTATCTGTGTGTACCAAGCCAAGCTCCTTGCTTCACCTGGTCATACAGCTTTCCAACAAGCTTCAAATGCCTGTCAGGATCTTCAAAAAACACAATTCCATTCCTCTGTTGAGCCATTAACAGGCAAAGCGGCAGGTCTAGCTTTCCTTCTAACAGCGTGTCACGCAGCCTCTGGGATGACTTCTTTGTGTTTCTGATCTGACCGAAGTATCCACCCTACAACAGAGAATTAGAATTAAATCAGCATGGACAAACACTGCACTTAGATAGATTACATGTGATCTTCAGTGAGTGAGCTAAAAATCAAAGTATATTCAGTAGGTTGAGGTACGCATAGGTGGAAAAGTAAATGAAGATTTACTATTGTTTAAATTAGAAAATAGAAGTATAAGATCAAGAGATGGAAATGCAGTGTTTTATTAATGAAGCTAATAATAATAATACTAATCCATCAAATTCAAGTTCTTTATCATAAAATAAAATGGGCCTTAGTAAGGACAGATCCTCCAAGGGCAGGTCTTTTTCCAGTGACCCTGTAAAAATGATAAATTGCTGCACTAAAACTGAGGGATCAAAACAAAACTACTTCAATTCTTTACCTCAGCCCTGAGTAGCTCGCCCCCTGATAAAGCCTCTAACTGCGCAGCTGTCACTTCCTCTGATATCTCAATTCCTGACATTTTCTGAACAACTTCCTTGAGAACAAGCAAATCAAAGCTCTTGCCAGCTTTGAGCTGATTTGCCACATACTGCAGGAGACCTGTCAGCTCAATGGAGTACTTGCGGAATACAGTGCCGCAGAATACTGCTAAACCTAGAAAACAGATTTTAAACCACACACATTCCAAAGATTAAACATTGAAGAAAGATCTAAACAGTAAAACTAACTGTTAGTAGAGGAGAGTTTCAACTGACAGTTTTCAAGATTTTTCATCTGTCTAAAACCTGTGGCCCTTCAATATTCCAGAATTAAGATATGTTGGATTATATGACAAGGGAAACAAAAATCTTACGAAAAAACTCTTATACAAAGATTTTAACCACACAGGGGGGAGAGGGAGGGGGGAGGAGGGAGGGGGGAGGGGAGGGGGTACTCAGGCATGTTAGTGGCAGGGACATGCAAAGACCTTTTTGGGGTTTGGAATCTGTGGATTGCGACTTTTGTTAGGTTATAGAAATTTTCTGCTGGGCTTTTTTGACAGAAAGATTTTGGCAAAGTCTTTTTTTTGGGGGGGGGAGGGTTGCTAAAGGTGGACGCACGAAATTCCTAGCATTCTCTTGTTTTGTAATTTTATTGTTTTTGATGCTTAGGAAAATTGGACTCACTTTTTTTGGGGAGAGGGATGGAGTTACATTTTGGGCCATTGGACCTTTTTGGAGAGTTTTTCAGCACAACAGGATCTTTTTTTAGGCTTAAAAATTCAGTGACACTCAAACTTCCTGCAAACCTAAAGAGAACTATCGTAAAGACTCGCAGATAAGCCGCACTCACAGATAAGCCACATCCCGAGTTTAGCAACTCAAATTTTGGAAAAAAAAAAAGTTTTTCTAGTAAAACTCAAAAGAAGTTCAAAGTTGAGTCTTAAGAAGTGTTCTGTCTTCGTCAAACGTAAACTTGCCAACATTGAAATGCAAAACTTATGAAGTATTTATGAAGTATTTATTTATGTACTTTTCCAGAAAAGTGTTAATTCACTGAAATTTACGGCACCTTTTCCAATGGTCTTGCAGATAAGCCGCACCCCCGATTTCAAAGAACAATTTTTGGGAAAAAGGTGTGGCTTATCTGCGAGTCTTTACGGTATATACTTTTACCAGTGCACCACTATAACTGTTTGAGCCATGAATTAAGGCAATGTTAGGGCAATTGTCCAAAGGCTGGGCAAACTTATCCAGCTGTCAGGTTCACTCCTCATCAGTATACTTTCTTATCATGATTATCAATGATTTTGATTAGACATCACTTGAGGAGTAAACACAGCAGTTGTACATTAGAATCAAAGTAAATAATAATCAAAACCAGACAAAACCACTGTCCACAAAATAATACTTGCACAGTTAAGTAACCAAACGTGTGGTATGCTTTGCCATTTGAAACAAACATTGTTAGAAAAGCAAGATTCCATACTTTTTAACCACTCTGAGATGTTAGTGTCTTCATGTTTTAGTCTTTCCCTCTCGGGATTTGCCAAAGCTTCTATGATACAATCTGTTGCGGAGTTAAGGGAATGAACAAAACTGATTTTTGGTAATGCATGCCTTGGTGATTTGTCTACACACGTCCGTTTAAGTTGGCATCTAATGCTTTTATTTTACTATCAAAGAGGATACAAGCTAAAACATCATAAGCGAGTGGAGTGAGGTACTTTAGTGAATCCACAACTGGCCCAATGAAGTTATCATACTTTTGAATCTGTGACAGCAGCTGTATACAAACAACAATAACACATGATCAGCATCCAAGTTCTCCTCTTTGATTTTAACAGAAGAATTACAACTAGTTACCTGTAGAGTATAATTTGTTACAGATAAAAATTACATTCAGGTAAAAAATTTTAACCTGAGTTGAATCTCAACTCCCTTTGTCTCCTAGCCATAATTATGAACAATTATGAATAATTAGGGGTAAGGATACAAGGGGAATCGAGATTCAACCTAGATTAAGAAATTTTTACCTGAATTTAATTTTTACCTGCAAGATATACAATGTATCAATCGCCCAACAGTGACTATATGTTACATGTGTATTACCCATAAGTTTCATAGTGAAAAAATATTTGAAGGTCTGAAAGTGAAACTATCATATGTGATGGTCTGTGTGAACGTACTTTAGGCCTGTTTTTTTTTTTCGAAAACGAAGCACGCAACAGCAAAAAAAAAATACATGGCAATGTTCTTTGACAAAAATGGAGTCCAAATGTCAAAATTCAGGCAATTCCGAGCAATTTGAAATTTCGAGGCTAAAACATCAAATGCGATAGTTTCGCTCTCAGCCCTTCAATTCAGCTAAGCTCATTTGTATGCGCTTTAATATTCATGCGCGAATAGAATGACCTGAAGAGCACATGAAACGATTGACGGGTAGAAAGGATTGTTTGATAGTGTGACGTAGACTATACGTTTGGCAGTTAAAACATTGATTTAAGTTTTATTGATAGGAAACTTACATGACTGTGAGGTGCCGATCGCTAGCTTAATTTAATCGGTACTAGCCAGCCTGGTGGTCGAATGACATCATTTTAAGTCTGAAGACCCGCAAGTCAGACTCTTCTGAAAAAAGCCATGAAGTGGTGTTCCTCTGTGCTTGCCAAACGCGAAGAGATTTAAGTTGATTCCCAGAACAAATCGGCGTTTTGCAGTACAGAGTACTGAGCCAGGCGAGACAGTCTGAAAGCAACTCTCGTCTTAAAAGCGGCCAGTAGTTGAGAGTCTTGGCCCATTTGCCAAAGGTTGTCGTGCTAGAAATTGGGAAAGGAGAGTTGTTTTTTGACTTAGGCGAAAAAATGTGATGTTTGAAGAGGTGTTTTCCGCATTCGAGAGGCCATTTGAAGCCCACAATTCACTGCGAGACCGAAGAGGGTGCTGTCACCTTGAAAAGTTCTTGTGGGGACTGGAAATGAAATGCACTCGGCTGCAGTGGAAAAATTGTCGCTTCGGAAACGTTACGGAGAATTCATCTAAGAGTGAAAAATAGGCATGATGACAACTCGGTCCGTTTTCGATAAGCTGAGTATCTTGAAAACAGTGCATTTTCTGTCAGTCTTCATTTCTGAACAGGCTTTCAGAATAGTAAGTTTCGCATGGTTTCAGCCATTGAGAAACATTGTCCATGGATTCATTTTCTTCGTCAAATGGAAAATATGGAAGGAAAATGGTATTAAAATCAAAGTAAATGACGACAGTGAAAGAATTTGGACAAAACACTGAACTAGTTCTAAAGATATTCTTTAGCTTAAAACCATAAAAAGTTTGCATACCCAGTATATTGAATTGTGAAATTCGATCACACGCAAGGGGCTGTCACCCGACTCACGTGAAGATAATTTTAATGATTTATCTCGGGTGAAAATGCTTTTTGCTGTTAATCTCGCGTGAAAATACTTTTTGCTGATGTTGACAAGACTGCACATAAGCGAACTTTTCGAGGTAATTGATGCAAAAGTGATTTGTATGTTAAAATCTGCCAGCATGTTTATCATCATGACTTTTGTGCTTTTGAATAGTTGCCATGCGCTGCAATGAAACTTTTTCTTGCACTGTTTCCAAGACACTCAGCTCATCGAAAACGGGCCGACTTCTCGTCATGCCAATTTTCCACTCTTAAATGAATTCTCCGTAACGTTTCTGGAGCGACAATTTTTCCACTGCAGCCGAGCGAATTTCATTTCCAGTCCCCACGAGAACTTTTCAAGATGACAGCGCCCTCTTTGGTCTCACAATGAATTGTGGGCATCAAATGGCGTCTCGAATGCGGAAAACACCTCTTTGAACAACACAGTTTTTTGCCTAAGTCAAAAAACAACTCTCCTTTCCCAATTTCTAGCACAACAACCTTTGGCAAATGGGCCAAGACTCTCAACTATGGGCCGCTTTTAAGATGAGAGTTGCTTTCAGACTGTCACGCCTGGCTCAGTACTCTGTACTGCAAAACACCGATTTGTTCTGGGAGTCAACTTAAATCTCTTCGCGTTTGGCAAGCACAGAGGAACACCACTTCATGGCTTTTTTCAGAAGAGTCTGACTTGCGGGTCTTCAGACTTAAAATGATGTCATTCGACCACCAGGCTGGCTAGTACCGATTAAATTAAGCTAGCGATTGGCACCTCACAGTCGTGTAAGTTTCCTATCAACAAAACTTAAATCAATGTTTTAACCGCCAAATGTATAGTCTACATCGCACTATCAAACAATCCTTTCTACACGTCAATCGTTTTACATGCTCTTCAGGTCATTCAATTCGCACATGAATATTAATGCAAATGAGCTTAGCTGAATATTAATACAAAATTAATGAGCTTAGCTGAATTGAAGGGCTGAAAGCGAAACTATCATATGTGACAGTCTGTGTGAATGTACTTTAGGCCTGGTTTTTTTTTCCGAAAATGAAGCATGCAACAGCAAAAAAAAATACAGGACAATGTTCTTTGACAAAAATGGAGTCCACATGTCAAAATTCAGCCAATTCTGAGCAGTTTGAGAATATAAGCAAAAATCTTTACAGTGCATTTACTGAAACCGGGGTTGCCCAGACAATGAAAACCAATCAGAAGGCAGAATTGAAACAATAGATTCCAACATTTTCAAATCAGGCGAATCAAATGTCTGGCTTTTCAAATGCCCTTGAAATTTAAAATTAAATTCCAGCTTCAAGGAGTAGCATGTACCCTGCATTCACTGAATATAACTACTCACATATTCAAACAAGATGCCTGGATTACTGTGGCTTAGTTTACCAATCTGTCGTCCAGATGGCTTGACATTCTCCTTGGTTAATCGCCTACAAAACAACAGCAAAATTAATACATTTAATGCTGGATACTATTTGGTTTTGAAGGTTACAACTGGCAAGAGAAAGATACTGCAGCTTACTTTGTGATGTATTTGGCTCTTTTTATTGTTGCGGCTTTAGCCAACACCATTTTGGGATGGCTGGTGTACGACTCATTTTTCCACTGACCATAAAGCCGATACCTAGAGAAGAACGTGCAAAATACAGGTGTTAATTAAATGAAGTGCCAATTACCATCGAATGTTCACACTGTAAATAAAATGCCACAAACGATTTTATTTCATTTTATATAACTTTGGAAAAATTAATGCATAACGATTACTGTTGTGCTGGAACAAATTAGAGCATTTTCCCAACTTAGGTACATGTATGAAACAGAAAAAATTGAAAACAAAGTTATCACAAGCTCTTCTACGTACACTACATAACATAATCATTTTCAATAGCCTCCTGTTCAACTGTCAATGCTACCCATGGATATTTTGGGAAATTCATTTTATCCAAACTTTTATTTTACAATACATACACAATCATTACAGACTGACTTACATTACATTATACCTACATACACAGATGCATAACTTTGTACAAAGTTGCAGTGACCTATATTATACACAGCTACTATACACTTAGAAATGTACCCTAAAAATTTTACTGCGCACTGTACACTCAAGTAACTTAACATAGTTACTGACTTATTGTTAATCGTTAATTGGCTACTTGGAACATGTGATCGTAATAGAAAAATATGTCTACAGAGTTGCATAAATTATCTAATAATAGGCTGTCACTTTTTGCTGTGGAAAGCAATGCACTTTTTGATGCATTTTATATATTTTAATTTAGCTAGTATTTTTAATCCCCAAGTCTCCATTATACACTGTGATCTTGAACACCTGTTTCCAAAGTGTCTTTTTTTTATTATAACTATTGTTTTCAATAATGCAATACATGTATGTACGTGGATGGAATACACAATCAGATTTATAATTAATTTGGACTTGGGCAGCAAAGGAGAGAACATGTTATCACATTTAGAAGTAAAGTTAATGTTTGTGGATGAACGAATGCAATGGCATTTTCTCCAGCCATGGCATCAGAGATCCATTTTTACTTTTGGAAGCTTGCAGCATGAATAGGAAACAATCCATGCAATATAGCTGCACTTCCTTTCCTTACATCAAGAACTGGGCTACAGTATTTCTAAGCACATAACATTTTCAAGCACATAACATTTTCAAACACATTTTCTGATACATGCAGCTCAAAATAATGTACTGATACACTGTCAGGTATCTATTGATCCAGGGTTCTCATTAAGATTTGAGGTACACGGCTAGGATGCAAAAGTAGGCGACTACAACTTTTAATTTGTTCGTGGAATCCAGTAATTTTCTCTGTTTCCCGGTAAAGTAGGCGGCTCAAAAGTAGAAGTAACCGGTTTTTTAGCCGGCTGCCGGCACTTGATGAGAACCCTGTGATCTCACTTTTATTAATTCAAATGGAAACTGAACTCTAGTTTTGGCATCATCTCTTTACAGTGTAACTTAAAAAAGAGATTGGTTGATTATATATTTTTAGACTTCAAGTCTGGTACATGTGCATGGACAGAATTAATAAACAACACGTCCACAACACTTACAGATTACAGAGTTGTCACTAACACAAGTCAAGCCATTGGTAAGGCCTTGAATATTATTCATTTGTTGGGTAAACTATCCTTACTTATCCTCAGTGGTTTTTGCAGATTACACACCTGAGTTCATAAGGAAAGCGACACATCATTGCCCACAGTTCTTCAGCTAAACTAGAGTTACATTCCAGCAATGAAATCGAAGGCAACAGAACTTCATCCAACAGTGTCAATAAACCACACCAGACTTTCTCAACCTGCAAAATAAACCTTGACTATGAATATATGAAAATCATACAACTGAACTGCGGATTAAAGAATGAGTATGCAGATGATCATCGCCGTTACGAACACTAATCAGAGAGCAGTGAGTGATGAATAAATGATTATGAATAATATATGAGAATCATATTATTTGTTCAAACTATCTAGCAAAATAAAATGGTTGTTGTTGCTGTTGTTGTTGTTACTCCCATACAAACCTGAATTTTTGTCCAGGCTTTATTTTCACTACTGCTTTTAAAGCAGTGTTCATACCTGCGATGATCAATCTAATCTTCATTCTTTAATCCACAGTTCAAATTTATGATTTTCATATAATATTATTCCTTCTTACATATTCATCACTCATGGGTATATTACAAACCAACACAATGACCAGCTCTCAGTTGGCTTGTTAGCTAAGTTGGTAGAGCACTGCACCGGTATCGCAGAGGTCATGGGTTCAACTCCTGTACCAGCCAGAATTTTTTTCAGGCTTTATTTTCAGTACTACTTATACAAGTAGTGTTCATAACTGCGACGATTATTCACATCTTCAAAATAAGTGTTAATGTTAATCATAATACTATACATCACTCCTTTGCCCATCAGCTGCAGTCTATTCATGAAGGAGTAAACTAAGTTTTAACAGAAATAACACTTTATCATTAGGTTCAGTCAGTAAATTACAAAGTCACTTCTTGCAATACTTCACAGTACTCTCAACAAAAATGAATATAAGCCAGATTTGATACTCATTATGAATAACATTCAACAAAAAACCTACCTGCGTAGAACTCTGTTCCTTATTTTCAAACACATTTGGATGCTGAGGTATGAAAGAATAAAGACATTTGTCAACCAGCAGCATGTTTTAAAAAACAAACAAAATGAGCGCAGATTGGGCAATTAAACAGTCGAAGCCTGCCAGTGCACATGGCACATTTTATAGCACTGTCAATTTATTCCTCGTCAGTAAAATGTGTTATCACTATTATCAAAGATTTTGATTAAACATCACTTGAGGAATGCAACAAAAAGTCAAATTGAGAAGAACTACAAGGTCTTACAAAATGTGTTCAAATAATCACTATCTAAAACCTTCTTTAATACAATAACTGTTTCTTTCTACAAAATTTAAAGCCACACACAATCCACTCACATCTTTCATGAAGCCTTTGCTGATTCTCAGTATCTTGGCCATGAGTATTGGGTCGGCAGACAGATGAGGACCAAGGTGCAGTAACATGGGGAATACAGTCTGGGGCAGATCAGTGAAAGCTTTGCACTGTGGTGGGCCTCCAGGTACAGGAACGTAAGGACGCCCTCGAGCCGCCTTAGAAGAATGCCTAACAGAACACAACAGAATGGTTAACTAAAACTTCTACTCAAGAATATCCACATATGACATCTGATCACCTTTAAAAAAATCTATGCTACTGTTTGACCATTCTGAATTCAAGGTAGTATGCAAAGAACAATGAGAAACATTGCAAAATGTGCAAAAATTGGAAAATTTGTCGAGTCAGTGAAAAGCAGTAGAAGGGGAGGTTGACAGGGCCCCAATGAAAGCTGTGATTTTTGCAAAAACTGCAAAAATTGTGAAAAATTGGAACATTTGTTGAGTGAAAAGCAGTTCTTACCAGTAGATTGTTTGTCACATGGGAACAAGTTTTTACACCTTGGTGGACACATGGCCACAACTCAGCCTGGGCATAAGTGCAAAACTGTAAACCTCTGAAATCCAGGATGCCCAGCATAGTAATTTTTAAATTTGTGCAAAATTTAAGATTTCCTTGTCCCCCAAGGCAAAAGTAAGGCAACAGGGGCCACTGGGCACTGCAACAACCGTAGAGCACAGCCTGTACAAATCTCAATAAACAGCATTAATTTTTGCTTTTAGATTATGAATCTACCTTCGATAGAGTGGTTCAATTGTTGTATGGATAAGTTTGCATAATCCTTCAGATATTGTATGGTGCGACACAGCAGCAAACTGTGGCAATCTCTCCAGTATTGACCGGGCATGGTCCCATGCACCAACCATCAACAATGCTTCGCAGATACCATACTTCTGATTATCTGGAACCTGACAACAACATCACAATAATATTAATGGATTTATGCCACTGTCAGCTCAAAAATATGTTCACGAGAATATCAGGGTTTTCCTTTTTGGCTGGCGACCGGCGATTTTCACTGCCTGTGAATGGCTCAATCGCCGGCAGCTGTGCACCAACAATTCGCTGTTGTTCAGTAACAATTTTCGCCTGCGCACCGATAATCTCCACCTGCTTTGCTCAAGTCGACTGCAACTCCATTTGAAAAGGAAAACCCTGAATATATTTTTTCTTCTTCAGTTTATATAATTATGTTTGTAAATGTATGTCAAAATGAAATTCAGGTCAAAACGGTTTTAACCTAGGTCATGAATAATTAGTGTTAGGAGACACAGGAATTTCATTTTGACCTTGGCTAAAATCATTTTCACCTGAATTTCATTTTGATGTACAACATATACTCAGTTCTACCTTACTACTAACGAGATTCAACTTTTTTTAAAGAACTTGTCAATGACAATTTTAACCAAAGAAACAACTCAACATTTGTACTTTTCAATAACTATGAGCAATGACCTTCTTAACCCTTTCCCCCTTAAGAGTGACTTTAACGTCTGCATCGCAAGTGGAGGTTGGGTGCTCAGGGACCTGGGGGCTGGTACTGCCGACCCACACCCAGGTCGGTAGAACACCCCATAAGCCTGCCTTACCTGCAACCCAGCCACGAGCCCCGCCCGCCACACCAAGCACCCATCACACTGAACAAGGAGTTCAGTGGAATAAAATAATAATAATAATAATAATAATAATAAAATAACAATAACAATAATAATAATAGAACATAAGGGAGGGGAGGGAGGGGAAATACTCGAAAACACACGAGCTACAATGCCCCGTACGCAGAGCAAGTAAAACCTACAAGCATGTGGAAAAGGTGCACACAATATAACAGAACCACCGCTGACCACTTGACTGCCTGAAGACATCAGACATAAGCCAGAAAGGCTACTAGCAAATGCTAATGCCACGCCATGACAAAAACTGAGCAGAAAACTTGCTCCTAGTCGTTAACTAGGTTAAATTGCATTTAACCCCATTAAAATTTTACTCTGTCTAACATCAGACGATTTTACTCGTCAAATGGAGACCCCTTAGAGGTTGAAGGGTTAATTTAGATCAGGCTGCGTCAATACCATTAACTCTCTGGACAAAGGAGACCACAGGTCACAGGCTCTAAACAGTTCCTTTTAATCCACACACACACGCCACTACATGTACACTGTATGTTCTTCATAATTCTCATAAAATTAATATAATTTATTTTAATAATAATAATAATAATAATAATAATAATAATAATAATAATAATAATAATAATAAATTTGAATGAGTGCCATTTCCAGATGGTTCAAAAGCACTTTACAATAATGAAATAAAATGCAAGTGATTGAAATATTAAAAAAGTAAAATAGTAAAACAGGTCAGTAATTTGCATATGAACAAAGAAAATGGTGTTTTTAAGGTGATTCCCTAGTAAAAGAACCCATCATAGATTTCCGAAAAAACTTGGTATGCTGTTGTTACAGGACAAGGGGATATTAAAAATGTACAAATGTAATAAAAAGAGGGGGTCACCATGCTTGTTTTCACGCCACAATGCTGACAAATACAGTTATTTAGGTGACTTTTGGTAATCTCCGTGCACAACAAATGAGCTCGATTATTTTTCCATGCAGCGTGTTATATCACACAGAGTTTGACTTTCTTTGATTGTTTATTCACCTATATCCCAGAAAAAATGTCTTCAAATACCCTGCATTTTTTATCCTTTCAAGGAAACATAATTTGGACATGCGCTGTTGGGCCCGTTATGTCTCCCTCTGTAGAATTTATTTCATTATTTCTGCTATTTTTTTTTTCTCAGTTATTGAGGATACTGTTCTCATTGAAATTATGCTCATGGATGCATCTTGCTACACAAATTGCAATCTACACTTGACTAGTAATGCAACCTCTTTTCCAGAGTCTCTCTAAGTTATTATTCAAACTAGACTGGTTGTGATGTATTCTCGCCCTCACGCAATGTCCCATCAAAGAGAGCATTCTGTGACACCCTGAAAGTTACAGCATGGTAACTGTTTTTTGCCACAATATTGAATTACTTTCAAAAATTATTTTTTTATACTGATCGTTTATTTAAGCCAAAGGATAGACTTTCTGAACCAGATCGGTGTTTTCGTGGCCAGATTTCAGAATATGCAGCTATTTCATTGACATTGAATAACAATAGCGTCCATTGTAAGATGCCTCCAACTTGGAAAGCTATTTCAGACATTTAAATAATCATGAACTATGCCATGAGTAATTCGATAAGAATTCAATACTTGCCTGTCTCTGTTTAAGCAGTAAAATCAATCATATTATTTTTTCTCCCAAAACAAGTGTGTTGTATGTCTAAATATGTTTTTTTGGTACAAAAGCTCTGCTGATTACTTTGTTTACGTTAATTCAGTGTAGCGATTGTGACATTGTATGTTGTATCAAGCATAAGATCTAAGCTTTCACCTGATGTGCAACAACACGCAGCACTCATCATGCAACAGGGGATTCAATTGCTTGCTGAATGTTCCAATCCTTTGCTCAAACGAATTAGTTGTTCCTTGTCTACAGCGTCTGAGGATAGGGAATGTCTTATTTCCTTGCTTACAGTCGCAGAAAATTTATTTCCAAACACTCTGTGGCCATAGCATGCCTAGTTTTGTTATATAAACATATGCTTTTGGCGTTGTTTTCTCTCTGTTCTCTTGTCTTAAACTCCAACCGTGCCCTTCAGTGCTAGTGGCATCAAAGCAACTTGTTTTGATTGTTAGACATTCATTCCTCCCTGCTGCATTCTTCCATCGGGTGACAAGAAAAATCGTTGATAGGAAAAGCAATTTCATCATCGCTTTAAGATATCAGCGTGCAATTTTCGTCGACTTCCATTTTCAATTCTCGGGGCTTGTGTACATAATCGTATTAGCTTTCCACTTTTCGACTCCACAAAGGTATATTCAAGAGGATCGGATGAAAATCATCTGCTTTACAATCTTCACATGCTCTGGTCGATGCCATTCATACAGTATTCACTTCATGATACATAAACAGCCGCGCAAGAATCTACACATTTCTACCCCTTGAAACTTGCAAACTTTGAGAAAAGACTGCGGCAAAAAATACAATACTTATCTGGGGGGGGGGGGGGGGGACAGAAGAGATGTTTCATCCAAGTTTAATGAATAAATTAATCAGAATTGAGTGAGTGAGTGAATGACTGAGTGACTTTGGAGTGCCTCCTATACCACATGGAATGACTACGTCATCCATGAGCTAAAAAGGGGGATCACCATGCTCATTTCTTTGCAACATGACTGCAAAGGGAAAATTTTGGCTGACAAAGCTCAAATGCTAATAACGGAAGCTTTAGATAAACAATTGAGAATAAAAATTAGTGATAAAAATTGTGAATGACGTTTCGATGAATCGTTCATCATTTTCAAATTCGTAAAAAATCAAATTCTTGTGAGTTCTTTATATGCTAAAATGTGTGTGGGAATCTCGTTGCATGTAATTAAAAACGCTACAATGTGGAACGTAGAAAGTGATAATTAGGTACTAAATAGTTTTGCTTTGATTGAATCAGATTGAGTGTTCAGCTTAGGTTTCATTTCTTGGATAAAAAGCATTTCGTAAATTAAGCATTCAAATTTCCCACGACATTTCTTTAGAATGGTGAATTGTTCCTGAAGATCTTTGTTTCTCTGATTGTGCGCGTCACGCAGGTGTTTTCCAATAGCAGAGTGTTTGTGTTCCTCAATGCATTGAAAAAGGTGTCGGCGAGTATAGCCAACATAATCTGCATCACACAGATCACATTTGAATTTATAGACAACGCATTGTTGATTTATTAATGGTGGTTTGGCCTCTGCTACTTTGATGTCGTCGGCAATTTTCTTGCTTGTAAACACTGGGCGTAGATCGCTGTTTACTTTCTTTCCAAGATCGGACAGCTGTCTTCCTACAACGTCGGCTGATCTTTGATCCTTGAACGGCAGAATAATTCGAACGGGCGCATTTGCTTGAACATCGCGAACTTGTTGTTGATTTTGCAACTCCATGAATCTAGTTATTGTGGAATTAATAAGATTATCTGGGTACTTCAGTTTTAAGAAGATCCCTTTCAAGTTGTCACATTCTTCAGCAAATAGATCAGGTGAAGATGAGAGACAGTGGGCTCGGTTTAACATAGTCATTAGAAGGGATCGTTTGTAACGGGCATCAACATGGCTTTGATAGTGGAGAAGTAGGCCTTTATTTGTTGTTTTCCTGTGGACACATGTTTTCAGCTGTTTCCCAATCTTTATGAGTTCCATTCCGATGAAAGGTAGTTTGTTGTTATTTGCAACTTCCATCGTGAAGCTGATTGGCGGGTGTGCTTCGTTTAATGTTGCCAGGAAAGCCGTAGCAGTTGGAATATCTTTTACCGCGGCTAAGGTGTCATCCACGTATCTCTTATAAAAGGAAGGTAACTTATCTTCGCTTTCTAGTTTCTCCTCGATCGAACACATAAATGTGTTCGCCATGAGTGGCCCAAGGGGTGACCCCATCGCTACTCCATCAATTTGTTCATAAAGACTGCCGTTGAATTGAAACAGCTGATGTTTTGTAGCCACTCGTAGAAGCTCAACAAGGTCATCCTGGGTTATGTTAAGGTTGTGTGTCTCATTGAACCAATTTCAAGTGAAGGCCTTGCAAATAACAACAAACTACCTTTCATCGGAATGGAACTCATAAAGATTGGGAAACAGCTGAAAACATGTGTCCACAGGAAAACAACAAATAAAGGCCTACTTCTCCACTATCAAAGCCATGTTGATGCCCGTTACAAACGATCCCTTCTAATGACTATGTTAAACCGAGCCCACTGTCTCTCACCTTCACCTGATCTATTTGCTGAAGAATGTGACAACTTGAAAGGGATCTTCTTAAAACTGAAGTACCCAGATAATCTTATTAATTCCACAATAACTAGATTCATGGAGTCGCGAAATCAACAACAAATGGCGCCATTAATTATGCACAGTAAGGATATGCCATGCAATTGTAAGGAATCACCATAAGTTGTTGTTTAAAAATGTCAACTGAGGTCAGATTTTTTTATGGCCCGAGGTAGGGCGTTCCAGAGGCATGGGGCAGCCACTGCAAAGGACTGACCTCCATAGTTTCTAAGGTTATAATGGGGATTACAAAGCAGACACTAACACAGACTGTACTTACAATAGTAGGTTTATCATTTTCTTTGCTATTTTCCTTGTTGGATTCTTCATTGTTTGCAGCAGCAATTTCCTAAAAAAAAAACCATTCACATACATGCAACTTCAATGATAGACATGGAGGACTAAGGATATGCAAAATGGGTTTGAAATCCAGAAGTCAAAGGAGAATTCAAAACCTCGTATCAGGTAAGTGGCTAAAGCAATGGTTTAATGGCTCAACATAATGTGTAAGCTACGTGTTCATGTGTGATCTTTTATAATCAGGAATAAATAGCTGTAACTCTTTCTGGACACTTTGCCTTTTTTTAATACATTGGTATTCTCTGGCTAAGTTTTGGCTGATAAACAAAACAAGCAAACAGCATAATAGATGTGGTTTACAGCCTTTATAATGACAGCTATGCAGACCAGAGCCTTTGATAACAAATTGCTAATGAGGCCAAACAAAGAGCTGCTACTAAGAGAAAAAGGCATAATAATAATAATAATAATAATAATAATAATAATAATAATATTTATTTATATGGCGCAAATTCAATTATACAATTTTCAAATGCGCCTCACATAATTTTATATGAAATCAAATCAACTCTAAATAAATCAAATCAAATCAAATCAAATGTTGGTTTTTGTGGAGAGGGGAAAACCGGAGTACCCGGAGAAAAACCTCTCGGAGCAGAATAGAGAACCAACAAACTCAGCCCACTTATGACGCCGAGTCCGGGAATCGAACCCGGGCCACATTGGTGGAAGGCGAGCGCTCTTACCACTGTGCCAACCCTGCTCCCGATCGCCCCCAAACAATCCCACAAAGATTCTAGCTAGAATTAAGTCCAATTTATGACAGCAATGAGGCTTGCTCTATAATGGACCAACATTCCATCTTCTAAATTCCAATTTGATCCAGAATGCTTGAACGTTTAATACATGAGCCCCCGGCTCAGGAGATTGGGCAACCGCTCCTCACACTATCGAGCTTAAATAAAATGATTTGATTTGATTTGATTTTACAGTGTAGGAGTGTCCTGTGCTCTAAACAATTTGAGTACAGCAGTAAAGAAAAGAGTAACTCCTGCCGACCATGTACTTAAGTACTTACAGCTAATATTGCCATGTTCATCTTCCTCGCTTCCTGTTTGGCTTCTTCCATTCTAGTTGTGCTGCTAGCAACTATGTCTGCATCTGAAGGACTCAACTTCAGAATAAAACATAACATTAGACAAATCACTCACACATTTATAACTGAGAACATGCCTGGACAGGAAAAACTGGCTACTGTATGACCAAATATTACAGGCTGCAAAATAGCTTATTACTGACTGAATATTTCAGTCACAGAGAAAGACTTGCTAGCCTGGGGGAATTTCTACAAAAATCACTGTACAAATTTTCAGAATTTTCACTGGTCGAATGGAACATGTCAGAGGTGCTTCATCCACCATTATTGTTTTTTCGCTTGTCCATGTGAGCTCACACTCAGTAGGGAGACTGAAAACAACATCTACCATGAATGGAACATGAAAATTTTGATAATTCTGGAAATTCCATTGGGCGACTCCAGAAAATATCCATACCCAACCACGGATGGCTTCCATGTTTTAACCCCCCCTTGCCTTTGGAAATTCCAGAATGCGTTACCCCCCTCCCCCCCTTGCCCTCAGAATTCCATGATCGTGAACCCCCCCCTACCCTTCAGAATTTTCATTATTTTTTTGGGAGGTACATTTTCTGCTGCTCTGGCAAATTCATTTGCTGATTTCTTTATTAACAAGATTGATAAAATTCACTCCAAACTCGTTCAGAGGAACATCATTGTAGGGCCCATTTGTCCAATACCATCAACATGTCCTGTGGAGTTCAATAATTTTAGAGTGGTTAGCCAAGAGGAAGTAAAGGTATTCACGTGTAAGCCTTCTTCTAAGTCCTGTGTCTTGGATCCTTTACCAGCAATGGTTTTAAAGGGCTGTTTCTCGGTGTTGCTACCTATAATAACTAAGTTTGTCAATTTGTCTCTCTCAACTGGCAGAATGCCTGATGCTTTGAAGGTCGCTGCTTTATCTCCGTCCCTGAAGAGACCTGACGCTGACTTCAAACAGTTTTCAAATTTTCGTCCTATCTCCAATCTGACACTAGTCACAAAGATCATTGAGAAAGCCATTGCTGAGCAACTGACGGACCATGTAAAGTCATTCCATCTAGATGAGATGTATCAGTCTGCTTTCAAGGTCTTGCATTCAACTGAGACGGCCTTACTAAAAGTACAAAATGAAATACTGCGTGCTGTTGATGATAACAAGTCGGTTATACTCCTTCTACTCGACTTGTCCTCAGCCTTTGATATGGTTGACCATTTGATACTGTTATCTAGACTCTCGCATCGTTTTGGTATAAAGGGTAATGCCCTTGCTTGGTTTATTCGTATCTTAAATCAAGCAAACAGTTTGTACAAATTGAAGATTGTCATTCATCACAACGTTGTTTAGCACATGGGGTACCTCAAGGATCTGTGTTAGGTCCCTTGCTTTATTTATTATATACATCTCCGATTGCTGATATTATCAATCTTCATAGCCTACAGTACCATTTGTATGCTGATGACTCTCAACTTTATATTTCTTTAAAAACTGACTGTTTTGCTGACCTCGCCCAAGCTAAGTCATCTGTCGAGCTATGTGTCAAAGATATTGACTGGTGGATGACAAACAACATGCTAAAGCTCAACCAGGAGAAAACTGAACTGATTGTAATTAGATCAAAATTCCGCCCAAGGCCTGCCATTCCATACGTGTCAGTTGGTGATGAACAAATACTCCCCAAATCTTCAGCTAGGAATCTTGGTGTCACATTTGATGAATGCTGCGATATGGTGGAACATGTAAAAAAGATTTGCAAAACGTCGTACTACCACTTAAGGAACATTTCTAAAATTAGGAAGTACCTCACTGAGGAAACTACGGAAATTCTTGTTCATGCGTTTGTTAGTTCAAAACTAGACTACTGTAACTCTTTATTGTATGGCCTCCCTAAGCATATAAGTAGTTTGCAGTCTGTGCAAAACACGGCTGCCCGTATTGTAACTTTAACCAAGAAATTTGATCATATCACCCCTGTATTGATTCAACTGCATTGGTTACCTGTTCATTTTCGGATTCTTTTTAAAGTCTTATTGTTAGTTTATAAGGCGCTATATGGTATGGCACCATTATATATCACGGAATTACTTAGTTATCATACAAGTTCACGTACGTTACGCTCTACTGATCAAAAACTTCTGGCAGTTCCAAAGTCAAGACTTAAAACATACAGAGATAGGGCCTTTTCCGTTGCTGCACCTAAACTCTGGAACGAGCTGCCATTTGATCTTAGAAGTTTAGATACAATTAATTTATTCAAGAAACACTTAAAGACCGATCTTTTTAAGAAAGCATTTAATGTTTAACCTTTTGTTGATTTAGAATGATTTATTGTGATATTTTTATAAATATGACTGTAAATAGGTCTCTAATTTATTCATACTTTATTACTAGTGGTATCTTTTTAATTACTTTAATATTATGAATTGTAAAGCGGTTTGGTCAATTAGTGAAGTTAGCGCTATATAAATTATGTTAAATTAAATTCAATTATGTTAAATGTTCGACTTGGCAACGTTTATATGAACAAACGAACATGAATTTATGCCTCCCCAAGGCTGTGATCTAGCGGCGCCAGGCGACAAGCTTTACTCTTCAGCGACAAGAAAAACCTACAGCGTGTGGCCAGGCTGTGTAACCTAAATTTGGCTATAAAAAAACACCACTTATGGTAATTTTCCTCCTCTTTGTTTTCTTGTGTTGTTTTGACGTTCACAGAGCAAAATAGCTCAAAAGACTGTTAAAATCTTTCGGCGGTTGAAAAGGTTAAAAATACCGTCGAGCCTTCGATCTTTCCTCGTTGGGTCCCTTCATATGTCATGTAGTGTGCACGAAAAGTGTTCTCAACCCATATACCTCAAGTAGTGTACATGAAATTTGCTCGCGCAAATTTGCTTTCGGAGTAGTAGTTTTTTCTTGTCAACGATAGAAAGATTGCCGCCAAGACCAGACCTCGTTCTCCGAGTCTTCCTCCGATTGCCGTCCAGTGGTCCGAATGCTTAATTATCTGACAGGCGTTCCTTGGAAGCGAGGGACAGGTACGAGTTTTTTTGCCGTTTATCGGGCAGGAGACGGGAGTATTAAGAAATTTGCAAGCGGTAAGTAAGGTACATTTTTGGATTTTATTCACTTCACAAGAAATTTATCAAGGTAAATGTGAAACCCACGTTTTACTGTTCCCTTCTATAAGTTATGAGCGTAAATACGTGTCTGATCAATCAATGCTTGTCTTCTGCTTCTGCGATCATACGTTCGTGGTTTATTTACGAACTGCAAAAGTCGACAATTTCAAGGAACTCACTCTACCATGCCTTCAGATTTCCAATCGTAAATACCACCCCCGCCCCATTCCTTCAGAATTCCAGTTCAAAGAACCCCCCTCCCCTTCGGAAATTCTAAAAGCCGTCCGTGGTATAGGTATGGATATTTTCTGGAATCACCCATTAAAAAGGGTGCACTCAAAACGCAGTGCTAAATTTTCAAAAACTTTTCCAGGAACTTTGCCTGTTCCACTCAATTTTCAGACCAGAAATCTCGAAAATTTTGGTTGAATGGAAATTGCCTCTGATTACTTAGCCTCCACATATTTATTAACATGCACACCTGTACTGCAGCTCAAGAATTTTTTCAGAGAGTGAAATAAACTGTGAACCCTGGACAAACTTTTTTCACACACACAAAACAATCAAACTCACATGAAGATACAGTTCATCCAAGTCTAGCAGTTTGTTTTTTATGAGGAGCGCCGCCAGATGGAAGAGTGATGGAGGAGTGGGTAAGTCTGGCTGATCCTAAAAATCCAAAGAGAACAGAAGAGGAAAATGAAAAGTAAGCTGGACCATCTGCAAGAAAAGCTTAACATCAAGTGTTTATTAACACTTCAAAAACTCATTTATTTTTTATAATTCATGAAGGAAATACAAAAGAAATTAATTTTTAATGAGTGTCTTTATATTTGATAAAGACACAGCCAAATTTTACATCCGATTTTCTGGGCCAAAATAACCCAAAATCTAAATTTTAGTGTAAGATTGGATCGATGTACAGTAAAGCTTTTTAAGCCATTCAATAAATTTGCAATTTGTGTTTTATTAAGTCCTAAAATTTAGTTAAATGTCATTTAACAAAGTTAACTGCCACGAGCTTAGCGGGCACCTCTGGCCAGCGGTAATCTGTTCAAGTGCAGGCTCACATGGTTCGTTGCAGCTACGTTTTTTCCTTCAGCTCGTGTTCTTGTGATTTTCTAGTGGTCTTCTACAAGCGTGCAGCATTTATCTTTTGGCACTTCTTAGCAGTTTCTCCGCCTCTCACAGCAGCTCCAAGCAGTGTTTCTCAGTGTTTCAAGTGGTGTTTTTTTTTCAGTGTTCTACAGGCTGTTTCTGAATCCACAGACAGGATGCATACGACTAACAACAGTTTGTCTACGATGTCTTCACCAGTTTCTTTGCTTCCTCCTTCTCACAGCAGCTCTACAACTTCTAGTCAGACCATCCCCACGGCTTCACCATCGCTCCACACTGCCCCTTTGCTGGACAACAATGCTCTTTCTCAGGCGATCTCAAGGGCTCTTGCGGACTCGTTACCTGCCCTATTGTCGTCCCTTCGAGAGCACGTGGGGGAAAGTACTGGCTCAACTTTGGGGTCTGTCGCTTCATCCATCTCTACACCGCCGCCGCTTGCCTTGCCTCCCTCCGATCCCAGCCAGTCTTCCTTGTTGTCAGGAACTCTTGTCGTTCCATCATTTATTTCAACTTACAGCACTTAAAGTTCTCCTTCAGTCGTTTCCTCTCTCCTTCCCGCCACATCTAACATGAACCCGCCATTAGCGGTCAGGGGCTCTTGGAGCGGGACCTCAACTAGTTCCTCCTTGCCTCCTACACTTGACAAAGCATTTGCGTTAGGTCCAGGCTACACTCCAGTCCTTTACAAGCTGGTGGCCAAAATAACAGGAGGGCAGTTTATCGAGTTGGCCCACTTACTATCAGACAACATACTGGCCCAAGATGCAGAACCCCAAGCCTTTCTGGACAGGAAGCTAGTAGTGTCAGGAACCAAGAGGCGGGTCACCGAAATAACTGACATTGTTACCTGGATAGAAGCCTTTTCAATTTTTTGTTTGGTGCTCTGCAGTTCTTTTCCTTCTCGTTGGAAAGATCTCACTCAGTACAAGCTGCTTATCATCCAGACTGCAAGGCGTTTCCACAACAAGTCTTGGTTAAACTATGATGCCGCATTTGGGAAAGCAACAGTTGCCACCAGATCCACTGATTGGTCTCTCCTCGTCCCCTACATCAGGCTCGGCAACACCCCAGCCTCTTCGTCCACTGAGCCACTCGTATCGTCAGGCAACCCCAACTCTAGCCAACACTGCCACTTGTGGAATGATGGGCATTGTCACTGGCCATTTGGGCGGTGCAGATTTCATCACTCATGCGAACAGTGCAATGGAGACCACCCCCACTACCGTTGCCCCAACCATCTGTTACAAAGAGCTCGCTCTTGCTCCCCTGCACAGTCAAAGGGGGATCGCCGCTACTGCTAACTCTACGAGCGTAGCCACCTCCTCTGTACATAAAAAACGAAAATTTGGTTTATCAACAGAGTTGATAATGTAAATTGACCACCGTACAGGGATTCGATTAGCGATTAGCTGTATGGTGGTCAATTTACATTATCAACTCCGTTGATAAACCAAATTTTCGTGTTTCACTCCCCCACCGACGCAGCACCACAGTTTCTTTAGAAACTAATCCCCTTTATTCCTCTGTACATAGTTTGTTTTCTCCTGTTGGTTCTGTTGATGTTCATCTGTTACAGTTGCGTTTTCCTCCAGTTCCAGTTTCTCAGCGGAAAGGTCTGTCTCCCCATCAACTTATTTCATCATTATCTCTGGGTATCACTTCCACTCCCCTGCAGCTTGTCCCTTGAGGCCGGTCTCCCTGCTAACCCCCATTCTTGTGGACATACTCCAATACAAACTTCGTGGCTACCCAAACCCAGACAAAGCCGCCTTCGTCCTCCAGGGTCTACGTCAGGGCTTTCACCTCGGCTTCAATCACCATATTTCCCTAAAGTCAGCATCAGGAAACATGGCTTCAGCTCTTTCTAATCCCCAGGTCATCGACAACTACCTGCGTTCTGAAGTACAACTGGGCCCCTTTCTTCAGCCTCCTCTTCGCAATCTCCACGTGAGTCGTTTCGGCATCATTCCCAAACGCAACCAGCCAGGAAAATGGCGCCTTATTCTGGACTTATCAAGCCCAGCTGGTCACAGCGTCAATGACGGTATTGCCAGTGAGGATTACTCTTTACAGTACATGAAGGTTGATGACATAATCGCGGGCATCATGAAGTTCGGTTGGGGCACCCTGATGGCAAAATTTGATGTTCAGAATGCTTATCGCATCGTGCCAGTTCATCCGGAGGATCGTCAGTTACTGGGCATGAAATGGCAGGGAGTCTTTTATGTGGACATGTTCCTTCCTTTTGGCGTCAGGTCAGCTCCTTACATTTTCACTTGCATTGCAGACCTTGTTGAGTGGATTGCCAAACGGAATTACGATGTCACCTTTCTGATGCATTATTTAGATGACTTCCACACTCTTGGTCCTCCTGGCTCTTCTATTTGTCAGCACAATTTGGAAAAATCCATCAACTGTTTTGCTAAGCTTGGCATCCCTCTCCACGCAGACAAATTGGAAGGCCCGTTGACCTGCCAGACAGTCCTTGGGATAGAACTAGATTTGATACATTTACAGGCTCGTCTACCGAAAGACAAGTCTGACAGGACCTCTGCTTTATTAGAAGAATGGTCTCACAAATGTTCCTGTAATCGGAAGGACCTGGAGTCACCAATTGGTCACCTTCAACATGCCTGCAAAGTGGTTCCCCAAGGTCGCTCCTTCTTACAACGGATGATTAACTCACTTTGCGCCTTCCGCCGTGATGATCATCTAATCCGCCTTAACCGGGAGTTTTTTCTTGACCTTAACTGGTGGAATGGCTGCAGTTTTCTTCAATACCCACAATGGGCCCCCTTGCTGGACTTTGAGGTTTCATCGGATGCCTCTGGCACTCTGGGCTATGGTACCATGTTTCAATGTCACTGGTTCTCTGGCTCTTGCTCCCTCCACATGTTTCCCAGTCAACTGAGTACAAAGAGCTCTTTCCCATTGTGATAGCAGCTTATGAGTGGGTGTCCTCTGTGAACATTAAAGAGGGTTAACTTCCTATCAGACAATTACTCAGTGGTGGAAATCCTGCTGTCAGGTACCTCGAGAGCCCCCCACCATAATGGTTCTGGTTCATTACCTGTGTCTCCTAACGACACGTCACTCCTTTTCCTTCACAGCCTCTTCAGTTCGTGGAAAGTACAACCCCATTGCTGACTCACTTTCTCGCTTCCAATTTCAGTGCTTCCATCGACTGGCTCCTCATGCAGACCATGACCAGACCCAGATTCCCCAGCAGCTCCTCATGGTCCTGGCTCTTCTCTGACAGACAAATGTCGTTTCTACTTAACCCATTGTCTTGCTCCCTCAACACGGAAGTCCTATTCATCAGCACAATGGCGCATCATAACTTTTTGCATCCAGGATAATCACCTCTCTGCTTCTGGTTCAGCGCTTCCCGCCAGTGAGGAAACACTAATACATTTCTGCTCCCATCTTGCAGATACCCTGCACCACTCATCCATCAAGGTTTACTTGTCAGCTGTTCTATCCCTTCACATAGAAGAGGGTCTTCCTAACCCTCTAGTTGGTTGCCTCCAGCTGCAACGTGTACTGCAGGGCATCAAGCACCACCAAGGTTCAAACCAGCCAAAGCACCAACCCATCACAAGTGACTTTATGCAAGTTATTTACCATTCACTGGATTTCTCCATCCATGACCAAACAATGCTCTGGGTTGCTTGATGTCTGGGGTTTTTCGGGTTCCTTCGAGCTGGTGAGTTTACGGTCAACTCCCCTTTTGATCCTGCCATTCACCTCACAGTCAACAACATCCATGCAGACTCATAGCTTAACCCCTGCAGCTTCAGGATCCACATTAAATGCTCAAAGACAGACCCCTTCCACCAGGGTTGTTACACCTTCATTGGCTCTGGTAAGCAAGACCTCTGCCCTGTGCATGCCCTTGTTCAATATTTGCACCTCCGTGGCTCCACTCCTGGCCCGCTCCTTCTCCTCTCAGATGGCACTCCCTTAAGCCGCCTGTGGTTGGTGTCTTCTGTTAGATCCATTTTATCCTCTGCTGAAGTCCTCGGTCAGTTTACAGGTCACAGCTTTCGCATCGGTGCAGCCACCTCTGCAGCCGCTCACGGTATTCCTGATCATCTCATCAAAACCCTGGGTCGATGGTCAAGTGACACATACCAGTTGTATATTCGCACACCACTCAGCACTATTCTAGGCATAGCAAGTCAACTTACCTAAGGTATCTGTTAAAACCCCCCCCCCCCCCCTTTTTTTTTTTATTTTCTCTCACCAGCTTAGGGTGCCACGAGACTTTGGCGAGTTCAGGGCCATGGCTTCCCCCAGCCATGAGCCCTTCCTTCTCTCCAACCCAAGCCTGTGGCTTGGTCAGAGAGTCCCTTCAGCATGGAATGGGGGCTCATGGCTGGGTTGCGGGGATTTGCCAGCCATGGGGGCGGTATTCTATCTAGGGGCTGGCTGGCCACAGTGGAAGCCCCTGGATACCCTTGGCACCCACCTTCCATTTTAGCGAGGCAGCAGTTAAATTTAGTTAAATGTCATTTGACAAAGTTAACCGCCACGAGTTTAGCGGGCACCTCTGGCCAGTGGTAATCTGTTCAAGTGCAGGCTCACATGGTTCATTGCAGCTACGTCTTTTCCTTCAGCTAGTGTTCTTGTGATTTTCTAGTGGTCTTCTACAAGCATGCAGCATTTATCTTTTGGCACTTCTTAGTGGTTTCTTTGCCTCTCACAGCAGCTCCAAGCGGTGTTTCTCAGCGTTCCCCCCCCCACTCCCCTCCCCCTTTTTTTTCCTTCCACTGATTCATGCAGTGTTGACAGGTGCCTGCAATGGGGGCTCATGGGGGCTGTGGCTTGGTCGGAGAGTCCCTTCAGCATGGAATGGGGGCTCATGGCTGGGTTGCGAGGATTTGCCAGCCATGGGAGCGGTATTCTATCTATGGCTGGCCACAGTGGAAGCTCCTGGATACCCCAGGCACCCACCTTCCATTTTAATGAGGCAGTGGTTAAATACTCGGCTACGCCTCATGTTTTAAACTTGATTAAACACTCCTGCTCATTTATTCAACACTGTATAATGATGATCATTTTATAAGAACTCAGGTGGAACTCCTACACAGGATCCTACAAGATCCTGTAAAAAAATAAAAACTAACTCTATAGAATGCCACAAAGGAAATAAGCTCCTACATGCTTATTTGACAATAATTATGACCATTGCTTATGACTGTCAAAGATGCACACAATGCTTATGTCAAGTACATAATTCCATAGAGTTCTCAACGCTCAATTTTATCATCACCTACAATAGTCATAGGCTTTAAAAACATTTCGAATCCCTTGACATTCCACATTCAATGGAAAAAAAACTGTACTAAATTAAAAGCAAGCTGTATATTTGATTGACAGAAAACAATTTGATTGAAGGAAGTCATCAGTATACTGCATATGTTGTAGGTAAAAATTTTATTCAGGTAAAAAAGTTTTAACCTAGGTTGAATTCAATTCCCTTTGCCTCCTTGTCCTAATTATGAATAACTAGGGCTTAAGATTCAACCTAGGTTAAATTTTTTTTACCTGAATTTAATTTTTACCTTCAACACATATGTTGTGATTTAAATTGACACCCACTCAGATGAAAAAGTTTCAAACCAGGAGTATACTGTAAATTGAAACCACAACACATACAACAAAGTTGTGCTGTCTGAACCAGCCCTCTAACATCTGTTATGAAAGCATACCGGTATTCCAGTGGTTTCATTAGAAGCCAGCAACCAGTGAAAATCACCTCCTACTTTGTCAGAATTTACCTCTTACCGCCACCTAATGTGTCCATATTTTCACTCAAATTATTAAAAGAATTCATGAAGTTGCTGCCTACTTTAGTTAGCTCAGAAGGCTATTTCAGAACTTATTGAAACCCCTGATCCTCAATAACATTTCTTCCAGGAATCCAGCACAGCATACCTTATAAAACTGGAATTTGAATCCCATGATGTGGCAAAGAGCAGTGGATTCGCACTTATCCATGTATGACTTCAAAAGAGGAAGAAAGAAGTCCTCTAATTCTATGCGACATTCAAATGAATCCAGAAGGACGTCCAAAGTTTTGTTTGGGTCAAGGTTAAACCGACCTACAAAGGGAACAAATTTACAGTAAGTTTTCTTGATATTGGTCATATGAAATAAATATTGTTATCACAAAGGGGAGTAGGAGGATGTTGATTACACTGTACCATTGAATGAAAGCAATAAATAAATAAATTAATGACTAGAGACCAACAGACCCAGGAAGCTAAATTTGATTTATTCAAAAGTCTTTTTCTTATTTATACCTGATGTTCACTGTCCAGGTCAACAAAATCACTAATAATATTAATGAATTTACATGTAGCTATCACGAATTAATGAATTTACATGTAGCTAGCCACTGAACAAACAAGAGAGGGAGAGCAGGGGTTTCATTAGAAGCCGGCAACCAGCGAAAATTGCCGCCTACTTTGTCAGAATTAACCTCTTACCATTGTCTACTTTGTCCATATTTTCACTCAAATTATTACAAAAATTCATCAGGTCTCCGCCTACTTAAGATACCTCAGACGGGTATTTCACAACTTATTGAAAACCCTGGGAGAGAGAAGGAGAGGGAGATGTGTGAATCAGTCAACTCCAAATGTAATGAATGCTTTAGAACATTACAGGGTAATCAATAAAGTACTGTTTTGATCATACTATTATGTACATGAAGATCTAGCCACGAAGATCAATTGAAGATGCCAGTGGAAAAGTCACCTAACTGATGATTTAGGTCTTTTTTTAATCAAAAGTGCCTGGTTTTTTTTTTTTTTTTTTTTTGCAATTTATTTAATTAACAAATTATGCCTTATTTTTTTTCTGCCAGTTTGCAATTATTTTTGAGAAAAATGAAGTCAAAGTTTCAAAGAATCACTGATTCAGCATTCCATTACGACAATGCAAGCCAAGTCCAGTTACAAGACGTCACACAAACTGATATCACCACAGCCACAATCTCTTCTTACATTCCCGGAAGTCAACTAGCAGCTATTCTCACCTATTAAAGACTTGATATTCTCCAGTACTCTTGCACTTGTAACATGTCGTGCAATCTCCTGACCCAGCTCCGTCACCAGTTTAGCATACCCTTCACTCTCCTCCCTCAGCAGATTAAACTTCTGTTGTTTGTAGCTAAAGTGCGTAATATTCATCACTTTAAACGTAACATAAATGTGAAGCCCAGGAGGAAAGTTTACACTTCTCTTAAACTAAAGACACAACTTGAATCTGTCTATCTTTGACCATTAACAATTTTTCCATCTCTCTATAACAAAGAATTTCAAAAGGAACTTGTAATACGAAATTTCATAGCAAAGTTAATATATTAAACATTTTAAAGAACATGACACAACCATGATTAAACTGAGTGCTTATTCCATGCATAGAAACATAACTAAAATAACAGTATCAAAAAGCTGAAGAGTGAATCCTTAGTTATTTCCACGAGATAATTGTTTGGGAATTTGCAGGGTTCCAGATACATGTAAGAGGGGGCTCTCAGGTCAAAAACCCTGCAAGGTGAGCTTCATGACCAAACAAATTTGGAGAAAGTTTATAATGGTTTAGTGGGAACAGTGGGAATTTTTACAAACGTATCTGGAACACGCTGAATTTGTCAATCATAACTTCTTCCTTGATGCACACAGTTAAATCAAACAAATAACAACAAGAAACAAGGTAAAAGAAATTATTTTTTGTCATCACAAGTTTGCTATTTTTATGTTTGGGCTTGGATTTGAACAACCTAGGCTAATGTTTCCTGTACCATTATTAATCTAATAGTCCTAGCTTCATGATCCAAAAGTAAAATAAATCGCTGGCAAAGACAATAAATAATTCATCTAAGTACAAAAACATGTGCCTAGCTATGTGAAGAAGGATATGTTGTGGTTCAATTTTATCCTCGGTTTAAACTTTTTCTCTTTGTTTTTAGGTATGGTAATGTATGGTAATGTATAATACAGTCGAACCTCGATTATCCCGACTTCTTGATTATCCGGACTATTTCTTCTGGTCTCATTATCTTTGTGAATATTAATAAGGTATGATGAAGATTCCTAAAACGCTATTCTTTTGAATTCGTTTTAATTTAGGCACTGAAAAGTGTGTTTAGAACGGCTTGGTTTTCCTTTCAAACGTCATCTGAGTTTCTAAGCACTGGGACACATTGTAAGTACAGTGCATTCAATTGAGTTCTGATTGGCTGAGACTTGTTTTGTTGCCAAGTGAAACTTTGGTTTACTGATTACCGTATTTACTCATGTATAAGTTGACCCCCCAATTTCAGGGTATAAAAAGTGGTTTTTCTTCATTTCTGGCTAAAAAGTTAAAATTCAAGTTTGACTGTAATTAATTTAAAACAAAGGGATAAAAAAATTTAAACCAAGGATAAAAATGAATCACAGGGATGTTCACATTAAAGTCTAGTAAAATAAAATTAATTATGTCAAGTCAAGAATTCTATACACACAATAGCTTGGTCTTGGTCCTGACATATTTCTGGTTGAAGGCCTTCTGCGATGAAATGATTCCTAGCGTGTCCAGTGTCTCCACATCCAGGCGTTCCTTCAACAGAGCTTCTGGGACCACAGCCTGAAAGCAGGGTGCAAAAAAGATACTTGATGCATGCAAAAAGAGCAAAAAAGGCAAAATGACCATTTTGCCTCAAATGGTCTACAATGGTCTACAGACTGGTTATACATGTAGGTTTGTAAATATTGGTATTTATTAATTTTGGTGGCCTTAAGGCTAGAATTCAATGAATTTCCATCTTTAAGCTAAAAACTCAAGAAATAGAAACTAAAAGGAAATGATACATCCACCAAATTCAGGCTGAAGTGCAAATCAGCATAAAAAAAAAAAGCAACATTTCTTAACTGAAATGAACAGGGTCCAGGGTCTGAAATTATCTTTTTTACACAAGTGCCAAGTGGTGACTAAACAAAATTTTTTGGTTGCCAGGGAGCAAAGTTTAGTCGCCAAAGACAAAAAAAGAAAAAAAGATCATGAACGACCAATCATTTGCAACAGCAATCATAAGCTTAATACACTTTCAACAAATGGGCCACATGTTTTGCCATGTTGCTTTGCTTTAATTTTTGTGGAAACGTAAAGGTTTCATTAATAGATACAGTTCCCTTAGTTCAAGTACTAAATGTAATCGAAAAAATACTGGCACGTCATGAAGCTATATCTAATTCAGGAATGAGAGCTTTAGCCTCATGGAGTGCAATTAATTTTGCAGAGTTTGAAGAGTGCCAGGAATCACAACATTTTCTTTAAACTTCATCACGAAAAGAATGCATGTGATCACACAGTGCACCTACAGTAAGACAGTCAGAGGAAACCACTGAAACAGTATGGCGGCTAAACTTCATGCAAGTTGCAGTTCACAGATTACAACTGTTGTGGAGGTAACTCAATGGGTTTTTTTTACCCTAAATTCATTTCTCTGGAGATTGTGAATGTCAAAACAAACAAAACATAAGTTGCTTTCTGGAAGCCAGCCATGAATTTTTTATTTATCTACATTAACACATTGGAAACTTTGGTAACTTTAAAAGTTACTCGCCTACTGGTGACTAGCCTTGAAATTCTGGACACCAACACTCATTTTTTAACAGCATTGGCGACCAGCTGGTTGAAATTTCGGACCCTGAATGAAGCCCACATGCCAAATTTCAGTTGCTTTTGAGCAAACCCAAAAAACGACCACAAAACCAGGAAGAAAAACCTAATCTGTAGGCCAAAGGAGAGTGCCAATCATCGCATATGTCCTGTTATCAAAGAGCCCTTCATTTGAACTTAAAAGACAACATTTGGACTAAAATGCTAAAGCATTTCACAAAGAGAAAGTTCTATTACAAGGCTGAGTATTGATTACTGTATATATGTTGTGGTTCAATTTCATCCTTGCATGATCAGGTTGAAAATTTTTCTCCCTTTGTTTTAAAGTAATTATCATACTCGTTACCATATGTTACCATACCCAAAAACAATACAATACAATAGCTTTATCAAGTCTCCCAAAGGGGATCTTCTGACCTAATTTACAATGGGTTACGAAATAAAATGTGAAATACTACCTAAGATGCAAATTTACAAAGGGAGAAAAAGAAATTAAACCAACAACAAACCACAACATATATCAGTTTTACATTTTTTTTTGTTGAGCACCTGAAAACTAGCAAAAGCAAAATGAAATTCAGGTCAAAATGATTTTAACCTACTGTGAGCTGAAATGAAATTCCTTTGTCTTCTACCTTAATTATTCATGGTTTTTATTTCCTTTTTCATTAGCTTTGTCTATAAAATTAATATTTTTTCCCATCTAGCCCATCAGACCAACAACAGAAAGCACAGAGACAAACACAACAACATAAAACATACCACTGAAGCTGCAACCAGAGACAGAAACCTTTCTCTGCTTGGCTTGTCCTCGGCACATTGGCTTTCTACATCTGTACGATTAGGAATACACCAGGAACCAAAGGATACATAGAGTGGAGCAGAAATACAGCAAACACAATCACGTAAACACTGCAGACAGCAGAGAGAACAACAAAAGTTATTTTAAAGTAACAGCAATAATTGGATAGAGCTTGCATGTACCCAAGATGCAAAACAGGTCAGCCAATAGTGAGGAACTTCCTGGATGGACTTCCTGAAAGACAATACAGAGACATAAAAATCAATTTAATCTGTTAGATTCTTGATCCTAAGATTCCTTAATAGTCCAGTTTCGAGTTCACCATGACTGCTGAATAAAAGTACTGAGACACATTTGTACAGGGTTAGCCTCGACCTAAAGATAAATATTCACAAATTCCAGCGAGAAGATGACCTGTTTACAGCTCTATCTATTGTTGAATTTACAAATTTGTGGCACCTTCCCACCGTTATTTGTGAATATTTTACTTTAGGTCGAGGCTAACCCTGTACAAATGCATTCTCAGTGCTTTGATTCAGCGGTCATGGTGAACTCAAAACTGGGCTATTCATGGATTGTATCTTTCATATAAAAGTACAAACTACAAATGTATCAAAACAATTCTTAGCATAATGCACACGGGATAGTATACGAGCCTCTCATCATTTCAATTTCTTGCTTTTTCGGCAAGACATTGCTTTACTCAGTGAAGAAACGATGTCTCAGGTAAAGTACTGTGGACATGTTTGGCATGAGTGTTGGAATCAGCCATGTGAATTTTGATCCTTGGGTGGGGAATTTCTCACTTGACAATTTGAAATCAATGTTTGAAGTTTGCAAGCATCAATAAGGGCACCTAATGACTTTGTTGATTTTTACCAACTTTCTTCATGAATACGTGTAGCTTTCAATAAGGTTAATTTCTACATCAACATTGTTCTACACTCTTTTCTACAGTACAGTTTGCAAATAAGCAAACCAAAATAGACACAAAAAATGTGCATACAACAGCGGCATAGACGAGTCAAAAAATATACAGATGTGCGTCTACACGTGTGCAAAATGTCTTATTAGTATGTATGAGCTTCCCCCTCACTGTCTTCTTTTTGTTGTTGTGTCCTTGTCAATTTTGAATAGACTGAATAGCAAGAGTATGTTTTCCTAATATTCATTAATTAACACAGTATTTTTGCTTGTTGTGATCATGCTCGCCGGCCCATTCTCAATAAACAAACTCTATAAACTACGCTTGTAAATTACTCTTCAATAAAATTAATGGCATATCATAAGCACTTTTGCCACCAACCGGTTAGCTTGACCGCCAACCGGTTAGTTCATGATCAGTGGTAGAGCACCGGACTACCGTGCGGGAGGTCGCGGGTTCAACTCCGGGCCGGACCAACACTCATGGCCTTTAAATAATTGAGGAGAAAGTGCTGCTTTTGTAATTACATCTGCAAACGGTTAGACTTTCTAGTCTTCTCGGATAAAGACAAAAAACCGTAGGCCCCGTCTCACAGCTCTCTCTCTCTGATTTGTTCTTGTGGGACGTTAAAGAACCTACACCACTGTTCGAAAAGAGAAGGGGACGTAGACCCCGGGTGGTGTGGTCAACCTTCATGGGTTGTGGGAATGGGTGGGTTGGGAGGTGGGGGGCACCTTGCATGGGACCTAGGAGTCCCGTTCGTGCCTACCCCTACTGGGTAGTCCTGTACCCAATAAAAAGCTATAGAACAAAGGTTTCAATCATCTCTGTGAGCCTTGAAGAACCACTGATGTCACATTTTTGTGGCTACTGTTGCTATGCAACATAGCCTCTATGTTATGACCTCCGTGTGTCAAGTTAAGTTAAGTTAAGTAATTCGGCAAGTGTTCAGAGATCAGGGTCATCAGTCATCGGGTGGAATCTCTCAGCTCAAAGCACACGATTGTGTTTGCCTTTCACCCAGCGATACAGCAGGGTTGTAGCTTGCTGTTCGTTCACGAGAATTCTTTCCACAGGACAAAATAAGAGTAGCATACAGAATACAGATTGAAAGACTCTCGTTCGGTAGGTGAGACGTTAAGCTTAACTCCACTGGTAGTGTGAATTTGCAGTTAAACTTATTCTTTACATTGATGGGCAACTTTATCTGATGATTATTTTACTTTATTCCGATGTATTTCTTTGCATTAGACAACAGATGAGTGTTGTACTAAATGAGCGAAGATTCCAATAAAATCTCCGATCAGATAATGCTGGGTATTTCTGTCTTTGACATTCATATGTGGGCTGGGTGGGTGAGACATTAAAACTTCTATTAGCACACGTAAACAAAGTGTTCTCGAATTCCAGCAAATAAGCCTGAAAATCGGCGAGATGAAATTGGATGATAAACCGCAATAAAGCGACTGGATGAACCGCAAGCAGATGCCAAAAATTTGCATAACACGAAAACAACACACTCGTTTATTTGCATATGGTGATGCAGCGCACAGTTTGTTCAAAATTACTTTGCTCAAAGCTGCGAAGTACAACAGCTCACAATGAAGACGAAATAAATGAGCTATATTTTTCAGAGGCTGTCGAAGATTCAAAATCTTTTGACCATGAAAATCGTCAGAGGCGCATTTCACAGGAGATGATTCATATCTTTCTTTCTCACCGGGTTACGCTTGATTGAACATATCACCTCACGACCATTTGTTACCTTTTGGCCAGCATCGGATGCATATAAAGACATTTGGATACTTTTTTTGTAAGTGAATGAAAGTGAAAATGTTTACACAGCAACCACGAAGAGCCTATGAGTATAAAAGTATTCCTTCTACGGGCATCTGGATCATTCTCACAATACGCTACTCTTATTAGATAAAATAGTTTTCCAAGCACACGAAACACAAGAAGCCCGTCTTTTGGTACTAGACCAATGTGATCAACCTAAAAGTGATTGAAAGCTTTTTAAAATCAGATAAACTTTTTAGCTAGAACGGATGACAGTTATTTTGAAACCGATGACTTTACTCACACCAGCAAAAAAATTGTATTTTGCGAGTAGATATAAACTCAGGATAACTCCATCTGCTCGATCGGGTGAGAATTTTCTCTGAATGGTCGGTATTTAACGGATAGGTATCCTGCTATTTGTATTTCATTTTTTGAAAATTGGCTTCAAAAATAGGGTGCGCATTATATACGGTTGCGCATTGTATACACAGGTAAATTTCGAAAAAAAATCTCTGATCAGATAACGCAATACACGCTAGGTTGTAAACAGCTTGCCTTGCGTGACCCGAGTGACGCAGCTCAAACAGCAAACAACTGACAAACGTTTCGTATCCCTTTCTTGTGAAAATGAAAAAGCTTCAGCAGTAGCCACATGCAGTCATTGACTGTCTATTTTTGTTTGTTGTAACAGCACAAATTCACATTCACCGGCACGTGATGAAAGATAAACACTTGGAAACTAATTGCGTCCAAAGAAACAACTCTTCAATAAACGGCACATCATAAGCACTTTTCTAATGAAATTCAGCATTTAAGACAGAGTATTTTGCCGTTTCAATCGTCTCTGTGAGCCTTGAAGAACCAGAGATGTCACATTTTTGTTTGTTGTGATGGCACAAACTCTCAAGTTCACCAGCGCAAGAAAAAGAAAACTAATTGCCTCCAAAGAAACAATTCTTCAATAAACGGCGCATCATAAGCACTTTTCCAATGAAATTCAGCATTTGAGACAGAGTATTTTGCTGTTTCAACCGTCTCTGTGCACCTTGTAGAATCACAGATGTTTCATGCTCACAGGCACACTGGCGTTTTCATAATTACGTTAATTTTTTTCTTTTCGGCGATTGGTATTTATAATAGTTATTGTTTCCAAAAACAATTACACACAAAAAGAACTTATGGTTATGAATAACAAAGGCCAGACACATATAAAATATGCAATTTTAGACGCGTCAAAAAAATGCTTTATATGCAAAAAACGCACATATATTTTGCGTCTGCGTAGTTTGTTTATCTCCAAGCTGTACTGTAGTTCCAAGTACTAGTTGGTATTTTTTTTAGTTTCGGTAAAGCAAGAAACTTTTCATTTAAATTTGCCGCATCCATAATAATGGTTCATAATAATAATGGTAAATAAGTTATCGGCATTTTCTTGACATGAACAGTAACCACCACGACATTGTAACCTCTTCACATGGTTGACACCAGTTTCCAGCATAATTATTATACTTTGATTACCGGTAATAAAAACCACCATTCTTTACCATCTGATATCATTACCATCCCAAGGTATATTTTATGGTTTAAACTTGTTTTTGGTTGAAAAAAAGGGAGAGAGACCACATATGCAACACTGAACAATCGCAAATAAGCTTACTGTAAGCACGTACACACTTCTAAAGTAAACAGTCACGATAAAAAAAGATTTGTTGATATAATTGGTCATGAAAAAAAAAAACTGTTACTACAACATTACATATGATTTCAGATATCGGAAAAATACGGTTAAACTACCACTCAATGGAAGAACAGATGCTCATAAACTTAAGTTAATTTTCTTCTTCTATAAACGAATGGATGATCATATCCGCTACATTTGTAATTTATTAGAAAACCATACGTACCGTGACATCGGACAGCAAAGAAATAACGTCGTCATGCTTCAGATCACCTCGAATAACGTGGCAAAAGAGTTCGTAGAGAACGCGTTTGATATCTAAAAGAGAAGGAATAATGGCTGGAGAAAAATCACGAACAGATTCTCGATCCAATCAACTACCATACACACCATTCTCCCCGCAATGGAAGTTGGAATCCGACAATTCTCCATCTTTGCTCCGCACGCAGTTCTTGCACAACCTTAAACTGTAAAACAACGAGATAGCCATAAAGAAAAGATATTGAACAGAGCTTCCTGACTGAAGTCAATGAACATACACTTCATCTTTTCCCGATTTTTCCCAGTTTTTTACGACATTTTGCGGAACGACCATGGCCGCCATTTTTCATCCACATGGCGCAAAGTTCCCGGATGAGAAGTATTTCATATATCATATATTATAGTGTACCGATAGATACTCTTGTCTATCGGTACACTAGAATATATCGTATATGAAGTATCTATCCGGATACTGAAAACGAGTGATGGGGGCGACCATAATGGCGGCCGCTCGGAATGGTCTGGGGAGAGCAGCGCGGAAACGAGGCATCGAGGGCCAAGTCAAAGTCAAGCGATGTAAACAGCAATGGCGTTCGTAGTATCTATCAGGAGAATTGAAGACATACCTGGCAGTTCGTTGAACGGATGGGATCCTAATCAGTTGAAAAATGCTTAACTAAATTTTGGTTCAAGTGTCGTGGTGATTCTTGTAAAGGTTTACGTAATTACCAAAGCACAATTTTGTAAGCGGTAAGTGATATAGTGATTTTGCTGTCGGAAACGCCGACCTTGCTAAGGCTGCTAAGGTCAATTAAGTATCTCATTTTCTTCGTTCTTTTACAGCGTGAATGAGTATTATTTGAATTAAAAGACCGAGTATCTTCTAGTCGACCCGGACGAAAATCTCATCTATACCCGGCATATAACGATTGAGCTGGTAAAGAGCTTTTCAGGCTGAGGTTAGCGCTAATCATTGATTAAGATGTATTAACGCCTATAAGTTCAGTTGTCATAAGATGGTATTTAACCCGGGTTAGCGCTAACCATGCTTCGAGCAACTGGGCCCAGGGAAGCTGACTACAACACTACAAACATGTAGGAAAAATATTTACCCGGGATTAACTTAACCAAAATTTTATTTGCTTGGAACGCTAAAAAGGATATTTAAATTAAGTTTTTTTTTCTCGGAAATGTAGTTCAGAAAATCAGAAATAATAGTTCAAAATAGTAAGCAAACTGAAAATAAATGGTCATGTTGCCTGTACGCGAGTTATGTGCTTATGCTTACAAACACACCACATTTGACTGACAACACTAAACAGAGTAAATGCACTAGACTGTCCCATATGTGGAAGTTTTTTGTCTTGTTGTTCACACACTCCACGTGGATTTGAAGGGAGACAATTTGCTGTGTTTGCACAACTTCCTCAGAGGTCATTTGACCTTTGGTTCCAATAAAAAGTGCCCCATGGAAAGTTGACTAATAAATGTTTTGGCACCCCCAGGTGAGATTCCAATGAGCTCCTTCAGATTGGTATGCCGGTTTTTATACGAGCTATAAAAAGATCACTGTTTAAACGAAGCCTCTTAGGCATTTGACAGCAGAGCTCACTACAGTAAATTATGACCCTGGTAGAAGGATATTTATCTTTAAAATCGGCAGGCATGTGGTCATTGATCTTTGCCCTTGAGGGTCATACTGAAATGATGCTGACCTTTAGAAACATAAAATTAATCCAGGCTTAATTGCATTGGTCTTCCTTTTCAGGGGCATCTTCATCATTTCTCTAATTCATATTTGCTACATCATGAGAAGGTGAATGCCAATAATTAATGTTTTCACCTTCTTTTACTGGATTTAAATACTGAATTATACTCTTGAAAATGTCTTTATTGGGAAATCCAGAATAAAAAGCTAAATGTTTAACTGACTTCATAAATCTATCGACGCTAAATACTTTTGATTGTAAATCTTGGAAATATCCGCCTCGAATTGTCGGAGTTTTTCAGTAAGCTCGGCTTTCTCACAGTCCAGATCATGGATAGCTTTCTCACAGTCGTTTTATAGCTCCCTAGAATCTCTATAAGGAGAATCATCACGATGTCTTGGTTGATGACACTAGGTCAGGAGTTGCTGAGGTTTTCCTCAGTCTTTTTCGTTTCATCGGACTACTATGCTTTGGTGCTTTTCGTTTTACGAGCGAACACTTTTTCACGGAAAAGCGGATGGTACAGCAGTAGTTTTCAAAGTTTCCTCGCGACCAGCAAACGAACAAATATAACCCGAAGACTTGAAGTGGCGCAAACATACCCTTGATCGAATGTTTTGTCACTTAAAGTTAATCCAAGATCCCTTCGTATGGCAACAATCCATTCGGCTTGAACACACTACACGTCGGTCTTCTGGAAACTTCTGATAAAAGATTTTCACACCATTTTTCCACATAAATTTTCTTAGGACAGAATGGAATAGAGCAATTTTGAAGCATGATCGCTCACGATTACCATATGTAAACACCACAAGATTTTCACGCCGGCCCTCGATGCCTCGTTTCCGTGCTGCTCTCCCCAGATCATTCCGAGCGGCCGCCATTTTGGAATAAGGTGTATAAAAGCTGGAACGGCGGCAGGACGGAACGCCGGAATGGCAGAAAATCACCCCAAATCCTAAAAGACGGAACGACGAAAAATACCACCAAATCCTAAATTACGGAACTACTGAAATACAACCAAATAAATGGAATATATTAAAACCAGTAATTTGAAATATCTGTGAGGTTGTGTCACCGAGATAGGTGACTTCCCATCCGTGTTCGTGTCACAGAATTATCCCGACAAAGGATAAAAACACCCAAATATATAAAGTCTAAAGTGTGTATTCTACAAAATATACATTTCCTTGCGTACATTTCCACGGAGATTAAAATGATATGGTACACAAAAACACGTTATGAAGCAACAATTCAAGTCAACCACGCAACAGAAATGACAGCTTTCGAACACATGCAGCGCCTCCACATGCAGATGAAATTTTAGTGCGGCGGACTTATCCCCCCCCCCAACCCCCTGGGAACACCGCTAGCGGACTTATTCCCCTATTTCTAGGCAACCATCTTCTTTCCGAAAATGCTAGCCGACGTTTTTGACTGCCAAAAACAGCAATTACGACCTTTCCGAAAACCTCAGGGGCTATTTCCCAATTGCAGAAATGACAGCTTTCGAACACATGCAGCGCCTCCACATGCAGATGAAATTTTAGTGCGGCGGACTTATCCCCCCCCCCCCCCCCCCAAAAATCCGAGTGCACTCTTTCATCGATGACGAAAGCCGAAGGCGAATTACCCCCCACCGAACAGATATCTACCGAAACTTGTCATTGGGTGCCCCTGACACCTCAGCGACAGGGGGCAACTTATAAACAATCTCGTCGACTAACCATGCTCTATGAACAACAGATCCAAATAACAGCACAGTGGTTGATTTTGTTTACCGAGTAGCACGAAAATTTTGCGAGTTTTAATTTGGTTTTAATTTGGTCATTTTAAGTTGTAGAAGGGTAATGAAATGTACCAAAATGTTAAACGCACATGCAGAGCGATTGTTTTTGCTAATTAATTGTTTTGTGGGGTATGCCGTTAGTTTTGTGCGAGACGCCCTTTAGCTGGCGACCGCTGGCCAGTGTTTAGCCGATAGTCAAATGCCCCACTCATGTCGGGGGATTAGGCCATTTCCGAATTACCTTTGGCCTTCTTTTCAAAGCGTTTCCTTGTGCTCATCTTTTCATATGAAAATTAGTTTCCATTCACATCCAAATTAAAATCATTTTCATGTGAATAGAAACTTAATTAAATTAATTATAGATATGCCTGACGAAACAACCGTGGATAAATAAAGACAGTATTCTGTTCTGTTCTGTTCAACTAATTTTCATATGAAAAGATGAGCACTAGGACTCGCTTTGAAAAAGAGGCCAAAGGTAATTCGGAAATGGCCTCCCCTGTGTCTGGGGCAACCCTCTGGTCAAATACCCGGGTATGCCCGAGGGGATTAGCCTCCCACGCAGACGTTCTTTTGACTCGTCACGCAATCTCTCGTTGGGGAGGAAAGATTGCGTGACGAGCCAAAAGGGCGTCTGCGAAGGAGGCGACGAGGGGAGGCGCTTTTGGATCAGTAGTGCGTACCGTAAGTCGTCTACTCTAGTCTGAGTAGCAAGTGTTCTTATTTGAAAGAAGTTTTCCACATTCTGGCCGTGCAAAAATTGGAAGGAATTGGGACTCCAATAGAATCTGTTCAAAACGGGAACGCTTGCTATGCTACGCATCAGGCTATCTAGCTCTGAAAGTAAAATAAATTATATAATAAGGTGAATAGTTCGCGCGTTGTGATTGGTTCTTAGCTATGATCTATTAGAGAACAGATGCACAGATTACGTCATCACGACCCACTTTTTTCCAGAAATGTGAAAAAAAACAAGTTTTTCGCTTGCATTTGTTTCTTTATTATGATCACAGAAGACGTCAAAATGTGGTAAAAACATCAATGACACATTCGCCTGCGGCTCGTGTGCCACTTGCTTTGTTTCTACCACATTTTGACGTCATCTGTGATCTAATTACTGAACAGACGCACGGCAACATGGAATCTATTTGTTAAATAGAAAACATTACGTTTCCTGCTGCTTGCACATAAAATTGCAAAAATTAGTCCCCAGCAGAAATTTTCAACCCCAAAATTTGTTCTCGCAAAACATCCGGTAAATTCATGCTAGACAGCGCCATCTTCGATTTCAACACCTCAAAGAGTCTGGGACCGACATAAGACGCGATGGATGACTTACAAACAACATGAGAGTTTGTGAGTTGGGCTTTCAAAGTCTACGTCTTGAATTTTGCCGTCAAACCCCTGTTTCTCCTTTACTCTGTAGACTTAAGAGTCAGGAAGTTTCCCCTGGATTAAAAGGATCGGATGCAGTTTTTAACCCCACCTCAGCAATTCTTACCAGAGCTGACAGGCAGTTTGAAGAACTGGGTCCCGAAACTGTATTTCAAGGCTCTGCCTTTAAAATTGAGGATGCACCTAAATTGAAGTTACCCGAGGTAATGGTCTGTTTAACTTCAGTCTGATTTTCTTATGCCATGTGTGTGCCTGCGAATACCATCTCATAGAGACTTAAAGCTTAATGAATTATCTTTTTTTCTTTACTTTACTTAATTAATTTATTTATTTATGATTACAATTTAATGGCAAGTTACAAATTAAAATAGAAATAAAAGAAGTCATAGGGATAATCTGTAAAAGAGTAGTTCCTCCATACAGTCGTTTTTCTTTTGCTAAATTCTGTCACTTTTCCCAGTCTTAATGCCTTGTATTCATACATATAATTTAATTAATCAGGAGGCAGGATGGCCGAGTGGTTTGGGGCACTGGATTTCAATGTGGTCACCCTGGGTTCAAATCCCGCTCTAGCCACTAGATGGTGTTGTTCTGAGTAGTCCCTGGTTCAACTTCTTGGTCGTCCTTGTAAATAGCCAACTGGTTTGGCTCCGCCTAGTTGAGATTCTTATCTAATATCATGTTTATTTGTTTGTTTGAATTATTTGTTTCTGTATTTGCTCAGCCCTACTAGCCTTTGTGCTATAAATACTACCGAGGGTAAAGAAAGGTTATTATTATTATTATTATTATTAATATTATTTTACTTCACTTTATTACTTGTCCACATTTACCTTCTAGGGCCAGAACTAAACCATGGTTCTAAGGCACTAGAGGAGTGTTTGTTCAATTTACTTGATTGAGAGGACCTTTCTCAGAATGTATGCTGTTCCCAGAAGTGCTGTTTTCATGTGGGTTATTATTATTATTATTATTATTATTATTATTATTATTATTATTATTATTCGAATCAACAAATTTTTCGAAACGGATTTTACTATAAAAGTTAACGTTAAAAAACAACGACGTTTCGACCGATCAACGGTCATTTTCAAGTTGAAGGATAAAATTGTTGAACATGCGCTTATATAATAATCAATTGTAAAATGCTAATGAGGTACTGACTAAAACTCTAAAATATTTGCATAAAAACAATACGAGAAAATCGCGGCAATAATGGTGAGAACGCAAGGCAAAAGAGACAATATTAAAAGTGAATAATTAGGTAAAAACTTTTGCGCGGATCGAATCACACTGTTTGTTCAGTTTTGGTTTAAGTTCACGAATAAAAAGCATTTCAAAAATCAAACAGTCTAATCTACTCTGACACTTCTTTAAAATCTTGAAATTTGTTTTGATGGTCTCCGGATCCTGTCCATGCTCGTCCTTTGCGTGGTTGCCGAGTGTTGATCGCTTATGTTCCTCCACACGTTGATGTAGGTGTCGACTCGTGAAGCCGACATAGTCTGCATCACACAGACCACACTTATAATAATAAACAACGTTTTGTTGATTAACAATTGAAGGTTTGTGTTCTTTCGGTTTGCATTGTCTTTTTATCTTCTGACTTGTGTAAACGGGCTGGACAACGGCATCAATCTTTCGGCTGAGATCACCGAGTTGCTGTTTTTGCTCGCCTGCATTATCCCGGAACTCTCGTAGAGAACACCATCAGACATTTTATTGAAATGAAAGTCTCCGAGGATGTATGTACCAAACAACAACTATCCGATGACCATGATGCCCCTATATATCAGAATTGTCCTACCGTTCAAAGACCAAAAATCAGCAAATGCGGTAAGACACCAACTCGGTGATCTCAGCCGAAAGATTGATGCCGTTGTCCAGCCCGTTTACACAAGTCAGAAGATCAAAGGACAATTCAAACCAAAAGAACACAAACCTCCAATTGTTAATCAACAAAACGTTGTTTATTATTATAAGTGTGGTCTGTGTGATGCAGACTATGTCGGCTTCACGAGTCGACACCTACATCAACGTGTGGAGGAACATAAGCGATCAACAATCGGCAACCACGCAAAGGACGAGCATGGACAGGATCCGGAGACCATCAAAACAAATTTCAAGATTTTAAAGAAGTGTCAGAGTAGATTAGACTGTTTGATTTTTGAAATGCTTTTTATTCGTGAACTTAAACCAAAACTGAACAAACAGTGTGATTCGATCCACGCAAAAGTTTTTACCTAATTATTCACTTTTAATATTGTCTCTTTTGCCTTGCGTTCTCACCATTATTGCCGCGATTTTCTCGTATTGTTTTTATGCAAATATTTTAGAGTTTTAGTCAGTACCTCATTAGCATTTTACAATTGATTATTATATAAGCGCATGTTAAACAATTTTATCCTTCAACTTGAAAATGACCGTTGATCGGTCGAAACGTCGTTGTTTTTTAACGTTAACTTTTATAGTAAAATTATTATTATTATTATTATTATTATTATTATTATTATTTTAGGCTTCCTTCATAGCGTAGAAATAGCATTTTTCCTCTTCTCTTCTCTTTTTTTATTTTTGTGTGTGTATTTGTGCTTCAGTCCTCTTGCTGATCTATAATTTATTTCTATTTATTGCTGATGCCAACTGGCTACCTGGCTCCGCTAGCCCTTATGGTTATTCCAGGTAGCCAGTACTCTAAACTTTTACCTTTAATTTTTTCATTGTCAAATTGTTTTTTAGCAAGAATAAGTACAAATAAAGATTGTTGTTGTTGTTCCATACTAAGACAGATCACCAATAAGCTAAACTGAAGATAATATAAATATAAATATAAATATAAGCTAGTCAAATAAAAAATATATGCTAATCTAAGAACATACAAGATACATATAACTAAGCTATGACGACAATAAAATGATTAAAATAAAACAAGCTAAGCCCCCTTTCCTCACCCTATTTATGACAACAAATTTTTTTTTACACCTAGCTTAAAAGCTGCCAAATTGGGTAAAGAATTCCACATTCCTATAATTCTGTTAAGAAATAGCTAACAGCAACTGGAGCAGGAAACAGGATGGTGTCCCAATTGTAATCCAGCCCCAACTTATTACAGCCCACTGTTTTCTTATAATCACACTGGAATATTTTTAGGAACATGAGAGAAGTGCATAGAGAAGCAAGAGGCATAGGCGAGTGCTTCTCGCGCTTCTCGAGCGTTCTTAAAAAATTCCCAAGTCCATGTACGAAGAACAAGTTTTTTTATTTCTTTTATAAAATGTCCAGGAGAATTTCACTAGCTTTTATCATTATGGTGCATTAGGTATCTGATGAATTACTTCATTAAAAAATGCAGAATTGAATGGTATGGAATTTTATTTATCCACGTTACATGGATGAGTACAAGACTCATTTAAATGTGAACGTGCCAAATAACTATAAATCCATACATATTAAGACATAAAATAAATAGGATAAAATAAAATAAAGATAAGAATATTCGAAAACCAATAATACTAACGGGAAAACTAGCTATATAAAAATCCTAACTATGTACAGAAGTTACAATTGTAGTCTTTACACTAGGTTGTTAAGTAAGACTTAAGAGCTGCTAAGTTAACTTAAACCAAAATTGTGTGTGTGAAGACCTAAGTAAAATCCCAAGATATTTTACTTTACAACTCATTATAGTTGGAAAGTTGAAACAATTCAAGAAAGTTTTAAGTGACTTGAAAACCATCCTTAAAACCGACTTGGCCAACTTGCGGTTTCTTGAGCTTTGAGGTGGTGTTATAGGCAGGCTGATGTAATGTTAAAGCTTCTAAGGTCATATTCATTATTACAAAATAAGAACATTACCTTAATATTAATAGGTCCCAAAATATTTTGAAAACAGTAATATGACAGATAAGGGAGTAACTTAACTGGTCACTAATAATAACTAGCGTTGTTGATGATGATGATGATGATGATGATGATGATGATGATTATTACCGGTATTATTATTTAATGTAGATATCAGTTCTCACCAGTGATTGTGTATTTTGTCCTAATTTAGGTTGCTTTCATTGGAAGAACAAGTGTAGGCAAGTCAACTCTGATAAATGCACTTCTAAACCAGACAAAGCTTGTGAGAACATCCAAAAGACCAGTAAGTGTATGAATATTAATGTGATAAAAACTAGCAAACCCACACATCAATGCCCATAATAAGTGTGTTGGCCTTGTCCCTGTGCACTTTCAGAGTAACCCCATTCAAGTGTGAAATGAACATTATCCATGGCTATGATAGCCTCCTTCACAGATGTTGTTTGTGTTGGTTCTACTCAAGACACAGTGGGATGGAATGCCCGGATCGGTTCAGCAGACAGTGGGGAGGGAGAATAGGACCAACACAAACAATGGCTGTGAAGGAGGCTATGGCTATGAGGGAAGTGTTAGACTTGCAATTTCAACATTGTAGATGGAATTTGCCATCCTAACTTAAACTAAGGGCACTACCAGAATGCTTTTCAAAATGTATATGATCCATTTCATTTGCTATTTGTAAATTATTATTATACAATGAACAGCATAAACCTTACATTTTGATTGGTATAGATGAGTTTGCAGTTAAAGTATAGATGCACAAAATGATGTCACCAGCCAATGAAACAGTCATAAGAAAACAATGGTATAAAACAAGTAGATTCCAAGTAGATTCCAAGTAGATTCCAAGATTCCATTGGCAGTGTGTGGGTACTATGATAATGCACAGAGGATGTCAAAACCTTGCAAAAACATCAGTCACGCTACCCCCCTGCAGCTCTTAGCGCAATTTGTTCTTACCATGTTTTAATGATGTCATCCTTGCACTGCCAAATGGTCTCTTTTTGGTTAACTGCATTTAACTAACAGACACACTGTACTTTCTATTTCCTTTCTTTTTCAAGGGCCACACCCGCCTAGTGAATTTCTTCAATGTTAGTTCAAAGTTCTACCTAGTTGATCTACCTGGCTACGGATATGTGCATGGTTTAGGGAGTGAACGTGGAACTCACCATTTTGTCAAAGTGGCAGAGACCTACCTTAAAGAGAGGGCAGGGAAAGAGTAAGTTGATTTACTGTTCTTCTTGACTCGTTGTGATTGGACAGTGACTGACAAGAAAAAATCGCCTTCTATCAGGTGATCAAATCTGTTATGTCACAGGATGCCCAAGCAACATCCCAGCATTAGAAATTGAAACAGGAATAAAACACTTCACCCAAGTTACTGTGCCATTTTTTACTTCGGTCCAGTTCAGCAATTTAATGTTGTTTTATGTAATAGGTAAAATATGAGCGGGAGATCTTGCTGGTGATATACAATGACGAGCCAAAGGCAAGCCATATTTGTAAATGCTATCAAGATCAGACGCAAATATTTTATCATGCTTGGGAAATGAAAGAATAACAGGAGTGTGCATGATGTGAATGTTTCAAATTGAAATTATGTTGCACACACCTATTGTGGAATCAGGAAAGCCTTTACAAGCCCTTAGGAGTTGGATTCTTATAAGGAAGAAATTTTTATCAAAGGTTAATCCATAATTCATCTGGTTTCTATGAAAAGTTAATGTCCTAAATCCATAATTTATCTGACATATATTGGGTTTGACAGAGGTATGAAGTCATGTGAGTTGAATACCATGAATATTTATTGGTCAGAAACACGAAAAATTACTGAGTTTTTCAATTCTTCTTGTAGGTTAAGAAGCATTTGCCTTCTCATTGATGGAAAGGTTGGGGTCACAAAAAATGATCTTATAGCATTTGAAATGATGGGAGAGCTGGATGCCCCTTTCCAGGTATGCTATATGCTTGCTAATTGACATGTAGCAACACACCTGATTATTGATTTACGAATGGATAATTTCCACAATATTTTGACTTGGGGACATCGAAAAAAGAGTTTCCAACACCACTAATCAAAAGCTGTAGTCTGGTTGGAGGAAGGATATTTATATTACCTAAGGCTTTTTCAATGTTTTGAAAAGAAAACCTGAATTTGACATGGCCAACTCTTTATCTGGTGAGGTCTTTACCCTTTGACCCAAAACTGTAGGTCAACCTGTCTCACAACACTTGTTCCTTATAATAATCTGTGAGACGTTACAGAACCCACACATTATTCAAAAAGAGCAGGGAACATTAGTCTCTGGTGTGGTGGTCTGACTTATTCTCTGATTCATCTGTTTCTCACTGATTCATGCGTGGGTTTGTGCATGGGTTGGTGAGAATAAATATATCATAATGGACTGTGGCACCTTTACATGCTAATGTCTGATTTCACCCCACAGAAAAATATTATTATAAACAGCACCATGACACTATGTGATATACTATACCCATGTGGCATTGATAGCCCCACAAACGGTACATTAGACTCAAACCAACAATATGTTAAGGATTCACAGACACTCGAATCATGCCACTGCAATAATAAGGTTACCCCTTTGACAGCAAGAGTGAAAGGTACTTAACACAAAGATGCTTGGCCTTGAGGTTCAACTACTTACATCAACTATTGCTGAATGAGATTCTCATTTATACTCACCTGAAACTTTGTAAATCTTACTTCTACCCCACAACAAAGATTGAAAAATCATTACTATCTCATGATTTTCCATAAACCATCATTGTCTTTGCATGGGGAATTTCTGTCAGGATTCTCACTTGCACACTCTCCAACAAACCTGCCAGTGGGCCCAATAAAATTGCCAGTTATGCAGGCCATGTCATGATTTTCTTATTCTAATTATTTCAAAATATTTGGATGTAATAGTTAAATCCAAGTATTTAATGCCTATTCTTTAAGCTACCAGTGTATTTTTTTTTTTAGTTTTAAGGTGCAATATTGAACATTTCACTGTCCTTTTGTGAACCGTAAGGGTGGAAATTAGGCTCTCCTTTTGGGCAGAACATCCTCTCATAGCCCATTATTTGGAGAAACCCCATCTACCCCCTGGCACTGTCTGTGCAACAAAACCCCAATTGCACTGTTCACAGGCCCTTCTTCTTGTGGCTGTCAACACTTCCCTTAGATTGGATTCAAACAGTGTTGAATAAATCAAGTCTTTCATTCAAAAACAACTTTATTTGTCATGCTTGGGAACTTACCATCTCACTCTCTTCACAAGTATTCCACCTATCGACATTCTGATCCAAGCAAGATGCAGGACATTTGTCGCCTCCACCTAGTTTGATGGCCTCAGCTCCCATGACTGAGTCTCCTGTATCTCAATGGTAGAGCATCTGAGCTGGTAATCGGAAGGTCAGGCTCCACTCCTGTTGGGATAACTCAGAAATCTTTTTGTTTTTATGTGTTTATGTGCAACAGTGTTGAATAAATCACATCTTCCAAATGAATATCTCATTTGTTTTGCAAATTGACTGCTTTGTTTAATTTCTTTCAAGGTAGTTTTGACAAAAATGGACAAGCTGCCCAAAGCGAGACATCAGATGATGCTAGATGAAGTGTACAAAATAAAAGAAAGGTTTTCATTGAACAGTTGCTTTCCCCACATATTTCCACTAAGGTTAGTTCTTACAGAAAACATGCATGCACATGGTTAGCATGTTCCTGTGATGACTCTGTGTTTTTAACTTAATGAGATGTAAGGGAAAAGAGATTTTAATTGAGAGGGGAAGTTTCAACAGTTCTTCTTAAAGGACCTCTTTAGTAGAAATTCCATTTTGTGGGCATCATTATTGATCATAATGCACCAAGTGGCTTCATGCCCTGTGGGGGACTGTGTACTCTTCCATGCTATTCAAATTTTTGTTAGTGCTTTACTGCCCACTTCTCCAAAATGAGACCTTATTTCACACCATGATCACATTATTAACAGATTATTCATATCTTATCTGAAACTGATTGGCCTTGCCTCACAGCACACACAAAATAGCAATCATTTGTTTTATTATTTGAATTCTTTTAGTGCCAAAGAGAAGACAGGATTATCAGAACTGAGATACTTTATATGCCTCAGTGTTGGATTCACAAAACCATTCAAAAACATGCGATAGATGGAAATGTACAGGGAGACAAAAGATCAAGGCAGATGCTAAGCAGGCAGCACCACAGTCATAACACTCCCTGGGATGGGTGTGGCCAAAAAGACAATTCAGATCAAAATATGAAAATACAATCCTGGAATTGAACAGTTCTGAGTCATCCCTGTGAATCATGCTGGGGCGAGGAACACAACATTATTAAATTCACAAGTGAAGAATTAAACTGTAGTCCTTGAACAATCCTGAGGCTTGTGTCAGCCTGCAGCTTTTATAGGGGATTGTTACACAAGGGCCATTTCTAGGCAACAAGGGCATGTGTGATAAGATGTTTGCTTGTGACTGTCACTTGCAACTTCTAGGACAATGATTGTCATAGGGAGTTTAAGCATGCTTGAAAATCCTAATGATACTCTTGTGTCATCGGCAACAAGGTGTAGTTTTAATTTACATGCAAAACTGCTAGGCTTCTCACTTACATCAAAGTAGTGCCATTCTAAATCAGCCTAATAGATAGCATAAGATTTCAATAGAGGGGAGGGGGGTGGGGTGGGGATGGCAACTCTAAGAAAGACTGTTTTGGGAAAAATAGGAAATTCCTCCTGGAATCTGGCGATCTTGTCAGAAGACTCAAGAAAATATCAGGAATATGAAATAATTCCAGGAGAGTAGGGAAAAAATCGAGAAATTTGAAATCCTCATGGAAATTGCACTGAAAATATGGGAGGATATTCCAGACTCCCAGGAGGACCTAAATTCACACAAAGTGTTACTCAAACATTGTTTCTTTGAGGAAGGAAAATCTGCAACAGTTGATGTTGTCAAGTTTTCAGCATCTTCTTTACCATTCGGTTGCCAACTCCGCCCACAGCTCTTGCATTGTAATCGGCAGCTGAGTTATTTAAGATTAATAAACAAACTTTTTGTTTCAAGTGTGTTTTTTCAGGTCAGGGATCCTGTTCAGGGATATTCTGTAATCATTATGGGAATTCTCGGAATAGCTATAGAACAGACAGAATTCCTGTTCTTGTGGTACCTATTCAGGTGTAAGTGAAGAAAAGCAATAGGAGGGGCAGGGTTGGCGCAGTGATGAGAGCGCTCGCCTTCCACAAATGTGTCCCGGGTTCAATTCCCGGACTCAGCATCACAAGTGGGCTTAGTTTGTTAGCTCTCTACTCTTCTCTGAGAGGTTTTTCTCCGGGTACTCCGGTGTTCCCCACTTGCCAAAAACCTATAATTGAGTTGGTTTGATTTAGTCTCTCTTTTGATTTAGATTTAGAACATCTGTGCTGTAATAAAGTGATTATTATTATTATTATTATTATTATTATTATTATTATTATTATTATTATTATTATTTACCGTTCTCTTGAGAAAACTGTGGCGGGAGAATTGTGCACTCGCCACACCCATTTGCCCGTTGTGGCATGGGAAGTTGGGTGCTTGCCATTTGCATGGAAAACCCAGTTGTTCCAGTGGTAAATCAAATGGAACAGACTTTTCCACTGGAATTTCTCGAAAAAAAATAAAAAGAATACCTTCTGAGGTATTCCTCTTTTCTCCTTTTTACCAGAATGATTGAAAAATCCTGTACCATCAGCGACGTCCCACTAGTTCCATGCTCCTTGTTGAATTAAACGTGTGGTTTGGTGCTGTCTTTGTTAGTACACAGTCTCTTAAAGAGTAACTCAGTGCAAAAGGAAAACGTAAGTGCCTTTTGAGTGGCTTCAGCTTACTTGATCACATTAATTTGTGAAGTATCCTTGTCACTCCAGCCACATCCCACAAGCTTTACGTTTTCATTGCTTGTTTTATTGATATGTGGGTACTTGAGCCTGAGCATTAGCTATGCCATGCTGATGAGGCCTAACAAGGCCGAAACAGCTGTCCATGGCTGCTAATACTTGGGCTCAATCTCTGCTTTGGTAGATTTAAGCGGTAATGCCCGCTACCTTGTGGCCTTAGTGCCCTTAGAGTGGCTTCAGCTTACTTGATCACATTGATTTGTGAAGTATCAGTGCAAAAGGAACCTACTTGCCCCGTTCCATTTTGATTGAGGAAAATTACCCTGTTCCATTTAACAGAAAATTCTCCCTGTTTTTCCATGCAAAAGGAAAGCGCCCCTAGTTTACACTTCCAAGCTTCAGATGCATCGTCCAGCATTTAACGTTAAGGTTTTATCTTTGAGAGCCCAATCTTGTACCCAGAGGCCTTGGGCTGTTTGGTCAGCGGGTGGACGCCAGGAGAGACTCTGGGATAACGGACCGCCATTTTCCCAGAAAATCTGGGGTAAAACAATGGAAGCCGTTACGGGCCAGCCAATCAAAAAATTTGATTTTTTTCCATTATCCCAGAGTCTCTCTTGGCAACTAACCGCTGGCCAAAGAGCCTGAGGACTCTGGGTACGAGATTGTTGAGAGCCCAGAGAAAAGTTTTTCGCGAGTCACAAGTGTTACGATTTTCTGAAAACGTTTTAAGTCTTTTTTCAAGTATGTGGAGACTGGTCGGAGCTGTCTTTGTGTCCTTTTTGAATGCGTGACTTTCGGAAGACCGATTCACCTATAATTGTCCCTAAAACCTTTTTCCGTATATAGTAAAATTATTTAGCATACTCGCAAACTCAACAAACTTATCAACTTTTAGCCCACAAAGAACTTTTATCCTTTTACATTTGACCGCGGTTTCAATTGAAACCTCAACACCTCCCCCCACCCCTTCCCCGACCACCGGAGAATTAACATTTGTCTGGTATTAAAACACGGGTGTCAGTGCTTGAGGACCAAATAAAACACAACTCAGTTGGGGTTTGTTGTCTCTCATACGATTTTCATTAAAATTATTATTAAATTGTCAGCATATTGTAGATTTTGATTTCATATCAAACACAGGTGGTTTAACACATACAAAGAGCTCACCTATCACCTCTGTGACACGGATTCAAGTTTTGCCTTGGAGTTGCTTGTCTCGCTGTTGTCCCCGCTTCCGCGCCGTTAACTAACACGCTCATTGGACCCAGTTAAACAGACATTTTGTTTTAAAAATTCCCCGTCCCCCAGGGGCCAACGCGTTGTTAAATGTGGACTAAATCCCGGCTTTGGCCGCGCTAAATCCGCGCTATGTTCCGGGTTTCGGGGGCCCGGGATTTAAATTGACTGATGCACAAACCCGAAAACGAATAACAAAAGTAGCCTCATGAGATCGCGCCCTCAGTTGTCAAGAGTACGAACACATCACCACTGAGTATATTCCAAGACGTCTAAAAAAACAAGACATTCTTTAATCATCATTCTTCAGCAATTATTCTGATTATGTACAAATATAACTACTAATCTCATTTTGCAAGCGAAAGAGCTCGGTTTGTCATAAAAGAAGAATTTAAAAACGTACATTAAAGTGTAAAGAAACCACCATGTCTACAGAGTATACGGGAAAATAGGCAGAGTTCCTCCTAAGACTTTCCAAACAGCCAGCAGCGGCCGTACATACTAAAAATAATCGGAACTGCTTCTGAATAAGTATATAAGTTAAGAAAAAAAAACAGTTTGATAACGTGATGTAAACGTTTTGAAATCAAATCCATATATAAAAGACCAGTATAAAAAGCTTCTCATCCCATTATGGGAATTTTAAGTAAGAAAAAGCGACAGTTCAGTCTTACAAAAGAAGACTCGAGTGGCCAAACAAAAGACGTCTCCTGAGACTTAAAAACACGTTCTGTACATCTCAAAGGTCAATTTTCTAGATACCTTAAAGTCTTCTTTATAGAGTTTTAATAAATAACAGGTACACTCTAAAAAAATAACGTCCTGATTTTGTACTTCAGACAACTTCTACACGTACTCCTCATCTTTGTTTCTCTGAGAACGCGAAGAATCTTTCAACTGAGCAATATCTTTGTACACTCCTCTAAGATTATGATAGCGCAGCCCCCAGTTTAACACATCATCCCAGTTGAACAAGTCTTTGCCCCCATTCACGGGTTTATTGCCGAAAGCGTTCGGTAAGATTTCGTCGTCACTAAGATTCAGTGTGCTTAGTGATCCGCGGTGTGAAGTCCGCCCTTCGTTTTCTGTTCGTTTCCTCGGGTTATCGTCGTTTTCTGTCGTGTCTCCATCGGCAAGCTTTGAAAACACCATACTTCCGCGATCGTTATCCTCTCGACTCGGTTCGTCATTGTCATATTCAAATTCACTGCAAGTGAACGTATCATCGGAGCTCTCGCTTGAGGTGTCGGGAACTTCAAGAACGCTCGACAACTTATCAATTGTCGGGGCATCTCCGTCGCTTATAGAAGACACAGCATCCAGTAGGCTTCCAGACGGTGGTTGTTTCCGAAGTCTCTCAATCTCTGCCGCCGACAATCCCGGAGGTTCCCGACGGTTCAACGACTGGTCTCTAAAGGTGTTCGGATCGTACTGATAAGAGACTTCACTGTAACCGAGGCTCGCAACCTCAATGTCATAATGCTCTAGTCTTTCCGAGTTGTTATCATCAGACCTGTGCCCGGCGTCGGAAAAATCAGGTAGTTCGTCGCTACTCGACGAGCCCAGCGAACCTTTCCGGAAACGTCGCGAAGGCGTCGTGTTCGTCGGCCCGCGCAATCTTGGGTCCAGAACGCTTCTGGACAGCGGTTGCCGTTTATCCAAACCATGCCTGAAGTGAGGATTGGGGATTTTCCGCTCGCGAGTTCTTGACTTGTTATTCGAAGTGGGACGGCTGTTCTCTTTCTCTAGCGGTGTGCTCCGATGATTCGGGTTTCGTGATAACCTGGGCACATCTCTGATATCTACTGGCGTTTGCTTGATCAGGGCCGAATCATTCCTCATGATAAACTCCCCATCGGACTCGGAGAAGCCCGGGTCAATTTTTTCCTGGGATGATTTAGTGAGTTTGATTTGGTAATCTTCCGGGGCACCTACATTGTGTATCACGATATCCTTTCCGTTCTGTAGTGTAGCTTGCCGTATTTCTGTCAGGGACTTCTGGCTGGGATTGCGGATCACCACACCGCTGTCGTCACTGCTGTGGGACGGTGAAGTCCTCTGGGATGCATCCTGCACGTCTGCCGCCACCTCAGCGCCCGTGGTAGCGTCAAACTCCACCGGTGTCTTGTTGACTGCTTTCTGACGCTGACGCCGATAACGGCGAGCGACAAATACTGCAACAACGATCAATATCACCAGAACGATAAAGAACACTATCGCTGCGATTACGCCTGGGCTTAAAGGACTTTCCACCTCCACACATTTGTACTTTCCTGAATCAGCAAGACGGCATATCTTGTCCCCGCACGGGTGAGGCCAGCAAACTCCTGGTACAGCGCAAGTTTCTCCCTTGAAGTCACCGGTACAGTTACATTTAAAGCTGCCATCCTTCTGTGGAAGGCAAATGCCACTGTTCTCACAAGGGTTTGGTTTGCACTCCGCGTCGCTGATACAGGTGTAATGCTCCCATTCTTCGTAACAGTAAGGTTTGTTCGGATCGGAGCACCGAACTGACGCGCATGACCCAGACCCGTCACATCCATCCTCCACGCCACCACCTTCTGATGAAATTACCGCAAACCTATTCGGCCCTGAGAAAGAAACATGGAGGCCATCGACGCTAAGGTCCTCCATACAACCACGGAATTTCTTGAGGTTTAAAACGGAGAGCGAAGAATTGATCCCGCCCAAGTACCAGCTCTGGATGTTCTTTCCAAGGAAGTCATGCGCGGCAGCATTAAACACGTTGGGACGAGACTCGCCATCGAGCGTGACAGTCACGCTTTTACCTTGATGGAGAAGAGTCACGTTATGCCACTCGCCATCTGACACGGTGGTAGAACTCCCTATGAAGCTTTCAGTATTGCCTCCTTTGCCGTAACTGTACTTGATGTTGCCTGATTGTATCTGTCAATGGACAATACAAAAGAACAATGAGCATTAGAAAACAATAAAAAAAGCAACAACAACAATTGCCTTTACATGCCATCTTAATAAAATTCTGCCAGATAAAAACCTGGCTGTAATCTTAATCACCTAATTACTGAAATAATTTTGCTCAAAGGATCCTGAAATCGGTTGCGATTGAGTTTTAAAAGAAACAGGGCACTTTTACGGATGGACCATTATTGGATATTATTTTCGATGTTGCTTGGATTTATTTTTCTTCTTTCATAATTAATTAATTCTTTTTTTTTTTCTTTTATCAGTGACTATGTTGTTCGTGATTTTTTCGCTATTCTTCGTTTTTTGAAACCGCGTTACCCTTACTAACAAGGAATCTCCTTCCCAAAACCTAGTAGCTTGCCAAAAGTAAAATTCCCTGACTTTTCGCCGACTTTTAAGTTTCCCTTACTTGATTTACAATTCTCTGACCGTAACAAAAATCTGTTTTCCCTTGATTTTCCGCTGACCGTGGCAACCCTGAATTTCTATATTCTCGATACTTCATCAATCTAATCAATCAAAAAAAAAATGCAACGAGAGCCAATTCCTATCATTTCTAACCCCACTTTCTGTCCCTAAATCGAGGAGCTCACTTCACCAAGCAAACCCGTGTCTGTATAACACAATGTTTATTTTTGTCCTTGTTGCTTTTACATTGGGTGAAGTGCCTAGAGACGTATTTTAAGTAATGTTTAATAAATGAGCAAAAGTGTTTTATCAAGTTTAAAACACGAGGCGCAGCCGAGTGTTTTAGGACTTATAAAACACGAATTGCGAATTTATTGAACGGCTTCAAAAGCTTTACAGTAACTGTACATCTATCCATTCTTGCACTAATATTTAGATTTTGGTTATTTTGGCCTAGAAAATCTGACGTGAAATTTAACCGTGTCTTTATCAGATATAAAGACACTCATTACCAATTAATTTCTTTTGTATTTCCTCATGAATGATTAATGACTTTTTGAAGTTTACCTCCAAAGCAGTGTAGCCTGATAGACTGATAACAGAAGAATCACTTGCGAGAAGCAGCAGCCCATCATGTCGGGTGCGGAATCGAATGGAAAACTGCTCCTGTCTGGAGGGCACTGATCGTCGTTTGCGAGCGATGTTCCCTTCTTTTTCTTTGCGTTGTTGCTCGCGGCGATATCCCTCTTTAAACTGTAGCATCAGAAAGCTGTTCAGGCCGAATTTCACTGGTTTCACTTCTACAAACGAACAAAAGGAAGCAGCGTGAGCAATGTTTAATAAATGAGCAGGAGTATTTTAGCACTTGACAAAACACGAATTGCGATTTTATCAAACGGCTTCAAAAGCTTTACTGAAAATCTATCCATTCTTACACTAATATTTAAATTTTGGGTTATTTTGACATGGAAAATTGCATGTAAAATTTAGCTGTGTCTATATCAAATATAAAGACACTCATTAGACTTAATGAGTTCTGAAGAAAGCGTATCGTGATGAGGTTTACCCTGAAATGCGGTAATCCAGAATATCATTTGAGCTATCATAGCGAAATCTGAGACCGTTTTGCAGTCTCATAGTTAACCCTGTCCAGATGTGAAATTTTAAATCTAAGAATGGCGAATAAGTTACCTTCTTCACAATTTCTGCCACTGTACCCTTTCTCGCACTCGCAAACGTAGTCGAACCAGTAGTCCACACACGTTCCTCCATTTTTGCACTGCGCTGCTGCGCATTGGCCTTGCCGAGGGCAGCGGTCCGTTATGCCAGCGGACTCTATGGCAGAACTCGGTTCCAGTTTCTTGTTGTTGATGAACACATTTCGCATGCAGCCCAGGAAATCGTCCGTTTGGATGTGCTGTCCAGGATGACTCACTGCTTGGTCAAAATCCTTAACACCACCCAGATACAACGGAGAGTTAGACAAGTCCAGTTGCCTGCAAAAAAATCAAGGTTGTCCGTCGGATTTTACCTTTTACACAAAAACAGAAAGAAAAAGAGGCACACCATCTCAACCGTAAAACTTTAGACGAAAATTTAATATTAAATTATTTCACAAGCGAGGTGTGAAACCCAGTGACGAAAGCCAAATCTTCCACGGATATGCAACACCTACTCCGCAAGAACACTTTTTCCTAAAATCAGTTTGGCTAATCTATCTGTCAATCCATTCTTCATAATTCAGTGTTTTCAACCACTTCCGCTCATCGGCGGTTAGCCAATCATATCATGTCTTCCAATTCCTGGAAAACAGGACTCCGCCGACCCCGGGATTATTTCTCCCAGACGATGCATGTGAATGAATCGTTTGGCAGAAATTACTCCGCGAGTGTCGATTTCCATTGTTACGCAGCTCGTTAGTGGCTATCTGCTATACAATAGACGGATACTGATTGGTTTCTTCAAAATAAAGTCTACCCGCCGGCGAACGGAAGAGAGTGACGGAAGTGAGTGACGGAAGTGAGCAGACGTTCGTGGGAGAGGAACGCGTGACGAGCCCAAGGACGTCTGCGTAGAAGGCCATTCTTTTCAACTGTCACGTTTACGTGCTGCTAGTCTACTTACTTCCATTGCCCCTGAGATGAAGTGGTCACTGGAGATGACGAATCAACAGACACTTTTCCAACCTAACAACGACGCAAAATTACTGTTAGTTACTAGTTATGTACACGTCCAGAGCTTCATATAATCATATTTCACTCATCTCTCGGAAAAGTTAATTCCCTTTACATCGTGTTTTCATTGGAGAATAAAAAACCTAAATTATTAGCATCTTTCGGTTGGTAATTGCAGCTCAAGTCGATCAAAACAAGAATACCTGGTGAAGACAAAAGCCCATAGATTAAAATCGTACTTGTTAGGTCTTGGATGGTGTGAAATTTTGGATAACCAAGGAAAAGAGCTACTGTAAAGGTTTCACTACAGAAAGCAGCAGCACAACGAACCAATCAAAATTCGTAGTAGTAGCCATGCGTACCAGCACCAAGCGCGGGAAAATGCGGAAAACAGCAGCACAACGAGCCAATCAACATTCGTAGTAGCCACGCGTATCAGCGCCAACCGTGGGAAAATGCGAAAAACAGCAGCACAACGAGCCAATCAAAATTCGCAGTAACCGCGCGTACCAGCGCAAAGCGCGAGAAAATGCGGAAAACAGCAGCACAACGAACCTATCAAAATTCGTAGTAACCACGCGTACCAGCGCAAAGCGCGGGAAAATGCGTGAGAGCAAGTCATGAATTGATTTTGGTTTTGCCCTTGCAAAAGTCAACGGATTGGCGTCAGTTCTATCTCACAGATCACAGAGCATCGCAACGCGGGAAGATTCCTTTCGACACTACTGAAAATCGCTCAATACACTGCAAACAGAAAGCACACACTCACCTGCCGGTCCCTAATAGCCGTAACTTGGTGCCACTGGCCATCAGCTACAAACTTGTCTGCTTTCACAACAGCAGGATTTCCGGTAGCACCGAGATTAAATGACATTTGAATCCTTCCATCGATGATCTGTATGGCGATGAAATCCGAATCCGACATGTTCTGTCCGTCAGTGTTGTACAGCAACAAGCCGTTGCTCTTGGACGTGGAGAACTCGAATGTTATGTTGTTAAATAAGCCCCTTTGCAGACTCTCCACCGTTGGAAGTTGAAGATAAGCAGCGGATTCAAACCCGATACATGCGCACTGGCACGCCTGGTTGGAGGCGCACGTGCACTTGGGTTGAGCCCAGTTCGACGAGGACACACGGCAGAAGTCGAAACCAGATGAGCAGTTCTTGCCCAAGTACCCTGGTTTGCAGTCACACTGGTAACTCCCGACAAGATTCGTACAGGTTCCGCCATTCTTGCAAGGATTTTGCGCACATTCGTTGACGTCATCAGCGCACGTCAAACCGGTAAAACCGGTTGGACACTGGCACACAAACGAGGCGTCTTTATCGACGCAAGTGGCTCCGTTTTTACAGGGTTTAGAGTCGCAGCCTTGCTTGCTCACCTCACACGTCTTCCCAACAAAGCCTGGTTTACACACGCAACTGAAGCGCCATTCATAATCAACCGACAGGAAGATGACAGGGATGGACTCAACAGTGGTATAAGTTCCCAGCGTGTGAATGTAACTCGTGCACTCACCACCATTGCGACACGGACTACTCGCTGTACATGGGGCATAGTCGACATTTTGGATTTGAACTTTGCCGTTTCGTTCCAAATCGGACTTGTGAATCCTTAGCAAGCCGGATAGATCTTCCCTCGTCATATACTCAACTGCCTGAGTGCTTTTTGCAGCCACGGACAAATCAACAAGACCGCCTCCGATGGATTTGACACTGAAGAGTTGCGACACGTAACCAGCATGGAGAACACGGTTTACGGCATTCAAAAACAATTGGTAGGATGTGGAGAGAAACCCTTCAGGACTGGTGTTCTGTACTCGCACAGTCACGCTGTTGTCGATGGTTTCAGAGTTAAAAGCAACAAACCGCACCTGCACCTTATAAGAGACCGCCCATTTACCATCGGAACTATTAACCATCAAGTCTTGCTCAGCGCTACCGTAGTGCCTTCTTTCCGTCCTCAGCATACAGCTCCCTGGTGGGAAGCTAAATAAATTGTTGTTGTTCTGAATTATCTTGCACACTAAGTTGTCGTTCACATCCGGGTCTTCCGGTTGAACGTTTGCCACGAATCCGGCTGCAAAACTGTTGTTGTTGTTCACGTGCACAACACGTTCAGTGTTTCCAGGCTTGTTATCGTTCTTATCCAAGACCACAATGTTACAAAATGAGACCGCGGATTGTTTAGGAGAGCCATTGTCTGTTATTCTGAAGGACAAGTTGTACGCTGGAGTAGTCTCACGGTCGAGTAGCGCAGTAGTCTTTATCAATCCACTTCCACTATCCACCTGGAATTTTCCGAAGTTGTCCCCATAGATGACAAAAGTGTAAGGCCCGCGGTTGGGGTCTGCATCGGGATCATGCGGCTGCAATGTCATAACATCAGTACCAGTGGGTTCGTTTTCTTTGACCATGCCCGTGCAGTTGGCGAAGAGATGGGGCGCGTTGTCATTGAAGTCGTCAATGGTGACAATGACCGTAGCGTTGCCTGACATGGGGGGCCGACCATGGTCGGTGGCGGTGACGGTCAGGCGGTATTGTGGGACAGCCTCCCTGTCCAGCCTCGCCAAGTTTGTTATGCGGCCGGTATCAGGATCAATGGAAAATGCGTTGCCAATGTTACCTTTCAGAATCCCATATCTAATCCTTGCTGCTACTGGGTGTTTCGCAAAGTCGTCATCTACGGCCGTAACACTGGTATTAAACGAGCCTGGAGCTACATCTTCTCTTATTCTAACGTTGTAGACACTTTTAAGGAACCTCGGAGCGTCATTAGCGTCCGTGACTGTCACAATGATCGTTGCTAAGTCACTGGTATCCGGTGATACGCTTGTCTGTAACGCGTTCTTAGCGAGAACTTGAAGCGTTACAATCCCAGCTCGCTCGCTGTCTAATCCTCCGGAGACACTTAACACCCCTGTGGAGTGGTCCAAGGTGAATCCCTGGTTGTTACTCTCACCGACCAACACAAATATCACCTCACCGTCCGGACCCTTGTCTTTGTCAGTGGCGTAGATCCGAGTCACAGACTGCCCAACAGGTGCGTTCTCGGCTACCGAGGCTGTAAACAAAGACCTGTTGAACTTGGGAGTGTATTCATTCACACTGGTCACGTGAACCAGAACTTTGGCGCTTGGCTGTGACTCTAACTGGGGATTTCCGTGATCTTTGGCAGTGACGGTCAATTCGTATAGCTGTCGGGCTTCATAATCAAACTCTGCTTTGCTCCTGATTTCACCACTGGTCTGATTGATTTCAAAAAACCCCATCAAACCCACGCTAGTGATGCTGTACTCAACTCGGCCCCCATCACCCGAGTCGGGGTCAAACGCAGTAACGGTAACAACCGGGGCTCCGGCGGCTGTATTCTCCGGTATGTAGCCATGGTACTCTTGATCAGTAAAAACAGGGCGGTTGTCATTTTCGTCCATAAGCTTAACTCGCACGACTACTGAGGCTGATCGAGGACTTCTGCCACCATCCGTCGCCACAACTGTCAGTTCAATTAATTTTGTCAATTCGTAGTCCAGGGGTTTTTCTACATAGACTGAACCGTTCCTTCGCCCAATTCCAAAATAACCGGGAGGATCGCTGCTATGTATGTGATAAAACACTTGACCGTTTGTCCCAGAGTCCCCGTCAGAAGCAGCGACTTTTATAACTTGTTGTCCCAGTGACACAGTTTCCAGCGGATTAGCCTCGTATTGGACAAGACCGAAGATAGGTGAATTGTTGTTGGGTTCAACTACTTCCACGTATACGTCGGCATTGCTTTCCATGGGAGGGTGTCCCAAGTCTTTCGCCCTAACTTGCAAGAAGAATAGACCCAACGTACCAACGGACCCCGCTATAGTGACGTTACCACTGTTCGGGTCGATATCAAACAGCGATGACCATTTCCGCTCATTATTTCGTAACGCACGCGCGCATTCATCCCATCATCTTGATCATCAATCGCCTCCACACGACCAACAGTCTCTCCTGTTGGTGTATTTATGACAGTGAAGAAGTTGTAGGAAGAAGACTTGAACACAGGAGAGTGATCGTTGGTATCGGTGACTTCGATTATGACGTGCACTGTTTCCTCAAAGAATGGAGGGTACGGATTTCTTGCTTTCACTGTGATATTATAAAGATTCTCATTTCCAGCATCAGTTGGTTTCTTATAAACAAGAACTTTGTTGAGGTGCAAGGCACCTGTTTGACGATTAACAGTGAAAACGTCGCTGGAAGGAGATGGCAGAATGGAGTACAGGATCTCCGCATTTGTGCCCAAGTCACCATCGAACGCCGTCACATTCATCGCAACTGCATCAATCGGCAAGTTTTCTCTGATTTTCTTTGTCAGGGGATTTGAGAGGAATCTTGGCGGGCTATCGTTGACGTCCAAGACAAAAACAGTGAAGTTAGACGTTGTTTTATGAAGTGAGTCATTAACTACCACTTGCAAGATGTACTGAGATTTTAGTTCTCGATCTACAGTCTTTTGTAGTGTCAAAGTGCCGTTATTTGCATCAAGATTAAACACATCATCTGGATTTCCACCCGCAGCGAAACCAAACCGCAGCTGGGCGCTATTTCGCGTGTCGTCATCAGTCGCGCTCAGCACTGCAACTTGGAATCCCTTAGAGACATTCTCGTAAACAGACGCAGTCAAAGGACCAATGAAAACTGGAGCGTTGTCATTAACATCCTGCACGTTTACTACAACAACCGCTTCACTAGTCATGGATGTGTTTGCCACATCTTCAGCGCGAACTCTGAATGTATACACCGAGGTGTTTTTCCCGGTCGAGTTTGATCTTAGTGGAGACACGACCAGCCTTGAGGGACACATCAAATGCAGCACTTGTCTCGCTGTTACCTGGAACCATTCTGTACTCCACCTCCGCATTGAACCCGAGTCAGCATCAGGGGCATGAACCCAGAGAACTGTAGAGTTGACAGGAAGTTCTTCTCGGATCTCCGCCCGATAAACGCTCTGATTAAACACGGGAGCATTGTCGTTCTCATCAGTAACTATCACGTGGATTGTGACAAAGCCCGAGAGTGGCTGACTGCTTCCATCCCTCGCCCCGATAACAACGTTGTAGCTCGCATGTTGTTCGAAGTCCAAACGATTCAGGATCGTCAACACGCCGCGAACCTTGTCCACTTCGAAAACACTTCCGATGTTACCAGCTGCAATGAAGTAAGACGTGTGCCCAGTGGCATTTACAGTGACGAGTTTTGTCCCCACTGGTGCAAGCTCGGAAACCGTCACATTCTGGCTCTGGTGTTGGAACACAGGGAAGGAGCCTTGAGCTACAGTGATTTGAACGCTGGTTGTATGGAAGCGCTCAGGTGCATTCACGTTAGTGGCCTTCACTGTAAAAGAGTATGACGAGGGGCTGATGGGACGTTTTGCGCCACAGTGATGATCCCTGTCTTAGGAGCAATATGAAACACTGGAGGCAACCCACCAGGTACAGTGTACTCGGACTCGGCGTTAGGGCCTATATCGTTATCCTCCGCAGAGACCATAACGATGAAAGCTCCTGGCAGTGACCCAGGGGCCACTGATGCTGTGTAAAGATCAGACGTGAACACTGGATCAAAGTCATTGACATCTTCAACAGTTACGTACAACGTGGCTCTTGCCTTCCGAGTGGGAATTCCTTCATCAGTGGCCAAGATTTGCAGCTCGTAAGAAGGGGTCTGTTCGCGGTCCAGCGGGGCTGTGGTCGTTATTTTCCCACTGTTCGGGTCAATCTTAAAGAGGTTAATGGTACTAGTCAGAGCGTAGGATATTTTTCCATTGTTTCCAGCATCAGCGTCTGTTGCAGTGACCTGCAGAACAGGCGTGTCTGCACGTGAGTTTTCCTTCACTGATGCCTTGAACACATCCGGCTGGAAGACAGGAGGGTTGTCATTTCGATCGGTCACCTTCACAACGACAACAGATTCACCCACACGGGGCGGAGTCCCCCCATCCTTTGCCTGCACTCTCAGGGTGTACTGTGCCTGTTCCTCTCTGTCCAAAGCATTTAGTAGTCCTATTTGACCAGTCTGGCTGTCCATCGTAAAAACACCTCCATCGTTGCCATATATAATACCATACGTAACGGCACCATCTCTGCCCTCATCGTTATCTTCAGCTTTGACCGTGATGACATTAGCTTCCACATGATTTTCATAAACACTAGCAGTGTACAGGGCTTTAGAGAAGGTTGGTGTGTTGTCGTTAACATCACGTAAAACAATCTTTAAATTCTCGTCTGAGAACTGCGGCGGTACCCCTAGATCAGAGGCACGGATGACCAGCGTGTAATTGGATGCTGTCTCACGATCCAGTGATTTTATAGTGCTTAGGACGCCAGTCAAGGGATTGATCTCAAAACTGCCATTACCATTACCGGCTGCAATGCTGTACCGCACTTCTGCATTACTTCCCTGGTCACTATCTGTAGCTAAGAACCTTGCAACTTCACTTCCAATACTTATGTTCTCGAAGATTGGAACTGTACTCATTCCTACTTGGAAAACTGGGGCATGGTCATTGAAATCATCCACTATGATTGTCAGCCTCATCTCCGCATGCTTTGGTGGATTCCCTGGTCAGTTGCAATCACCTTGACAACGTAAGTGGGTCGGACCTCACGATCTAGCCTCCCTGATACCCGCAGTACACCATCATCGGCACCTAGACTGAACGGCGCAAAGGCATCAAGCTTGACCAGGCTAAAGGTAATCTTGCTGTTACTTCCTACATCTAAATCAGCACCATGATTGTCGTGACAACTTCCCCTGTTTGGGCATGTTCTGATACGTGGGTGGTATTACTAGATATGAAAGATGGGCTGTTATCATTGATATCTGTAATTGTCACCTGAACAGTTGTTGTGCTGGACAGCCGCTTTGCCACTGGCATTGCCTGATCTCTTGCCATGACAGCCAGCGAGTAAGAACTCTTTTTCTCGCGGTCAAATGTTCTAAGGTTGTAGATTGTTCCATTTGGATGGACTGAAAAGGTCTGGTCACTGTTCCCGGAGAGAATAGTGTAAGTCACGAGTGCATTGGTGCCAAAGTCTTTATCAATTGCTGATACTGTAATGATGCTACTGTGTAGTGCAGTGGCTTCTGAGACGCTCACACCATATGCACTCTCTGAAAACTGAGGGGCATTGTCATTTGCATCAAGCACATTTACATAAACTTCAGCAAAGGAGGACATGGGAGGGATCCCATGGTCAGTTGCGGAGACATTTAAAATATACACTTCAACAGTCTCTCTGTCAAGCTTTCTTGTCACCTTTAGATTTCCACTTAATGAGTCCATTAGAAACACGTCCCGTGATTATCCACTATGCTAAAGCTGATTCTACCATTCTCTCCAATGTCACTGTCTGTTGCCGCCACTGTTCCTAGGATGGTTCCTACTGCAGTTCCTTCTAGGACACTGAAGGAATAAAATGACGTGAAAACTGAGGGACATTGTTGTTGGCATCACTCACTGTTACCATAACAACACAACTTGAGCGCTGCCTCGGATTGCCGCTGTCAGCTGCAGACACAGTTAGGGTGTACTTTGATTGAGTTGTGCGATTTAGTGCTTTGCGGGTGGTGATCTCACCAGTCGAGCCATTGATTTGAAATGCAACATCAACATTCCCACTACCAATAATGGAATAATCCACTTTTGCATTCAGGCCTTCATCTTTATCAACAGCAGAAACAACAGCGACCCTTTCACCAGATGGTAACATTTCCTTCACAGTTGACCTATAAATATTGTGCTCAAAAATATTGTCATTCTTGTCAAGCAAGGAGATTTCCACGCTAGAGCTGCTGTCCGCACACTGGGACCACTCAAATCCACAGCGTAAACGGTCAGTGTAAACACAGACATCAATAATACATCACGGTCACGCTCGACTGCAGTTGTAATAACACCGCTGCCTTCATTCACCACAAAGGAGCCATTACTGGGTCTGCAGTGATGTAGTACTTGATATCTGCGCTGGGTAGGACAGGAGAGAATGATGCCTGGACTTGAGTCACAGATGTCCCCAGGGGAACATTTTCCTCCACAGAATCCCTGTAGATGGATTTACTGAAGGTAGGTCCACTGTTAGGCTGCCCCTTCTTGAATACTGTCACTGTAGTCTCAGTAATTTGGGAAGGTGTGCCACTGTCGTTAGCTGACACCCTCAGCTGGAAACTCAACCAGCTGCTAGGCAACTGAGATCGTGTTGTTAACTGTCCTGTGTTGGGATCCAACTGGAAAAGATTGGTATCTCCACTTTTATGTTGTAAGTAACCTGTGAATTACTACCTACATCTGCATCCTTTGCCAAAATGGTTGCAACAATACTATTGGCAGCCAAATTACCCACCACAGCTATAGCAGGTGCAGTAACAAATCTGGGCTTGTTGTCATTCACATCTTCCACCATAATGGTGACCTCTTTGATTGCTGAACGCTGCACAGTTACTGGACGTGCACCATCCGTGACTCTGATGACAAGTTTGTATGCAGAAGTGTGCTCACGGTCCAGCTGCTGTCTTGTAGTGATGATGCAATTGTCTGGTTCACTTCAAAGGCCATCTTTTCAAGTGGTGTTTGACTTTCAATGCTAAATGTTATGTGGCCATTTTTGCCACTGTCTTTGTCATTTGCAGAGCACTGACCAATTTGAGTCCCATTGGTCACATTTTCCAGAACTCTTAGGATAGTTGGCTGGTCTGCAAACACAGGGCTGTCATTCTCATCAACGACATTCACAGTGAGTAAAGACACTGCAGACAGAGGAGGGTTTCCACGATCATCTGCCGTGATGTTCAGGGTGTACGTCTTGGTGGCTTCAAAGTCCAGTGGTTTGATAAGAAATACCTCCCCAGTCAAGTGGTTGATGTCAAAAACAGCCTCCAAATTCCCTGATGTTATTGTATAAGCAATCTCAGCATCCACTCCCTCATCCTTGTCTGTTGCATGGACAACTGCAATCTGAGAAGACACTGGCAAATTCTCTGATGCATTGACAATCAGGTGCTCCTTGGTGAATTTGGGTCTATTGTCATTGACATCACCCACAAATATTTCAATACGCACTTGAGAGTACAAAGTACTATTAGTGACATCTGTAGCTTGGACCATGAGGGTGTAGTGATCCAACTTTTCCCTGTTTAGCGAACGGTTGAGAAGGAGATTTCCATTTAAGGGATTGATCGAAAACTCTTTGAAACTTGATCCACTCACAATTGAGAAGGTGAAGTTAGCATTGACTCCTTCATCTGGGTCTGAAGCCATGACTTTGTAAATGACTGATCCTACTGGCGACGACTCTCTTACTGTCACAAACACCACAGAGCGGCGGAACATAGGAGGGTTGTCATTCTGGTCTTCAACTGTGACAGCAACTATAGTTGTGTCTTGTCTAGATGGTGTGTCACTGTATGCTGCCTTGGCTAGAAATATTATAACATTCTTTCCACTTTGTAAAATCAACTCCTCCCGATCAAACATTGTTGCTGCAGTGATTACTCCTGTAGCAGAATCAATGACAAAGTCTCTGTGAATACCAGTCAGAGAATAAACAATCTTCTTGTGTTTCAAAACGTCATCTGATCTGAAAAGAAGTCTGCCAATGATAGTACCGGGCAGTTGGTTTTCCACAACAGAGAATGCAAAAGTGTCATTGAGAAACATGGCTTGGTACATAAAGGAATCTTGAACATTAATGGTCGCTGAGGTCGAACTTGAGAGAGGCGGAGTGCCTTTATCAGTTACGGTGACTGAAAGTGTATACACTGAACTTGCTTGGTCAAGTTTGTTGTTAACAAACAATATTCCTTTTTGAGAAATGCCAAAAACTCCTTCTCTGTTGCTATGTGGTGTGATTGCATAAACCACCTGGCCATTGTTACCACTATCTGGATCATGGGCAATTACAGGAAGGATTTGCTTTCCTACTGGCATATTTCTTGGAATATTAGCAGAGAACGTTGGTGATAAAAATCTTGGTGAGTGATTGGTGACAATAATCACAGTTAACATGAATGAAGAGTGAAGAGGTGGCGACCCTTTGTCGGAGGCTATTACCCTCAAGATGTACTGAGAATCATCTATGTTGGTTACCTTCCTAGCTAACGAGATCAGCCCTGATGTCATGTTCACCTTAAAAAGACCACTGCCATCCTCAGTCAACTGATAATGGACAACGCCATTAAGTTCTGCATCCTTGTCTGTAGCAGTGACCTGGTAGATTCCTTTCCCAACAGCATAGGAAGCATCAATGGTCACTTCTGCATTTGAAGGTGAAAACTCTGGGGGATTATCATTTCTGTCCAAGATGTCTATGTTTACTGAGGTTGCTGCTGATAATGGACGCACACTTCCGACTTTGGCTATCACACTTAGCAGGTACTTATCTTTTGTTTCTCTATCAACATGTCCATTGACCATTATAATTCCTCCAGCACCGTCAACAACAAACAACTGGTGTGGATCACCTGATACAATGTGTACTTGATACTGGCATTGTTGGCTTTTGTTGTAGCAATAACTTTACCAACATATGTCCCAGACGGGACATTCTCGTACACTGAGAAGTTGTATATTTTGTGTTCAAACTCTGGCGGGTCATCTGACTGGCCTTGAACAGTTACCTCAACAGTAGCTGTCTGGTGAGTGTATAGACCGCCCACATCACGAGCAGTTATGTTCAGTTTGTAAAAGCCTTTGAGCTGACTATCAAGAGGAGAAAGCGTTCTTATAATACCACTTGAGCTGTTAATAGCAAACTTGCCATCATCTCCACTGACAATCGCATAGACAATTTCTCCATTTGTACCTACATCTGGATCAGTTGCAGTAACTTGAGTAATAATGCTGGGTGGAGCACTAGATAAGATGCTCTGAATGTAAGTGACGGGGTAAAATGTTGGGTGATGATCATTTAGATCCGTCACATCCAGCTGCACTAATGTTCTTGAAGAACGTGGTGGAACACCATGATCACTTGCCATAATGGGTACGTCATAAGTACTTTTCACTTCACGATCAAGTTTAACCTTTGTAGTCAATATGCCAGTTGTTGCTGTGATGTTGAAAGTATCTAGTATAATCTGAGAAGTAGAATCAATCTTATAAGTTACATTGCCATTAGCACCCACATCCTCATCAGTTGCCAGAAGTGTAGTGATAACAGCCCCTGGGTCCATGTTCTCTGGTAGTGTTACATTATACACAGGCTGAGAAAATTTTGGTGCATTGTCATTGACGTCACTGATCACAACTGTAACAACAGTGGTGCTGTTTAGTGGTGGTAAGCCATGGTCCTCTGCAAGCACAGTCAGAGAAACTTGTGACAAATGTTCCCTGTCAAGAGACCTGACAGTGGAAATTAGGCCTGATGTCGAGTCAATTTGAAACCAGTGCAAAGCGTTGCCACTTATAATTGAATAAGAAATCTGTCCATTAGAACCAGTATCAGAGTCAGAAGCTGATAAGCGATATACAGAGCTCCCATTCTGAGCTTCTTCACTTATAAAAGCAAAGTATCCTGGCCTAATGAAAGCTGGCACTTCATCATTAACATCTAAAACAGACACAAGAACATGAACCGATGAGCTACGACTTGGAATTCCAGTATCTGTTGCGGTGACAGTAATGTTGTAAGATGCAAATCTTTCACGATCTAACAGGGTTGCAGTTTTGAGCTGATAAATAAAGCCACCAGACTGAGGTAGGGCACTAGAGAAGACCAATTCAAAACTGCCATTACCATTGGAAATTTCCATGTTTACAATGCCATTTGGACCAGAAGAGTCATCGCCATCTGTTACCAGAACAGATGCCACCAGTGTACCTTTATTAGCACTTTCTGGAATTTCAGCTGGGATTTTTTGATTGACATAAATGGCTCGAATCTGTGGTGTGTTATCATTGACATCTCTTACGCTAATCTCTACTCTAGCACTGGTCTGCCTGGAGGAACCACTTTCAGGTTGGTCTCTAGCAACCACTTGGAATGTATACGACTTCCTCGTCTCATAATCGAGGGGTGCTTTTGTTCTGATGACCCCTGTTGTAGAATTCAATTGGAAATCATTCCAATCACTGTCTAGATCAGTTTGAAAATCATACACCACTTTACCGTTCAAAGCCTGATCCTTGTCCGTTGCAGAAACAGTTAAAATGCTGACTCCAGCCGGGGTGTTCTCATCCACCGGTGCTCTGTACAAGCTTTTTGTAAACTCAGGATCATTGTCGTTCAAATCCACAATAGTGATATTTACTAAACAAAAGGCACGCAGCGTTGGTTTTCCTCGATCGCTTGCAGATATATTTATCTGGTAAACACTCAAGTCTTCTCGATCAAGACTGCCTTGTGTGATTAAACACAACGAAAAGCCATTGTTCGGGCATTCAGTTGCGTTTCTCCCGAGTTTAAAGTTCCCAGCTTCGTTGCCGGAAATGATCGCGTAATCAACAGTGCCGTTTTCACCCGCGTCCTTGTCAGTTGCTGTGTCGATCGCATACTCGCTATTCAATTCGACGTTTTCGAAAATATTCACTGGAAAAACTGGCGAGGGAAATTCCGGGCTGTTATCGTTAATGTCGTCCACTTGAACACGTACAGTGAAAGACGAAGACGAAGTGCGAACTTGCAAGGTAATCGGATTTGAGTTCAAACTGTCTCGATCGATTCGTGAAGTCGTAGTAATGATCCCAGTTTGAGAATCTACTGCAAATCGTGCAGAATTCCCATCTATTGTATACGTTTGTCCTTGCTGTATATTAATAGTCCCCACGGTAGTCCCAGGCGGTGATTCTTCTTGGAGATGGAAACTGTACTGCTGGGCAGAAATCACAGGTAAAAGCGCAGCATAGCAGCAAATCACTGCCCACAGTAACGTCCCATGCGTTAGATTTGTCAGTTTCCAAGTGAGGTTTCTTCAACCATTGCTTTTTAGTTCACCGAATGCCGTGCTAATCGTGGATGTCATAATAGTGAAAGTGCAACGCCGGTGAAACAGCTGAGAGATGCCATAGCCAACTTGTCGCTTGTCGGAAAGTCACTACAGAAGAATATATATAATCAACACTAACCGTTAATGCGTTACACGGGACATCAAACACAAACTTTGCCAGAGTGGATTCCACATTCTGTACAAGCAACTATCATTCGCAATAGTTTCTGTCCACGCCGTCGGTTTGATCGTTGAGACTCAAACAACGATATCTTTTACAGTATCTGCCAACTTAAAGCATGCGAAATTACAAGTTTCTAGGCGAATATTGAGCTTGATTCGCTTTCCACTTCACGGCACAAGACAAATTTTATGACTGCATTTATCAAGGTCGCCGCTGCGTTCGAATCTGTCAATCATCAGTGACGCATAGCTGCCTAACAACAGAAGTGGGAGGAGTTTTTGTAAACACACGTGACTAACAAACAAATTAAATAAAATTCCTCGCTGTCCGCGGGTCAATAAAATATTTCTTGTGAAGGAAAACGTGGAATTTACGATCCTGTTAACGTGTACATGTGTTTTGAAAAAATAGCTCTCTTAGTCGCCAGATATTCGAAGTACATTGTAATCGAAATTACACCAAAAACCCGCATCTTTCCGGGGACTAAACATTTTATCTAGTTTGTCCCAAGGGGGCGTGAATCACCCGTCTTGAGTGGCTATCAATTTACGTCTGACAAATGGAAAACAGTTGAACGAAAACAAGTCCATTGTCATAAAATTGTGAGATTGGGTTTCTGGTATTAAAAAATCGCGATGAAACGACTTGCACGACTTGACCTTTTCCTTACCCAAGGGCCGGGTTATAGGAAAGAATTACAAACCATTTGTACGTCTTCAACGAGAAAGTTATTAAATGTTTCGCTTGACGGACCACCTAGTAAGGTGAAGACAGTAAAAAGTCAAATACAACGAAGTAAAAGTAGCGCCAACTATGCGGCCGGTCAAATATTCAGCTTGAAACTTGCAACGATTGTTTAGTGGAATCAACAACTATTACCAACAAAGGTTTCGAAAAATGCGGTATAGTGAGGTTATTTAATTGAGTAGAAATTCGAGTCCGACAAAATCGGATTATATTTTATTTTTCTCCTTTCGGTATGTTATCGTGCCGACGAAAAAACTCTCACCAGCGTGCTCAAAAAGCTCAAGCTTTAGGTATGTAATGAATGACGGAAGCTGCCCCTCAGAAAAGTGCTAACAGAGAGAGTCACGAATAAAAACTGAATGGTTATTTTAGTGGACAAACCGAATATTGTGTTGTTACAGGAGTAGATAAACACAGAGGGTGGTGCCGAGACAATATGCAACATGTACAGACAAATAAAGTCATATTTAAGGAAAACGTAGGAAGCAGTCCGGAAAAGAAGCAAAAGGAGTCCAATATTTTAAAATTCCACCTAACCTTGAAGGCGAATTTCTATATATAGACAGCTGATCGAAGATGCTTTCAAATCTCCTGGTGACATTAGAAGGGAACAATAATCTTGAAACGCGCGTTGGCAAGCTTTTTCCTCGAACACATTGATTCGATCCACTAACTGACTAAGGGCCGCCGACGTTTCCTTTTGCATCTGGTCCTGTTTTAACAATGTTTTAACTCTATAAAAAATTTTGTCACTGAACTTGAATATTGAATGGTAAATTGTGAATATATAGAACCAAGCTGACAGGCCTCGGGTCATAGTTTCTTGACCTGTGTGAAGTGGAAGCACGTTAAGAAAAAAACACACAGAATGGAAGTTAATGAAAGGTATCATACTATTACCACAGATTTGATTAACTTGACTCGAGAGGCACACTACATACCATCTGTACAATAAATAAAACTGTGTTTTTAACTGTTTGAAGGAGCTTGTATTGGCTCATGATGTCGAAAGAGTTTTTTGTCCCTTATTTTACAATATACCAGCCACTTCAGAAAGCGATAAACTCTACACATGACGTCAAAGAAGTTTCTTTGGGGCTTCAAGGTATGCAAGGGATATCAGCACCGAGTGGACTTTGGACATTTGTCCCTAACAGGCCCATTTATAATCCTTTCCGTCTCAAAGAACAGCAAGTGTCAAAGCTGAGTAGTTTGTTATCGTTTTTCCATAAATTTTCCTGATATGCAAAAATTAAACTCTCAGTTCGAGAAAAAGATAAATGATAAATGAAATATTTCGCGTCGGTCGGCGGGCAAAGAGACCGCTTATTGTACTTGTTAACAACACAATGGATGACAGAATAATTTTCTATAATTTGCGGCAAATTATTTTTTCGTGTACAATGAGGTCCATTGTTCAACGTAATTGTTTACAGAAAGTTCAACTCATTCGTCCGGATGATCAGTTCTTCGCCCTTGTCTTGAGTTTTGCTTGGGAAGTGAACTGCAACGGGCTTCTTTCCCTTCAAAACTCGAAGAGAAGCTGTGAATTGTTCAAAATCGCGGAAATCTCGAATACCTCGAGGGACCAGGCAATGTAAGCTCCACTCCCCATAGTTACAGAACGCTTTTCGCGGACTTTTTGTCTAACGACCTCTGGCACGGGCATTCTACCAAGTCGTCCCAAAACGAAGCAAGACTCGAGTCAACGAATGATGGACAGAGAGAGCCTGGAAACCTTTTGTATAGCTGTCTAAAACGGAACGATTTGAAGGGAACGGTCTATTTATTTGCCGGAAAAAATTGAAACCTAGGGGCTTATTATATATGAGCTCCCCCATTGAACTAAGACTAAATCTAAAGAATAAATAGGCGGCGAAATCATACTGAAACATAATTAGGATAAAAAGCAAGCAAAACAAATCACACAAAAAGAAGCAGAAAACAAGTATTATTTACAAGTTGTGAATCAGCTAAGAAGAAATGTTTTCAATCTGGTTTTAAAAAGAGAAATAGTAGCACCACTTTGTACATTGATATTTAATGAATTGAACAATTTAGGACCCTGAAAATCTTATACCAAAAATTCTTGTATTTGTTCGTAGCTAAGTCTAGCTGTGATGTTCATTTAGTATTGTAGAAGTTTTTTTTCTTGGAATAAGTGAATAGTTTGCAATATAAAGAGGCTTTTAAGTGACAGATTGAAACAGTAAAATATCTCAAAACCTACTACAGTATTATGCGACTCGGAAAATTTAGCCTTGAGATGACGTATTTCGAGTATCTTAATTCTTTTTTTTTGGAACTGAAATAATGAGACTAACAAAAAAGGCAGATATAGGCACCAGAAATTTCAAAAGAAATTCCTTGTGTTGCCCCTTTAGCAATCACCGAAATGTTGCGAACATTTTGTTACTAAAATAGCTTAATATTTTGATTTGGTTGGCAGTATGCACGCGACTCGCATGTAAGGCAAGTCGAAGAGGAACTTTTGACTGAAATAATGTGGAATATGAAAGACACGCGACCGAAACTATATCATATATTTGAAATCGTCACGGAAGAGTAGTCTTCTATTTGACTATTTATCTCACCTCGTGCGACTAAACATTTGTAGGGATTTTTCTTTGCAAACATGCATGCTGCTCAAGCTGCTGAAGAAGGTAACTGGGTGTCAGCTGCCAGTTTGTCACCACCTGTCACCTTCATTCCCTTTACATCAGTTACTGCTAAGCTATACCACAATTGAGTTCAGCCAAAACTTGTCTTAACTTTCAAAAGAATGAGTGAAACGCGTGAAAAACACGATTGGATTGCCAGTCAGGAAGCCGTAAAGGTGGACAAATATTGGCATAAGATTCAAGACTGAAACATGCTTGTTATTTCGGGAGACAAGTGAGGCATATCGAGCAATCCATTCCTCGGCATGTAGAATGTAACACATGAAAGTCCACAGCACTTATTTTGGAATTCGTCACGCAATGTTCCTCCCCGTTTTGGGGAAGAGCGTTGCGTTACGACTCGCGTAACAGCTGCCAAGCAGATTGCTTTTACAGTAAGTAAATAATCTGAAAATGTAAAATGCTTTTGAAAGGGTAGTGATTTTTTTTACCCTTACAAACATCTTTTAAGTTTAAAAACTTAACCTTTAATAATCAGACAAATGTTCGTGACTGTGATGTCTTGATATGAAGCAGTCACTGGTACTGCTGACAGCCAAATACCCTGTGTGCAAGTTCTTTACCTACTTTTAAACAATTTTTCCCAGTTGCTTGTTTTAGCCTAAGCTTGTCCAAGTGCACAGTCTTAAGTCCTCTGACCTTCGGCTGACCAAATGAGTTAAACAGACATCTGAATGCTTGGCCACCAAGAGGCTAAGAACTTGTTTTATAACCCTTATTGCCAATTCTCTTCAAGCGAACATCTCACTAAGATAAATCCGCCTCCAAAACGGATGATCGTAAGGTGGTCTACCGTCGTAAGTGATTCGGCAATTTTACCCTTAACTGTGAACTCGCTTCAACATGGACTGAAAGATCTCTCGACAAACCGAAACGGGACTTAAAGTTTGTGCTAATCCCGGCGGCGTTCAGTTTTAGGAAAGCGAGAGAGTTAAGTGCACTTAACGCTTGGAGGTAATATAAATACAGTACACAAAAAACTGTGGTGTCAACGGAAAACTCATGTCTTGGTGTTCATCTCGTTACAGATGTAAAGTAATACTTAACTTTTGGATTAAAAGTTCACGGATTTTCTGCCATATTAAACTGTTTAAAATCTTCAACCGACAACGTGCCACAGTTAAACAACCTTTGTACCTTAACTTAATCTGTTAAATAGATGTTAAAAACCGACACCTGTCCGACACGAGTCCAGACACGTAAGCCAGAAATGAATGATCGCGCATACCTGTGATCATCAAAGTAATTTTTAGCTTTAAAACTGGCACCAGGAAGATAAATCAAAGTCGGAACCCTTGGTCGTGGCCTACACGTGGCTCCGGCCCATGCTAATAAAAATGAAACTCCGTTAATCACTTACTGATCCATACTATGTCACATCTGATTATTTGGATTTCCATAAGTGCAGATTGATTGGTACCTATTTATATTAAATGCCTTTTTAACCAATCAGAAGCAAAGAACAGTTAAGAATTATGCCGCTTCACCTCATCAGAATGCAATTCACTTGGCCGTGCCTCAGGCGTTTTTTAGCCAATTAGAGGATGAGGAAAGGAATCGGATCCCCCATGCGTGGGCCTCTTCCAATGATAGTTTATTAAAATCTATTTTTAGCTTATGGTTCAGCACCTGATTGGCCAGTTGTAATAACGTACCTCATCCTCTTGTGTTAGCGCAGTCTAGTCTATGTAAAGATGCCCACTCTCTTTATCTCTATACAAGAGCGAGAAAATCATAGGCAAGAAGAAGAGACACAGGATACATTGTTTTGTTTTGGTCCCAAGCGTTGCTCCGTTGTTCATGGACTAGTCAGCAAGATGGTCGAGCACGCTGCACGCAGACTTGTGAGACTGGGCCTAGTATCTCGTAGGAGGGCTCTTTGAATTGAAGAAAAGGGTGAAGCTACATCGAAGGCGTTGATCGAGGGTCGAACACACATGTTTATGGGACAGTGGTCGAACAGTCTCGTACTTGGTTTAATATTTCACCGCTAATCACAATTTACGCGTGCTCTTCGACCCTCGATCAACGACTGACTTCGATATCGCTTCGCCCTTGATCAAAATTACAAAATACTGTGGGATTCAGTAGGACGAGGTACCTGTTAGACGTAGCCTCTTCTGTATTCCGAGGTAGACATCCCTCATGGTACCATACAGTCATAGTATGAAGAGATAATATTTATTCTCATAAGACTAATTATTTTTCTTCCCGTCACGTAGACTGTCCTTAGTAGACCTTAGTAATACCAGTGTCTACGCTACATTGAAGTACTAGGATTTCACCAAACTGTTCTATATATAGCTACAAACGAGCACCATCTAATTGCTAAGTTTATTTTAGCTTCCAGGTTTAATTTATAATAATATTGTCATGATGAAATCCCGTTCATTCATCTACAGTATTACTGCCTGTTTTCCCGTCTATCCATTATAGACCATAATAGCTTTCGCAGAATGCAGATTGATAGTTGAGTTAATCGTGTGTTTCACGGCTGAGTCACACAGATGTGGGTCGTTAGGTTTCGACGGCTATACTGCTGGTCTTCATCAGGCAATGGTGGCGACTGGCCGTCAATCATCCCCCTCACCTTCCGGTCTATCAGTATCCACATCTGTGTGACTCAATCGTGAGACAGACGATAAACTCAGCAATAGCTATCATTTCAAGCCACGATGACAAACACTTTAATTTCATGATATAGAATGAAGATTATTTATATATTGCAGTACAATATAACGAGAAAACCCGTTCATATACTTCGACTCGTGAAATCCCTACCCTTTCATACACCTGAAGCGTTAAAAAGGTACCCCTTTCGGGCGGAGCCTCCCGCGTATAGGCCATTATAGGGAGTGTCTCCCCCTCATCTCCCGGTCTATTAGTATCCACATCTGTGTGACTCAATCGTGAGACAGACAATAAACTCAGCAATAGCTATCATTTCAAGCCACGATGACAAACACCTTAATTTCATGATATAGAATGAAGATTATTTATATATTGCAGTACAATATAACGAGAAAAAAACGGCACTACATGCTTGCTCAATTAGAAAAAATTGAATTCAAAACCTTCCTTAGCCGTACTTCCAATTCCATAAATTTGGTGGAATTTTCTTCGTACAGTTATTTCAGTCCAAATTCAACTTCATGTAGTGTGCATGCTAAAATTATTTTACACTGATTCGTTTCTGTACAAATAGGGTAAAAACGAAACACTGATACAAAGTGTAAATCCCCTGAGAGATCAGATATTGGTCAAGTTGCTAACGAAGGCTAACACACGATGTGTTTCTACTCTAAGGGAGCAAGTAAATCTTTCTTCATGCAGATGATCATTCTTGAAAACAACATTTACTAACTGAAATACGGAAACGAAATTTGAAGTGGTTCACAGCCAAGGATCCGAGTGACATCTGAAACAGTTATTCACGAGATAAATAGAGAATACTGATACAAACATCTAATATCTCGTTGGTTTGTTTTTCTTGACATGAATTATTTGAAATTTGCTACTAATTTGTTTTTTAAGAGATCCACTGAAAAAAGTCACCTAGAACTTCATCTTCGAGTCATCTCAGTCAAACGATCAAACTGATAAGTTTTAACTGAAAGTAATAATCAAAGCGCGACATACCGTAAAAGCTTTATTAAGCCCCCCGTTTGGAAGTCGGTTTTTGTAATAAGCCCCCCTTCTCTAATACGTTCCCCTTCCCCTTTTGGAACATGACCTTCTGTAATTAGTCCCTCCTATTCCCTGTTGCGAAATCCACTTCATTCGGCCCAACTGGCTGGTTTTTAATCAAATATACATTCAAACACATAATACTGTTTGCTGCTCTTTATTAAATAATAAAATTTCACTTTAGTTGTTTAACTTTTGTACGAAAAACTGTTTTAAGACGAATACGGCGTGTTTCAGATTTGACATAAGCCTCCCACCCCATCTCTAATAAGCCCCCTGTTAATGACGCCTGAAATTAAAATAAGCTCCCTCCCCCGTGGGGGGGGGGGGGACTTTATAGAGCTTTTACGGTATCTACACATTTTCATTTATGGGACGAAATCAAATGTCTTCCAAATAACAGAAGAAGATTAAATTTCAAGTAAACTGTAAGGTTCTTAGATTGATGTTTCATGAGTTCATAATGAACGTTACATAATTTTCTTCGTTGTTGTTTGATATCTTATATGTACTCAGTAAATGCTTTGAGCGGAAACCCAAGTGCAAGAACAATTCGCCATAATACCTATGTTTTTTTTTACCGAAATACAGTGAGTACAGCGTATGTTTATCTACGCTTAACATGGGTATAAAAAGTATTTTGATACAGAGTTAGTTTAAACGGCGAGCGTTATTATCTAGCTGAATCAACGACAGAAAGTCGAAAGAACTTGAATTGATATAGCATGCATGACATCCTCCGACTTTAAAGATAGTATAAGCTAAAATGTGGTTGGACAAACCAGAAAAGGTCAATCGTACGAACAAAATTATTGATATCCACTTTAGTAGTAATTAACAATGGCTGTTTTATCTGAGTGAAAATCAACCGCACTACTTAATAGAATGAACAAAGCAGTTGACTTTTTCGGGACAGATCGGTCATAAATTCCAGGTTGGACATGATTAGTAAGGAGGTCTAGTAACATTTAAATCTAATTCTTTAGCTGGAGAATCATGTAGCCATGGTGTTTCTGGAAATTTAAGATCTTATCACAAGCATCGTTTTTTAATTTCTCTTTAACGTCATGCCGGCTAAATCGATTCAATCACTCTTTTTTTTTTTTAATTTTGACAATATGGCGTCAATCTTAGTGACTAATGCTCACTGAAGTTAATTACGGAAATAGCTGTCCTCGACCCGTGCATAGCAACATACTAGTGTCGCATTTTGATTGCAAAACCAGCTGTGGGGATAGATTTAGATATAAAATGTAGTCCAAATATATTGGAAGTCTGCTGTCTGTATCAGTGTTGGCTCTGAAGGTGTTTAGCTTCCATAATGATTTCCGAAATCTCTTAGATTCTTGTCGAAGATATACACAACTGAGAAAATTCGGATAGAACATTGACCTGGGAAACTTCTATTTTGTTTCATTTTGCTCCTGGTCATCGACTAATGTGAGCGAGGGTTTGAAAGAAAGGTTTTTACAATGAAGTGGATTACGCTCTTCAGAACTGAAAAGTTACGAGTCTTGTTTTCATTTATAATTAAGCTCTGCATCAGGAGCAGTTGCATATATTGCAAATTCCAATATCATGAAATAAAACCGACAGTTTATGGAAAGAAAACCTCCATAAAACCCAAAACAAAAAAACGTTTGATATTTCACTGCTAAAATTTGTCAGTTGGTGTGTTGGACTGGGCTGCTCAGAGAAGGTAGCCTTTGCAGGACATGAGAGCCGTTTGGCTTTTCAAATTTAATTTCATAAGAGCTCACAAGAGGCTACTTTTTTGTTCATTAGCAGCAAATATCTTCACCGTTTAATTCATGGCACCTTCATCTTTAATTTGCTTAAAGTCAGTATTTTGAAAGGACAGGAAACGCAAATGATAAACCGGCTTAAGGCCATGCCAAGTTTCAGGTAAGATTTGCCAAGGTACGTACGGCAATGTTATGAATACCTCAAACTGCAGCTGTGTTTTATGGTTAGTAAACTTGAAACGCATCCAGAAGCGAATAAAAAACGCGGCATATTAATCAAGATTAAATCTAGTGCTGTTCGAAAGTTCGGCTTACTCAGCAGACTGTGAGAAAAAACTACACTTAACACATTGACGTACCTTGCAAGTTAGCGAATTTTCGTGTGACAGAGCTGCCTCACAGGTTGACACGGGATACAAGGTTTGGATGCAGGACTCCAGTTTCGCAGTTGCAGACAACTTTTATACAAAAGACCATACAGGCACCATGGTCAGCGGAACTTAGAACTTATTTACTTAGAGGTTGCCTGGCAACCACCGAACGCTTCCACTAACGCATCCGCTTGGTTCTCGATCTTTCTGGCGGTTTCTTCAGCCTGGGTCCAATCTCATTTACCAGTCGCGACAGTTCATGTTTCGCTCACTATTCGAGAACTCAGACCTAGGAACAAGGCTTGTTGTCAATCGAGGTCTATGGCGACTTCCAGCCTCGTCAAAACACGTACCAGGCTCTACAGAGTGACGGTCAGTTAGCAATATTTAGAAGTGACGAATACTGATAACTTGACTAGATCTATAAAAAGCATTTTACGTTTCAAAATCTGGATCGACCAGTTCAAAATACAGAACAACATGAAGGGCATCAGAGAGAGGAACTTTTAAAAGTTGTTGCTGTTGTTGCTTTGTTTGCTTTTGCTTGCCTGTTTCCTCAGCCAATCGGCAAAACTGCTAAAATAGATCAATGAGAAGAGAAGAATTTACTACAAGAAAGGAGCTAGTTTGATATCGCTCGCAATCGCTAATGATTTCGGTTTACACTGTAATAACGTTTCCTAATCTCAGCTTTAAATCGCGACCATTTCGTTTGCCAATTTACACATATACAAGTCGTTATAACACGCGTACGAATTCCTGAAATGCAGAGAAAAGTTGCAAATGACATCCTGCAAGCGCCGACCAAAGCCATAGCAATTACTCCTCCAGCCAATCACAACAGAGGCACACGGCACAATAAGCGAATCAGATGTAACCGGCGCAAAGCGCGGGAAAATGCACGCGTGCATGTCGCGATTGCTTTTGGTTTTGGTTTTGGAATTGCTGGTCAATCTCAGAGCGAAGAAATGCAAAACCAAAGCAATCGGTGCTCAGCTAAAACCGCTCTAGCATACAGTAATAGCCTGCATAATAACACTGCCCGGCGATCCGCAAATAACTTAAATTGCTTTCCTGTACGGCACGACGCCAACCAAAATAGAAAATTAATTGATGCTAACAGGTTCAAAAGTTTAGGCTACGTGAATCATTTCAGTCATTTGATTTTACTTTGCGAAGTCTAAAGTTCATTGCATGGCGTGGGCTGAAATTTTACCGTAAATCTGGTTCCCTGATTGTCCTATGAAGGCTGGAGAATCATGTTAGATGCAATCGTGGACCGAAATAACCGGCTATTTCATACCAAAGTAGGCCCCACAAGAGAGCACAAATATATATATTTCTTTTGGGGGGGGGGGGACATATCTTCACTAGATCATTTTTAAAATAGTTCTGGGTGACGTCTAAAAATAAATAACAGAAGGAAAACTAATTTGGAACCTTAGACAGAACGCTCCGCGGCATATTTGTGTAAGGGTAGCAGAGCTTCAGTTACAAAAACAGAAGTTTTTTTTTAAAGTTTTAATGAAACCACGAACTGTTTCTCCTATTTTAACCCAGTAAAATGCGAGGAAACAAGAGTTGAAGCGATGACAGTAGGCTGCTTTCAGGAATTTTATAGCAACAAACTCAGGGAAATAAAGGAATGTTATTTTCAAACAACTATTTCCGGTGATTTTCCAGAACTGCAAGCAATAAACTTTTTAATTCTGGTCTGCTGAAAAATCGTCTGCTTCAACACAAGGCAAAAGATTACCATCAAAGCAATACTGATAAATGTTTAGTCAGCGGTGTATTGGTCTTGCAAGGAAGCCATCTGAACAAGCACACGATATTGCCTATCTTTACAAACGTTTTCTATTTGTCAACCTGCCAATTTTCTGCTCGCTGTTTCTACGTGAAAACAGTTTTAAGAACTTTCCGTCTCTTATTCTTCCACACAAGCTCTTTGTTATCGTTTCCATCACTGCCTAGTTAACAAAGTATTTACCACGCTCCGCTACTCAACTGCAACTCTAATAAACAAAACCGCAGCGAAAAGATACGAAAACAACCCATCGGAGCTCATAACAGAACTGTAGCGGAAATTGCACAAACATTATTGTTTGTTGAACTCACTAGTTGGAAACTGTCATCAATCGCAACTAATCCTTACCAAAACTATTAAGAAACCTAAAATAATGCATTCATAATAAACAAGTTTTGATTTTGGCAAATATTTGCAATCACAGCAGTTGTTCATTTTCCGAGTTTTGACTATGACTGTCCGTCTTACATCTATTTAACGGTTTGTTCGAGGTAAATTATTTACAGAAAGGCGACGTGCGCGAGATTAAAACTTGTGGGTCTTTGCCTAATTCTTCCCGTTTTTAATCTCTAGTGGAATCTTAGCTTTAATTCCTGAGAATTGAAAAATTGTTTGGCTTACCTCACAATCTCGACCTGTTTTTGTGTACGAACGTGTTTCACTTGTGGGTAGAGTTAGCCAGTGCAGGGCTTTAGAGGTTCAAGGGCCATGAAAGTGACAAATATACAGCTTGTTTCCTTCTTTCCAGCTAATTAAAGGCTCAAAGCTACTGATAAAATCAAACTCTTCAATATCGGCTTTGTATCGACGCTTCTTGGATCAATTTAATAAAGATACCGCAAATCCAAAGTTACGAAAGGTGACAGAAAGTATTGTGGATAACGCTTCGGGTAAAACCGCGCGCTGAGGGACATTTTCGCCCAGTGTGTGTTTTATGCCGTAACACAGCTAACAAGAAAAGCGAAGTGTAGAACACTGCGATCAAAGTACAGCGAAATTTGCTCCTTTTTGCCGGTCCAAACAATTCTGGACAACAGAATCAAGATACGAGGCCAAGAATCTAGTAGGACAATGGGGCGGAAGAAATTTGTGATTTTAAAATGAAACTACAAGGCGCTGGCACTGGCACTGGCATGGCGGCGACGAAGGTATCACGTCTACCTGACCACACTGCATGCAAAAACACGGTTGCAAAACAAAACAACTTAAATCTCCACCTTCTCAAGGCTCACACAAGGATAAAAGCGGTTAAATGGAAATTTAATTTGCTTCGGAGGTTAAGATAGCACTCAAGTTAATGAAAATATAAAATTGGGACATTTTCAGCTCTAAATGTGTTTTCCATTATGGTGTTAAAAAATGTTACCGCAGATTCCTGCTCGGCTGGCGAACTGATAACCCAAAAGTCATCAATTACAGTTATTACATTAAGTATTTAGCTTAAAAAGGTTTGAAATAGCTACCGTTTCCATGGACCATGGGCGCGTAACTCTGAGATGATTTGAATTCCTTTTGCGCTTTGAACTTTCAAAAAGTCATGAGAGACAATCAAAGCCATGAACTTTTCAACATAGTCGTAGGGTGTTTAAGATCTATTGTTTTTTGAAATTCAAATGAACAAAAGAGTATACGTAGAAGATTGTTAAAGTCATTATGGATTTAGTAGGATAAATGGCTCCGTAAAAACACTTCCTTTTATTCGGCCAGGGAATTAAAGTTTAATGCAGCTCTTTGTGCCATCCGTTAAATCAAATTTGACAATAATGTCAGGATTATCTCGCTTTTAAGCTCTAATTCTTGCTTATATTGTGGATTACCTCCACGGAGTTACCCGAAAAAGCAAACTTTTAATCGTTTAATTCCAGCTCAGATTTGTGGTGATGACTTGACATGAATTGTTGTTAAACACTCGGAACTCCACGAACATGTCAACGTACGAAATGGATGGAAATTTAGTCTATAAACTCGAATTGGCATGGGCTAAGTTATTTGTTTTGACAGGACACGGGGATCGTGATTGAGGACATTTTTTAAATACTTTCAATTGTAATCCGACTCCGAACAGCCGAAGAGAACGACAATCTTTCAGGCTATAATCTGCCAGTTTGATACATTTAATACAAACTGGAATACTGGATACGGATGAGTTGACCGTCTTGAATCACTAAAATACGTCGTACCCTCTAATCATGCCCTATCATCTGATCATGATCATTGTGCAATGCTAGAATTTTCAAAACCTTCGTTTAAATTAATTTGCGGCTAGGTTCATTGAAACGGATTATTGCTTCGCCATTACCCTAAATAACAAATGATCATCATTTAACAAGCCATTTCCTACAAATTTACAGGATTAGTGACACAACAAAACTACTGCCGTTTTAGCCGAAGCTATAAATAAAAGTAATCATCATCATCAGCATTATAACACCGGATTTTAAGGGTGTGGCCGGTTTTTCAGAGGTCACGTGCCAGACAGTGACCGACAAACTTTGGGCAAACTTTATCCCAAGCCCAGACGTCTTGATTTTGTATATTCTATTTAATTTCATTTCCAGCTATAGATTTCAAAACTCCCCCCTCCTCCCTCCCCAAATCCGTCGAAAATTTTCGTAATATCCAGCATTTCCCATACAAAAGAAACACTGACGTGCCGGTAGCCGTATTCCATCCTTTAAAAATTATAATACATTGCACTATGGTTACAGAAGAGAGGACAATTCCGCCTCTCATTGCATTTCGATCTCATATACAGCCTTTAAAATTCATACTATCGCGCATTCCGCCTACAAACAAAAGTGAAAGTAATAAGCAAAGCACCGCCAACGATAATGCTGTGAAACGTAAGATCTACAAATAAAAGCACAGCTTAATTAACTCTCCGTATTTTCATCATATAGCTCACTCTGGATAAAGTTCCCGGTCCCGGTCTTTTCCCGTATCCCGGATCCTGCTCTTAAAATTATCCAAAAATTCTACTCACAAAAGAGAACACCTCTTGCTTCCCACGGCGGAAGTATTTTCATATCCCGCTCTTAAATTCATAGTATCCTTCCTCAATCAGTACAAGTAGACCGTCGGTCATTTCTGCTTCCCACCAATTAGGCTTTGTTATCACTTTTCTCGGCACATCCTGCTTCCCGCCATGTTAGCGTCCACAATTATTTAAACGTTACTGATTCAATGGCCAAGTACGCTGACAAATAGCTGTATTTGTTAAGATAGCGGAAATAAATTCTTATGGCGGTATAATTATCAAACGATTGATTGGGTAAATCAGTTGGCCGTAAGCGTAAGCAGACCCAAGAGTTGGTATTTCCATCGTTACAACCTCGTTCCCAAGTGAGGGAAAAGCCCTGGAAACGAGGTTGCGATCGTTGGGTCTCTACCAAAAAGAATCAACGAATTATGAGTTTTATGAGGCCAGTTATACAGTAAGCAGTGGAGTAACCCACATGCAATATTTGAATCCGCTCTGACGCCCTGGATAACGCTCGAAATATCCGGGAATACCAAACATTCTTCTTTTTAGTACGGTGGGCAATTTACCCATCAACTTCGTTCGGACACGGCTTCTTTAGAGACTAACCTCCGGAGAAAATCGAAAATCCCATTGGAAACTCAAAAATCTCCTTTTCTTACGTCTTCACAACATTTTCGTTACGGATAATTTCCGGGCCCGCTGGCGTAAAATTTGCCCTGCTCAAACCCATTCTCTGTTTGTTCGTGCTAACACCCTTTGCTGCAATTTGAATTACTGTTAGTTTTTTTAGTCCATTTTTGTAAGTTTTTCGTACATTGTATGTAGTCCCAGTTATAATCTTAGTTAGTCGTGGTTGTTGTGCCTGTAATTTTGCATTCATGTATTTCCGTTGCTACGCTCGCTGACCATTGGAGGTCGATCTTTGTAAGGGACTTCGTGTCCTTTTGTTGTACCTCCTCAGATGCATTTCCAAAACGCTTATAAATAAATAAATAAATAAATAAATAAATAAATAAATAAATAAATAAATAAATAAATAAATAAATATAAGTAAATAAATATCACGAGGAAATAGACTGCAGCTTAAAAGTCCAAACGACTTTTGCAACCTCATTACCAGGGGTAGGGCATTTAGCTCTTGAACGACGTTACTGCAGTCCCCGGAAATGCTCTTGCGCCAGGAGCAAAAATATCGGAATCATATAGTGTTGGGCTGGTGGGGAGGGATGGGTGGGGGGGAGAGGGGTGGTCAGCAGCCGGGATATAACTTTCGTCGTCATATAATGGAAATGTTTTTTTTTAAATACACGAATGCTTTGTGCTAGCAATAAACACAATGCATTATTGATTTAACCGACGAAACAAAGACCTCCAGAAATTCGAAGCAAACAGGATCTCACAGCATTATTATCAGCACCTATTTAACCCAGCATTAATCCCACCGCTCGAACCATTCTCTTATCAGTACAATTTGTATTCTGTTCTTATCTTCAGAAGAATGAACTGACATCAGAAGCCCACGGGGTGGGCTCCTGATAGCTTGATAGCTTAAAATTATTGCCAGCAAAAGAAAGCCGTGATGTCGTTTACGGTCGGCAAAATTAGAAAGCGTAGAAAGATGAAGCAAACGGATAGAAACCATGCTATGTGAGATGCAGCAGCTTTTAACAAACATGTCTACCACTATGATCACGTGATGATTTTACAAGTAGTGTTTGTTTTCGATCGCACGCATGAGTATTGGAAGGTCTGAGATATTTTGAACATTTTAAAAAACACTTGTGTTGGATGGCATTCATTCTTCACCGGTTATTTAGGGAGCAAAATTGTAAAAAGTCATCCACTTCCGCATAAACTGCACGGTGTAAGATACCAGCACTTTGCAATCGGGTCGTTTGAGTGATAACTCGGCAGAGTCTCGGCCGGAGCATTGCCATGTCCGTGACTCAGAGGGAACAATAATCACGAAATTTCTAAACAACACACAACAGTTTAGTGCGTGTAACTCGACTCAGAAAACAGATGTACAATATTCCATCACTCTCCTCAAAAGGCGAATCTTAAACTCAACTCAGTACTTATGCTCTGGACTGTCTCATTTCATCTTTTTGTTATAATGCAATATCCGATAACAGTCCGTCATGAAGACGTACAAGAAATCTCGGCAAAAATTTAATTGAGTTGTAGTCCAAAACTTTGACATAACCCCTTTGTACACAACCAAGTTATGTCCGTATAAGGCTTTGGAATTCCACAGCATAAACAAGAAAACGACGGTCTCTTTTAAGTGAAAAATAGACCCAGAACCAGAAGGCGCAAAAATTCTGAAACTCCTCAAAGTCGAGACCACAACTGCTCATTACAGTCTAGCAGCTTTGGTACCTCCATGCATTTTCAGTAACTTTACAAGTTCTCACCTTGATACATTTCCTGCTCTTGAGGTGACTAAAACTCACAATATTTTCTCCACCTCCTTGAAAACGTGTACAACAACAACAAATTCCCAAACTATACTACCGTTGCATCAGTATTCGTCAGATATATTTAAATTCACTGACGTATAAAATTAACCTTTGATCTTTCAAGTCGCTATAAATAATCCTTACTGAGCCATCACGAACAACGACGCTTTGCACTATAAACAAAACCAGTTTAAGTGGCTGTTAAAGAGACAGAAATAAACATTTAAGGGGATTATACCATAACACGCATTTAAGGGGGCGTTATACCTGGATGTTGATGAAATAACAGGAGTGCTCGATGGAGCCGATCTGCAAAATAACCGCTCTGCAGGCCGATTTTGGGCTGGCTGGCAAAATGTTTACTGAAATAAACATCTTGCTGGCAGTGTTATTTTAACGAAATCTTGCTAGAATTTGTGTCCGTAATGAGTCTTACTGGCTGACAGGAATCAAAACACGTTATTTCTGACAGTTGTCTTATTTCAGTTTTCATGCTGGCTGAGAGTTCTGATGGCGCACTTTTATCTGCGTGAGATTGAAAATAAAGTTAATGAAAAACAAACTGTCCTTGGGCTCGTAACGCAACTTTCAAGAGTCTGAACGTATTGAATAGCATGTGCTGTCAGGTGGCTTCGTATTTTGGTGGATTTTTATCTGCGAGAAGATAGGACTTCGGGAAAAAACTAAAAGTAAACAACACGGGACACAGATAGAAGCCTACTGCCTGTCTTGGGAACGATCTGACATCCGAAATAAACCATTCGACATATTTTGCCCAAAAATTAAGTTAAAATCAATACTTAGCTGGCTGGGTATTTTTCTTCCTTACACGACTGCTGGCTGGCAAACTGGAAAGATTCCACCCGTGCTGGCTGGCATTTCGTGTTTGTGGCATTTTCAACTTTGCTGGCTCGTTGAGAAACGACACGGTCGTAGCTGGCTGGGATTTTTATTTCCCAAAAGTTTTTCTCGCTGGCATTGAAGAGCGGTTATTTTTTTGCCAGGAAAGTTAAATATTAACGAAGATTGACGGGGGGACACTCAGCTAGTGTTTAGTACATCGTACGATAAAAATTCTCAGAAAAGGTCGTTGGGTACTCCTGAAATAAGAAGTGATTTGATGAAGATATTAAAAAGGGAAAATAAGGCATACACAAACACTCAGACAGTCCACTACAACACGGGTGCATGTCAGGTTGAGAACGAACTGTTTGGTGTTTTTCCATTAATTTTTAACCTCCAAATTTAATTTTTAATTAAATCTTCCCTTTTCTCACCATCCCTTTCAATCACTCTCCCCTCCCACCTTCTCTTCTTCCTCACAAACACTGTAAAAATCACCCAAAAATTCTGAGATATTTATGGGGTTATGCACTACCAAACTATGATGGCTTTTTTGGATTGCATGAAATCTCGAGAAGATAATAAGAAGAAAAGGTCAAAAGGTGATAAAAATGTAGTATTCAGGTAAAAGCTAAACTTTTCAAAATCGGCAAAGACCGTGACGTTGCTCCTTTAAATTGGGATGTAAACGAATGCGTGACAAATTATGTCCTGAATTATACAGGGTGTGAAGTGCCAGTGAACAAAATTAAGAAATTGGGAAATTTAGGATCTACGTAAAAGGGTTTGGTGCACCAGTGGAACCTCTCTCTTTTTCTTCTTCGTCGTTGTTGTTGTTGCTGTTGTTGTTGTTTTTTATTTAGCGGAATCTTTTTGTTTCCTAGTTCAAAATTAAGCTTGAAATATACCATTAATTAGGTGCCTTAACTGCCGTTTCCCTGGCCATTTTACCCTTGGGGTAACCGATCTTCCCAAAGCGAAATTAGCTCATGGTAATTTCCATGGATACGTCAAAATAACTAAAGAATTGCCAAAGACAGTTCCAGATGTAAGTCTTATGGTTATCGAGGCCCCAAAGCGGCTCAACCAATCACAGCGATTGCCAGACAAAGGGGAACCAGGTGCTGTTTACTTTCGTGTAACCACAAACAGGGAGTCGTTCAAAACCCACAATGAACCCAACCCAACCCGGTTCCCTATCGGCAGAAGGTCTAACGTAACCGCACCTGTTAACTAAGTTGAATTTTTTTTAGATAAATCTTGCTCCTTTACCCATTCATCGGTTATTTTGTGTTGCCTGAGTAATTTTATAGTAATTAATTAACTAGGATTTTAACCTGGTCTGTGACGACGAAGCGACCGATGATTTCGCAAACGGGGCTTGTCGCAAACGGGGCTTGTCACCCCTTTCACTTTGTAAGTATGTTAAACGTTTTTGCCTTAAACTTTTGTGTATTTGGTATGACAGACAAAGAAGATACATAGAATTCTACGACTGTCAACAATAACAAAAAGTAGTAAACAGTGAAAACGGAAAATATTTTCAGCAAACTTGGTTTTTATTAATACACCGACCAAGATGTAAGCCTCTGGGTGTTATGGTATGTACGAAGTTTTTCTGCTTTGAAAACAACCTTGTTCCCAGGGTCTCTCTTCTTCCCGTCCCGACCCTGGGAACGAATTGTATATATTTATCACTATTCCCCGTATTTTGAATTTTTTGTTAACTGTCAGGCCAAGCAAATCACTTTATAATTTTCAGGGTGAAAATTTTGTTCGTTTCTTAATTTCGCTTCCATCTCTATCGTCAGGAGCGCTAGCTTACGCCCCCCCCCCCCCCCCCCCCTCCCTTTTTGAACACACTCACTGAATAAAAGGGGCACTGTTGCGTAATTATTTGGATCTGAACCTGACCCGTTCCCAGTCGTCTCTCATTATTGGTAACCAATCGCAGAGATCGGAGACCAGAACGGTACGCAACGTTTATGAATCATAATGAGTAGAGACATAATGAGAGACGACTGGGCGTGGGGACGATCGAGTCAGGATCTGAACCCAATGTGTTTACAATAGTGGAACATTCAATACGCATTGAAACTACTGTAAAAGCTCTATTAAGCCCCCTCTCTTTTAAGGCCCCCGTTTAGGAGTCGGCTTTTGTAATAACCCCCTCCCTCTCTCTCTAATAAGCGCCCCCCTTTTCGAACACTTGATTTTGTAATTATTCCCTCCCACTCCCTCTTACGAAATACACTTTATGCGGCCCAGTTGGTTTGTTTTTAAGCAGATATACAATAAAACACACCATACTGTTTCCTGCTCGGTATTACATTAAAAAAGGTTTTACTGTCGAGTTGTTTGAGATTCGTACAGAAACTATTTAACACGAAAACGGCGTGTTCAAAGATTTGAAATAAGCCCCCCCCCTCCCCCTCTTTATTGAGCCCCCTCTCCAATAATCCCTCCATTAATAAGGCCTGAAATAAAATAAGCCCCCCCGGGGGGGGGGGGCTTAATAGAGCTTTTATGGTATTGGCGGTTGTCTATGGCAGCTACTGTATGCCCACGATTGGCAGACCCGTAGCAGACAGTACGTTTTCTGCATGGGGAGGTGCGTTTGAGCGCCGAAGGCTCGAATTTATGTGCGCCATGGGTACGAGCTTCTAGGGGGGTCCGGGGCATGCTCCCCGGGAAATTTTTAAAACAATGGCCGTTCAAGACTTCATTTTGTGCGTTTTGAGGGACGTCATATAGAAAATCAAAAAGTCAAGATCAAACGTAAAAATGTCAATACTTAATGAAAATTTATTGGTCAAAATGGAGTTTTGGGCAAAATCGTTGAGTAGTGTGCCAAGCTCAAACCTTTTTGAATGCTTCTGGGCAAACAAATCTACCACTTCGTATAAACGAGAGAGCCTTTCTTGAGATATGCTAGTCTCCCACGCAGTCGTTTTTAGGGGACTCGTATTTAACCTCCGCCCCGGGAGAGGTGGGCTTATATGAAGAAAAAAGAAGTCAAAATCAAATACTGTCCGTTATACTGACGAAAATGCATTGCATCATTGTCATCCCGGTAACCGGGCTGGAATGTTCATATGGCAAAAATTCCAGCCCGGTTACCGAGATCTCGGTTGGAAAAACTGAGATCTTGGCAACTGGGCCAGCCCGCCCTCTCATATGAACACGTAGAAACTTTTACAAAGCATTTAGTGGTGAGGCGAGGGAACCGGGCTAGCCCGGTCAATCGGGCTCATATGAAGAGGCCCTAAACTTTGCATGACACCGTAATTTCGTACAGGTGTATTTACCTTATTTTTCGTGACACCATTGTTAGTGAATTAAGTTGTTTTAACGTCAAGAAAAGGAAAGTCTGAAGACGTCATTAAAGACTAAGGAGACTCGTTGCAACTTTTAAAATTTAGGTTAACTTTTTCAAGTTTGTCATTGTGTCTAGGAAAAATCGCCATCCTAGCATCTTTCATTACATACATCTTCGTGTTACAAGGGTCATTCATTGGTGTGGCAGTATTGCTGAAAAATTGAAAGACCTATCTTTCTCTGAGTTATTTTGAAACTACAACTTTTACATTTTTCGTGACACCAGTGTCAGTGAATTAAGTTGTTTTGACGTCAAGAATAGGAAAGTCTGAAGACGTCATTACAGAGGTTGACACGAACATCTCGTTCATGTGAACCTTTTCTCTGGCTCGTGGCCTTAAACTCGACCACAAACGTAAAAAGTGAAAACTAACTTTCGCATTGAAGGTTTTATTGTGGTGTCAGTGTTTCGCTCGTTCATTGAAGATCATTACCTTTACCTTTGATCACGTTCTTTTAGATTGCGTGATCAGCTTTGTGTGCGTGTGTTTGTGTGTGCGTTTTACACGTGATCCCCCCAAATTATTACCGAAACAAAGGAGGACAGAGCAACACGAAATGAAAAACAGCAGCAAAAACAAGAACAGCAAAAAAGAAAATCAAAACAAAATGATACCCGCCACCTTTCTGAAATCCAAGCATTATCCAATCGGGCGCTTTCTTTGCCCCCTCCCCACCCTACTGCTACCTCTTTCACACCCACTACTTTCCCACTTTCCGCCCAGTTGCAGTACAACATCCCATGCACTTGAAAACTTCTCTGAATCTTTCAAAATTCTACATTGGCTAGCTCTCACAAACGTACATTCATCTAAAAGCGTAACAAGAGATCGCTTTAAGCCGCCACGCGTGCTCCACACGATGATGTAATGACTTACCCCCTCCCATTGAGTAAGAAATTGTCACGCTGTGCACGTGATATACAGGAACTTTGGTAAAGAAGCGGAATGAAGTGCATGTTGAACACGTGAAGATAATTAAATGACCAATCAAATTAATGTTGTCCGTTGATTTCGTAAAATGGTGGCCATGTGATGATTCTTGAAGCGGGAACAGCAACACCGAGTACAAGGTTCGTTGTACTAGTAAACAGTTTCACTGTAAGGTAAAATTTCGATGACCTGTGACTTTACCTGTGGTTCAAAGGAAGATCCAGTTATCTTTTTGAACGAAAACCAGCGGAAAATGAAGGGCGGACAACCTTCGTATGTCCACTTAGTGGCTGGCGGGTACGTTAGATCCAAAGAGTGTATTTTGTTTGGGCCTTAATTTGCGTTTCGTTGTTAGCTCACGGAAGCGAAAATTCCGCCGTTTTGTTGGGAGTTTAGACGTGCTTCGAAAAGCGTGAAGCTTTAGAGTGTACTTAGGTGTTAGACATGTGCGATTTTCGATTGTTAAGCATTATAGTTACAATAAGCTAGTAAATTTGTATATTCGCCTTTGTTTCCGCTTCAATCTTTGCGGTGAAAACGCAAGGCGTGCAAGCTTGCATCCTTCTGAATTCTTTAGTCATAAACGAGCTAAGCTTAAAGTTAAGCTTAAGTTTGTTTTCCTTGTTGTTCGTTCTGTTTATCATTGTAGACCTGTGACTATTTAAGCTCTTAACTGCTCCGAGGATTCAGAATGCGAGGATTTCTTCGGAAATGAGTCTTGGCATTTTGATATAGAAGTTTATCGTTACGTTGCTGACGACATAAACGTAAGCTTAAAACTTTTGATTTCATCAGACCTTGATTCTAATGAGATTTTTCACTGAAACCATTGCAGGGTTGGAGGAACTGTGGGTGCTACATTAACATGCCCTCTGGAGGTTGTAAAAACAAGATTACAGGTAGAATTTATCAACGGATCTTAGCACATTAGACACGGTGATTCTTGTCCAGCCACCTTCAGGCACGTGGGCAGAGTCGCTTAATCTATTAAATCAGCGTTCTTTTTCCTCACTATCCTCGCTCTATCAGTTGTTTTGGAGTTTTCTTTGAAAGTTAAGGGTTCATATTTCTTGGTGAGGATTGGATTTAAATTTGATCATCCTCTGAATTAGCCTAAAAATGTAAAGCTTGTGGGATGTGGCTGGAGTGACAAGGATACTTCACAAATTAATGTGATCAAGTAAGCTGAAGCCACTCTAAAGGCACTAAGGCCACAAGGTAGCAGGCATTACCCCTTAAATCTACCAAAGCAAAGATTGAGCCCAAGCATTAGCAGCCATGGACAGATGTTTCGGCCTTGTTAGGCCTCGTCAGCATGGCATAGCTAATGCTCAGGCTCAAGTACCCACATATCCATAAAACAAGCAATAAAAACATAAAGCTTGTGGGATGTGGCCTTAGTGCCTTTAGAGTGGCTTCAGCTTACTTGATCACATTAATTTGTGAAGTATCCTTTGAATTAGCCTACTTCACAGCCATTTTTTTTGTCAGCCCTACTCTCTCTCCCCACTGTCTGCTGAATGGACATTCCAATCCGGGAACTGACCAATCACATCGTGGCTTTCAAATTTTGGTGCCTAAGCTCCTGTAGCCTCCTTTGCAACTGTTGTTTGTGTCCATTCTATTCTCCCTCCTGATTGGATACTCCGACACAATGGGAATAGAATGTCAGGCACGGTTCAGCAGACGTTGGTGGGGAGGGATTGAGAATAGGACCGATGCAAACAATGGCTGCGAAGGAGGCTACCTTTGAAGTTGCAGTGAAAAAATTGTCTAAATTTTACGAGTTTGCTTAGTGGGGAAGTGGGTACTAGCTGACTGCATCAAAGAATTGTTGAAGGGAAAGCCCTATTAGTTGTTGATCACATTAGAATCAAGCCTTTGTCTTGAAAGAGACTGCCAATGTGACTGTTACTATGTAACAGGGATTCATTCTTGTCCCTCAAGGTCTATGCTCCGTACTGCGCAGGCTTGACAAAACAAGAGACTCGAAAGATCCGATAGGTTGACGATTCTGATTGGCTTTTTCAAACAATTCAAATAAACGGAAGTAAAACAGAACTCGTACAAACTCTCTGAGTCCTAAGCATGCGCAGTTCAGCCAGAAGTCCGATATTTTCGGACTTTCAAATCAGATCTTTCCAGGGTTGTTTGTTTCCCGACTGCTGGTCAAGGGGAATGAAGACCCTGGGTACAAGGTTGACAGGGATTTACAAGGTCTTTCAGTAAGGCTCTCGTTACATTGAGATGGGTATACAGTGGTTTCAATAACCACCGACGTCCGATGAAAAGCATCGGCTACTTCGATCAGAGACGTTGGCTACCTGAAATAATTAAAGAACAATTTATTTTTTCTTTAATACAGTTGCCTACTCTACTCCAACTTGCTGCCTACTTGAAATTTTATTGAAACCCCTGGGTATGAACTCAGACTGGTACAATTCATTGTGTATGGGGCCTTTTCAAAAATTATCACAGAATGACATGTCTCATTCTAGGATTTCAGCAGAAACCAATGATCAAGACCAGTATGACTTGCAGATTGGTCTTCATTCTTGTGCTTCCCTCTGTTGACATCAAGCTACTTTGAGAATTCATATCTTGTTTTGTTTTTGTCTGCCTTAATTGTTGTGGGAGGCATGACTGCAGAAAAAAGTAGTTGTTTTTGGTCCCAGCTGTCTTTGACTAAGTAGTAAACGCAGTCCCCATTTAACTTTCGAAGACATCATGAAGCATATCTAAGGTTCACAGCTAAGGTTGTTCTTGAGCATCAATCTTTTGCACACTACTCTGATGTTGTAGTGATTAGAGATAGTGGCAATCTTACATCTACTTGATGCTGGGCTGAAATTATACTGGCTCAAAGTCATCCTATATTCAACCAGGGCCTAGGTTACATGCTCATTGTTAAAGAACAGCTGTTAAATGGTTATTAGTTTCGGTGGATTGTCCATAAAACTCATCCATGCTTGCCTTTGTAGTCCTCAGTACCAACCTTCAGACCTGTGCTGTGCTCAACTGCAAGTGGATCAGGAGTTTGGAGTATCCCAGTGGAGATTTCTGTCCCAAGACCTGCTGGCATCCTGTCATGTTTGAGACATATTGTACAGACAGAAGGAGTAACTGCATTGTTCAAAGGCCTAGGACCAACTTTAGTGGGTGTGGCTCCATCAAGAGCGTTGTACTTCTCAGTATATGCCAAAGCTAAACATGTTTTAAGAAAGAGTGGTGTGGTATCACCAGACAGCAAGTTTGTGCACATTGGTTCAGCTTGTTACGCAGGTATGAGACTTGAACATACACTGTTATAATTTGTACATTAGTACATGATGATGATGATGATGATGCACCAAAGGTGCTGTACAGTCTGTGATGATGATATGATACTTCTTGTAACAATGATGAATATGTTCAGGAAGTGTAATTATTAAATACATGATGCAGTGACTGGCATTAAAAGAAAGAAACCAACAAACAAAGTCTTGTTAACAAAGTGGGAGTAGGTGTTAGCCAAAAGTAAATTACTTTGTAATATCAATGGGACACGAATTTCCATGTGGCATGTGACAATGCTGTCATGAATTTCCTTCTAGTTGTGTTCCAAAGCTCTGTTCTAATGTGGGTTTCTTCTGTCGTTAGGTTTTGTCACGTCAACACTGGCAAGTCCACTCTGGGTGGTGAAAACAAGACTCCAGCTGGATAACAGGTTAGTGGTAGGTGGTTATTTGGGGAGGGCAGTGTGAGCATAATAAAACTTTAGAATGCTAAGCCAGTATCAAGGAAGCAGATATCACAAACAAAAGTGTTAAAAAGACACCAACATGGTTACATTGGATACATTGTGTAAGGTGTGACAGCTAACCAAAGCCTTAGTTTTAAAGACCCCTCAGTGCCAAGGGCTTCTTTCTGATAAATGTGTTGGTTATTTGTTAATAAAATGGGTTAAAATACTTCCTTGTTGTCACTACAGGGTTACAACTAGAGGACAGATTGTGGATCTTGTTAACAATATCTGGAAAACTGATGGAATAAAGGGCTTCTATCGTGGATTAACAGCGACTTATGTGGGGATAACAGAGACTGTGATTCACTTTGTGATTTATGAACATATTAAGGGCGAAATTGAAAGACACCACTTAAAAGTGCGGGGCACAAGTGAAAAGAAAATCACTGACTTCATTCAATATATGATGGCAGCGGCAACCTCAAAGTGTACAGCAGCTGTTGTGGCTTATCCACATGAGGTTATCAGGACAAGACTTCGACAGCAAGAGGTTGACGGAAAGAGAAAATACCACTCAGTCTTTCAGGCTTTTAGGAAGATATTTCATGAAGAAGGTAGAATTGGACTATATGGTGGACTTGGAACTCACCTTCTTCGTCAAGTGCCAAACACTGCAATCATGTTTCTGACTTATGAAGCTGTGGTACATTGTCTTTGTGAGGATGATCTGCCATGAATCAGCCTTACTGACTAAATGTTGACTTTTTTCATAAAAGATGCTTAAAAGATATTGTTAGTTATGAATTCTGGGTCTAATATAATATGTAAAGTTAACAAAAGAAATATAATATTTAGAAGGTATGTTAAGTGATAAATTTGAAGCCCCAGTGGTTACTTTGAAAAAAGACAACCCAAGAGATATTGTACAAGTATTCAGCTGATCTTGTGTTTTAAGATTTTGAAACAACCTCTCAAATTTTGATGTATTAATTTTAATTCATGTTTGTAAATACTAGTTTTGTACATTTTGTACATAACAGATGTGAAGAAAGTACTTCACTGTATATACTAAAGGATAATTTTATACTTTTCAAGTTTTATTTATAAGAATATCACTTACAAGATTAAATTAGAAAGAAATTTAAAAAGTGAACAAAAAATGTGGTGTTTTTGCTTAAAGTTTATAGTACTTAAAATGTGTCATTTTCTTATCTTGAGAAATAAGAATTTTCTGTTAAGTTCTCGAAACAACTTGATTGCTTTCCAGTTAGTAATGTTATCTGTTATGCAGTTGTTTTTCTAACTGTAAGGTCATGAACTTAAGAAGTATGAAAGATGTACAAGGGAGATTGCCAAGGCTTTCTCTTATTTGTAGTCAGCATTACAGTTAAGAGAGGAGTCAGGGGTCAAAATCTGGAGAAAGATTTGTAGAGACTTTCTTATTGACTCCTTATCAATTTCCCTTGAACCCCAGCTGTGAAAGTTCTGTGGAACACTGCTTGTATGAAATCAAAACCAAGTGGCATCATTGCTAAGAGCAATAGAGCAGTTTTCAATGGAGTGTTGTAAAACTGAAACCAAAGAAATTACTCCAGCCAATCACAACAGAGCAAAACAGTATCATACGCCAATCAGAATTTGAAGCAATTAAATGTTGCTGGCTTGGGAAAATGCGCATGTGCAAGTTGCGATTGGTTTTTGCATCTCATTGGTTGGGAAAGTGGCACAAGGTTTGCTGGCCAATTACAGTGAAGCAATGCCCAACCAAAGTAAACACAATTTACTTTCGATACTCAATTGAAAAACGCTCTAACACTTCAAGTGGTTAGACAACAATCCATGTCTGAAAAAAAAAACATTTTGTCAAGGGTTAAGGCTGTAGTTTGAATGAATTAAAGTACAGTTTTGTTGAATACAATGTTGGCTTATTTTTGTTTATTTTTCAACTCTCCTTGACAATGGATTTTTTTACTGGAAGAAACCTAGAAGAACGTGGTTGTAGGGGTTGATGGAAGGAGAAAACAATGCCATATCTGTTAATTACAAGATGATGGCTTTGTTTGATAAATGCACTGAAAGTTATTGATGAGTTTCCAGTTGAACCCCTGCGAAGCATCCACCCACTAAGTTACCAGTTCACTGGGTCCCAAAAATTTAGTCAGTGCATCTTTAATCGCTGTACAGTAGAACCTCTATTTAACAAATTGCCATGGGACTAGGGAAATTTTCATTATATCAAGGGTTCATTATATGGAGGTCCTTTTCCACACATTTTAAAAGGTTGTGATGAAGAATATTGTTCGTTTCATCAAAGGACTTCATTATAAAGAGGTTCGTTAAATCAAGGTCCCACTGTAAATAAGACCCCCATTAGGCTGATTACATGATGTATTTCCTCTAGTAAGCATCAGGGCACTTATAAAATTTCAGCTTAAAAGGGGGGTACTTATCTCAAGGAGAGCGCTTAAGGTAATTCCCATGAAAATGACGTACTATCCAGATTTTTTTCAAACTTGGCACCATTGATAGTCATACATAGGACATTGAAAAAATGCAATAAAAAGATGGGGTCACCGTGCTTGTTTTTGCGCTGCATGCCCGTTATTCTAAGTGATTTTACTGAGAAATGTTCGAAACTTGAGCAACCCCCATAAAATTGTTATTATGTAGCAAAAACTATGAATAGGAGTGAAACCTAGAGCCTAATTGTTTTTCTGGGCTATAATATTTCAGTATAGTGATTTCAAATTGCCTGATCTTGCAAATAATGTAAGCGAATTGGACTACTAAGTAATCAATTCATACTCCTCCTTGGCTCCAAATGCAAAGTTTCACGCCATTTATACATAGATAATCCAACTTCTATTATTAAACTTTTTTTCTTCTTAAAAAATGTTTTTCATGTGCCTATTACGAGTAAGACCAATAAAAAATGGGGTTCACTGTGCTCGTTTCTTTGCAACACGACCGCAAAGGGAAAATTTCGGCTGACAAAGCACAATGTCAAGGCAAATATGCTATATTCCTGATATGCGCGTGCTCGTGCGCGTGCTAAATGACGCCATAAATTATGCACAGTAAGGATGCGCCATGCAATTGTAAGGAATAACCTTAATCAAGGGATGCCTCCCACTCAGTCATTTTTAGGGGACTCGGATCTGTTGGACTACGTCTTATCTTCTTAAATTATAACTTACACTCTTCATCTGGGCTCAATTGTTCGAAAGCTGATTAACTCAATCCAGGATTAGTGTAAACTTTGGTTGCAGTTTTTAGCTTTTGGATGATAGTTTCTTTTGCTGCTTTTTGCTTTTTTGGATTGTTGTCCACTAATCTAAAATTTTGCCAAATATCAGCATTGAACAATGTTCGTAGATGAAGAAATAAACTCCTTGGTTAATTTTTAATCTTGGATTAGGGTTAATCAGCTTTCGAACAATTGGGCCCTGGAGTTAGACTCGGAATTGAATTTACATTGCAGCAGTTGAGTAATAGATCTAACCCATGTAGGCAACAATGCTCTTCCAAAGGGTCATTTCCGAAATACCTTTGGCCTCTTTTTCAAAGCGAGGCCTATTGCTCGACACATTTGTATGAAAATGAATTCAATTTGCATGTGAATGAAAACTTATTCTCATATGAAAGGATGAGCATGAGGACTAGCTTTGAAAGAGGCAAAAGGTAATTTAGAAATGGTCTATTAATAGCTGGGTGGATGGTTGGAGGTAAGCTTTCAAGAAATAGTACAAGAATAATAAGGTGTTGTCACTTGCTACACAATCTCATACCCCGTAATCTCGTACTGTCCTCGGGCTCTTTGGCCAGCGGTTAGTCGCCAGGAGAGACTCTGGGATAATGGGAAAAAAATCAAATTTTTTGATTGGCTGGCCTGTAACAGCTTCCATTGTTTTACCCCAGATTTTCTGGGAAAATGGCAGTCCATTATCCCAGAGTCTCTCCGGGCGTCCACCCGCTGACCAAACGGCCCAAGGACTCTGGGTACGAGATTGCTTGCCACATTACAGCCAAATTTGTTGTATTGCGCTGTGTGTTTTGCAAACTACAAAGGGATTTTGGGTTATTCTGTTCTACCAATCATCTGATTGGGGATAGAATTATGCAAATAGCCCAATAACAACGTGCTGTGTTGTGATTTGCATACCCCCCCACCCCCCCCCCCCCCCGCCTTCCCCCACCCAGATGATTGGCAGAACAGCAAAATAACCATGTATGATACAAATTTGGCTGTGACCTGACAGTGCTAGAATGGTCCATAATGAAAGCACAGTACCTCGACGAGAGGTGATTAATTTTTATTAATGTAAATTAAACCTTAAATGAGATTCATTAACTTCATGTATGACATGCCACCATCTCACACTACTGATTTTGACAGAACAATAGAGAAACTTGAAAGAAAACGAGATTGTCATTTTTTCTTCATTAAAATATAAAAGTCTTGTTTTTACGACCACTTGACAGAGCGTGTCCCAGTCTTCAACTGCCACGATAGGTAGTGTAGGAGAAGGGACTAAGGAGGAGAGGTACATGGTAGTGTTGAGAAGGATCACTGATGTGGAATACAATCTGAAAGTAAAATACCGAAGTAACCATAAATAGACGGATTTTTAAATAATTTTTTAGCATCAGCAAATTTCAGTAAGCCCACTAAGATCTGGAGACAGGGAAGGAGGTGATGGACTACTGATCTCGCCATGGATGCAAAAGTAGGAGAAAAATATTGACACAAAAGACTACCAGTGACACTAATTTATTTTGGTCTCGGATGTACATTAAACAAGTTTTTTGGGGGAAAGGGGCATTTTTAAGCATTTTTTTTTTTTGAAATAATAGTCCATCCAAAGATTATATCCTCTGCAACACCTTTCCTGGGTAAATACCTTTGATGGGACTCTGATGTTACAGGTGAGTTAAAAATTGCTGTAGGTTCATTTTACCCACAAAGGAGCAGTTTGTAACAGATACTGTGAAGCTCAGTTTAACATGTGGCTCAAAACATAACAAAAGCACTGAAGCACATGTTTTAACTGATGGCCAAGTGGTTTGGGCACTGGATTTCAATGCGGTCACCCCGGGTTCAAATCTTGCTCTAACCACTAGCTGGTGTTGTTCTGGGTAGTCCCTGGTTCAACTCCTCGGTCATCCTTGTAAATAACCAACTGGTTTGCCTCCGGCCAGTTGGGATTCTTATCGTGTTATGTTTATTTGACTTTATTTGTTCCTGTACTTGCTCAGCCCCACTAGCCTTTGTGCTATAAATACTACTGAGGATAAATAAAGGTTATTATTATTATTATTATTATTATTATTATTATTATTATTATTATTATTATTATTATTATTATTATTATTATTATTATAAAGTAATTACCTCAACATATGGGTAAAAGAATGAAGAAACTCCAGTGTCCTTGAAGTAGGCCTCTGTCTCAAATCGCATCATGTATTTACCCGGTAGAAATTGCTCCTGAGTCAGTAGGTCAGGAATTCTACCATTAGCATTGGTCACTCTGGAAAAAAAATTAAATAAAATGAAATTCTAGCTTCTTTTATAAGTAAGACCACAAGTTGCTTTTATCCAAGAGATTTGGTGACCCACATGGAGACCAAGAGATGGGAGACTCCTTGATAATCTGGGAGGGGTGGCATGTATGTAGCATAGAGATCTCATGTAAAATTAAAAAAATGGATAAATATATTATTATGACATGAGGAGAAGGAGACCTCTAGAAACCACAAACCTCCTCATAGTGCAGGACCTGTGATGATAGAACTGGGAGCATGACTTGATTCTGTTGTTTACTAGAAAGTTGTATAATTTTCATTTAAACCTGGATACAAGTGCCTGAGTGCATGATAACATTTGGTAGAGAATTCCAAATATTTTATCCTTGGAGAAGAACAGGAGAATAATTCACATTGGTCCTATAACAGGATCACTCCAGTAAAAGTTTCTCCCATAGTAAGAATGTTAATCTTACCCTGATGCAATGTGTTTCCACATGCGACTGTCTGGTCGCATTTCTTCAAAGTACACCTGTATCTGTAGGTTCCTGGCTGGCATGCCTCGAGCTGTATCCAGCACATGAGTTGTGAGTGGGCTTCCTGGCATTGAACTGCTATCACTGGTACAGTGCTGTTGATGGTTGAGCTTGCTGTTAGTTATACAACTAAACACTAAAATTTATTAATGTTTATTAGTGCCTTTTTGGTAGAGTAACTGATTTGCAGAATGTAGTCTGATGGATAAGTCTCTGTTCTTACAGTTATGGTTTAAGGGGTATAGAGTTAGTAACTAAATTACCATTTGAAGAAAATGAAAAGCAAGAAGTCTAAACAAGGATGTCCACAAATTATATTTGTCTTGTTTTTTTGAAGAGTGGTATTATCCTTGCAACATGTATTAAGCCATAGACTTGCAAATACAATCAAATTTTATTCTTGGTGGTTGTGTGTCACATAGGGTCGGGGGGGGGGGGGGGGTGGGGGCACTCGTATAATGGCCTATACGGGGAGGTTCCGCCCAAAAGGGGTACTTTTTTCACACTTCAGGTATATCAAAGGGTAGGGATTTCACGAGTCGAAATATATGAAAGGTAGGGAATTCTGCCATTTAGGTATTTAAAAAGACCTTTCATTAAAATATTTCGAACACACATACCTCACACTGTACTGTTTTAATTTATTTGAATGCTACATGAAAATGACAAGAAGACTTCTTGTTTTAGGTATACGAAAGGGGTACTAATTGTCAATAGAAGGTATACGAAAGGGGTACCTTTTCTATCAAAATTGGTATATAAAAGGGTAAGGGGTTGGACCTCGGGGCAGAGCCTCCCCTGTATTAAATGTCTTTTAGTAGCCCCCCCCCCCCAACCCCTGGGCATAGGGTTCCCCTTTCATGCAGGCAGTGGGGTGATTCTCACCACCTTTACACAAAACCAGTGCCTGCAACTCTGACTTTCATCATTAAACCATTAAAAGGTATGAGATGGATATATCAAGAATCTTTTATGATCTCTCTACCCCACCTACTCTCAACAGCATTACTTATTCTACGACTACTCAACCCCATTGATAACATTTTGAAAGGGCAAATAGAGTTGGCAGGTGTTACACCTTACTAAATTCATATTATTTTCTAATTCTACCTAATTTGCAGCTTTGTGCACAATACTGCATTCAACAGATTTTAGGGAATAAGAGCATACAAAAGAAATGAGCAATCAAGGCCTTGAAGTTCACTTTTCACGTTAATGCCTTCTTTATGTCATAACCTTGCTTTTCACTATCCTTAACAATGGTACCCTTTATTTTAAATCACCCCACAGTAACTAAACTGATAAAACAACAACATATAATGTTTGGTGTCTTTATTAGCGTAATAGTAGCATTTGTGAAAACTCAACTCTATCAACTTTGCATGACCTTACCATAGTGTGTGATGAAGAAGAAGCCATAGCGGGAGCTGTTTGACAATATACGACTTTTGAACCAGTGTGCCCTGAATGGTTATTTCCAGCACGGCCTGTTGATGATGTCTGAGGAATGCAGTAATTGCCCTCAGTAGATTTAAATGAAGACTGGAGTTGACTGCGCAGATGATGTGAAGAAGATGCTTGAAGTTGACTCAATCTGTAAGCTGCAAGGGGTGACTGCATTCCCCTCTGGGCAGAATAGTACTGCATTCCCAGCATGGAAATTTCTGTTGGGCTTGTTGGGTTTAGCTCCATTTGCTTCTCACTAAAAGCATGGTTGCTACCCTGAGAAGAGGTTCTAATGCTGCTTGGAGAGTGGCTGGTATTAATAATTATCTTTGTGAGATGAGCTTGTTCTCTGCTCTGAACAGCGCTGAACGCTGAGCCCTGCTGGACATCACTGGACCTCGAGGAAGCTGTTTCCTCTGGGCTTGGTGTCCGATACTTCCCATTCACAGACACCATTGTAGGACGCTCATCGCATGGTTCTCGAGGGAGAATGGGATGATATCTCTGTGGAGCCGGCAGAGAAACTAAAGTGGTAATGAGGGGATAATCTTCAACAAGGCTGTCAAGAATTGCCACGTAAGTACCTCTGATGCAGTTGTTGGTGTAAATCCTGGACAGACGTGCAAGTTTGGACATGTTTGTCATCATCTCACCGAGTGAATTGTGGCCAACGGCTGCATTTTCATACCAGATGGGATCATCTTCACAAGCATGGTGTTTGAACGAGGCTTTGGGTCTCTGCCAGAGGTACAAATTCATTGGGTTCAGCTTTGAAAGGTACTTGAGGAATGAAGCCACAGGGCATCTCGGATTTCCTGATGTGGGATGGGTTGAAAAATTAATGCCAATGCGAAAAAAGATAATGTGCAGTACTGCTAATTTAATAAGAATACTTTAAGTCTCTGTCATAGACATGTGGAAAGGCCCTTCTTTCTAACAATCTCTATTCTGTAAATTGACATTCAAAGGTACAGTTAAAGTAAACAATTATGGAAATTTGTCACTACTGGGTGTGAAAACAGTTAACTTGTGTATAAGCAAAAATTACAACATAGAAAATATCCAGCTTGGATCTTAAGTTTGCCCATACATGGAAGATAAGCTTAAAAAACTGTCCAGATATCAGCTTTAAAGCTTATAAAGGTTAATCTTAACTTTTCATATCTTACTTTCTTTAATCAGCGACTAAAAAGAATTACATTTTCTCAAACAAATAACCCTTGACAAAACGTTCGTTTTCTTGATTTTCACAAAGAAACTGGGAAATTTGAATAAGCTCAACTTTTCTTCTCAGTGTTGAATAAAAAAATACAGGAACTCGAGTTCAACAATTACTTGTTCCCTTTAAAAATTCCTCAATATTATAAAGAAAATCAGATTCTTTCTTGACAACGTTTTGTCTTTTCAGATTTCGTTTCAAGCCGTCACTACCTTACTATCTTAAGTGATTAACAATTTCGCGCGCTTTCTAAAACAGCGCCAACATTTAATACCTGGTTTTTCCGTCATCCGCGGGCATTTTCCTTCGGCAAACACGTTTTCACAGTGCGAAGGGTTGGGATAAATATATTTCAAGCCAGTACTGGAGTCATAACCGATGAGGTAAGTGTCTCGAGTTTGTTCTCTCACATTGCTGCGGTTGCGCTTGCCGGGTAAGTACATGAGAAGGTCGAAAAACACTTTTCGTTGAAGGCCATCGGCGCTGAATGGCGACAGCACATCGCTAAGATATAGCTTCTTCAAATCGTCCGGTCCGATGTCGGAACGGTTCACTTCGCCTTTTCCCTGCTTGTTTAACTTTATGACTTGAGCTTTAAATACTTTGTTAGACTCGGTAAATTCGGGGTCGTTTCTTATGTCTATATTCCTCTGTTGTGACTGTAAGTACCGATGAATACCAAAACGTATGCTTCCCAGGGCAGAGGATTTGTAATAATCTCCATTCTTTTTACGCGCTTCGACGTAAAATTTACGCAAAAGGTCATTGAGGGCTTGCTTGTCCAAGTTCTCAAAGTTGACATCCATACTTTTCTCCTCCATGTAGTCTCGAAGAATTTTCACGGCATTTTTAGTCGCTCGCCATGTGTTTTCACTACATGAACGGTGCTCCAACAACCTTTGGATGTCCTCTTCGGACGTTTCACCAAAACGCGGCAACGAACTCTCGTCTGTTGGACTTCCCACCGAACTCCCTTCGCTATCGGGAAGGTTTTCGGAGTTTTCAAAAGGCTCAACTTTCACTTCGGGGAGAACAACAACTGAACTCCTTTCCTCGTCCATTGTCGTGTGAAGACTAGCGGCAATGATTGGCGCTTGCAAGACTTCCAAGACTTTGAAACCAGGCAATATCGTGTGATGTCACACTTTCAGATGAGAAACGCTTCTTGCGTGCGTTGTGAATAGCATAGCACAGACAATTAAACCATAAACTCTAACGTTTTTGAGTAGTAGAAAGAGTTAAGTATACCTGACCTGGATGAAAGATAAGCCCCTTTCCCGAGGTTTAAACCGAAAAACAGTGAAAATCGCATGTCGTCGATAAAATTGGTATATTACAATAGTTACCAACTGGTCCGATATCGTGGAAACTTTCAAGACTTATTTTTGTGGTGGACAAATACAACAGCTGACATCAAAAGCTTACTTTTAAGTCGAGTGCACACTGATATCGGTCATTTTCCGGCAAGTATCTCCAACGAGTTCGCTCATTCAGTAACGACATTGGCAAGAAATTTCGCACAGCCAAATTTCAACGGAAACCCGTGTACTTTACGGTTCACCAATTGCCGTACACCATAAAACTACTGCAAGGTTTCATTTGGTAAAGAAGAAATATTAAAAACGCTAGCATTCAGTTAATATTGAATGCTGTTATAATCGCCTATTATGTCTCCACGCGAATGACTTCACACGGCACTGTGGTATCATATCTTTCCGTAATTAAAGAGAAAAGTAGACAAGCGACTGTGAATGCTGTGTATTAGCATATATAACACTTGAACGGTATGGTAAAGGTTTTCCAAAAAGAGATATCGGCTTCACAACGTCACAGTAAGGCTTTTGCACAATTTGAACAATATATTAAACGATATATTTAACGAAATGATTAGACGATTGATTGCGGTCACAGTAACTAGCAAATGCGTTCGACCTGATACCTTTACATTCCAATGTTTTTAATTTTTGGCGCGCACGAGCTTTCATTTTCAAGTGAACGGTTACGCAAATACGGCTTTTAAAACATTTGGGGACAAGGGGGGTCAAATAATGTTATTGTCAGAAAGCAATTAAAACCTAATACAGAGTATGTGATATAATACTTTCTAAAGATAAGAGTACGATATTGCATTCGGAAAAGATACGCATTTATCCACAAAGCAACGAACGGAAGATCTCAAAGGGACGACTTTTCCTTCGATTTTGCGCATTCACGTTTTACCACAAGATTGTACGCGCATTTCTGTACGAGAACTTGATATCCTATGGATAAAAGTAATATCTACTAGCGGCTAGATCTCTTCAGTATCGTTTCAAATGCCCTTGAAAACGAACTTAAGTGATGCCACTCCGACAAACGAACAGGCGCCCATGGAGCACAGAAAAAGAAACCGAGCCAATACACACACAACTGGCATGCCGTTTGAAAATATCATTCCACGAATTTCAAAAGAATTTTCTGCGGAGGCAGAATAAATCCCTTCCACTTTAAATATATTGCTCTCGCGTATATTTGCTCCTGGCTAAAAAGAGTGATTCGCAATATTTTTAAGGGAGTCAACAGATCTAGACATGAAGGGCTAACTGAAGTGGAAATTATATCAGTATTAGCTCAAAGAAATACGGATATATATTTTTGGAAAAAGAACGGCAAATAGTATTACGCTCTCTGCAGTCAGCCAACACGTAACACAGATCTCCCACGTTAGAATTTCCGAACCTTTCAGCAGCCATAGGAAACAAGCTAACAACGACGAGTCTTTTTCACCCCAAAATTACTAGGTATCCAAAACTGCACTGTCAGGGTATCAATACCTCCACAGATTCAAAGAGGAAGCGTTTAATTGTGATTTAATTTTTCCCTTCCCGCCTCTTGGATACGCTATTTGCATCTCTGAATATTTTAATGTTTAAAAATAACCGGCTGTGTAAGACATTTCAGTCATGTGTGGCTTAAGGTCACATTATATTTGGAGGGAACAGGTAAGTCACGGTAACATTCCGTTTTTTTGTTGTTGTTGTTGTTGTCTAACCAACATAAAGTTAAACTTACATTAATATTCTCTCTCTCGCCACTCTTTAGTACCGAGCCAGTTGCAGAATCCGCCATTATTTAAGCAATATTTTTAAAGATATTTTCCTATAACTCTGGTCGGCTCAGTGAAAACATAACTTTGGAAAGTTAAAAAAAATTGGTAATCCTTCAAGCCTTCCGTGTTTAAGCCTAGTATGAATATTTTTCTCTGATCAGAAATTCTCTGCTATGTGGCCGGTTATCTCAGATAACGGATATTAACAGTGGGAACAAACTTTGGACCTCTAAAATGATTCCGATATTACTAAAGTTGACTTGTATTGTGAACTCCTAAGAATAATCTCAAATAAAGTTTTTTTGTTTTTGTTTAATGATGTCCAACCTTTTACCTTCAGTTGAAAGGTTTTTTTATTGTCAGTGAGGGTAAACTTTGTTGACAAAAGCTTATTTAGTTAACTGGAACAGCAACTGAATGAATAATCAGAAAGGGCATAGTTGTTGACGTACGAAAAAACAGTTACATCAAATTGGACTGAAAAAGAAACTGCTTTAAAGCACGTACACGCACGCAAATACAGCTTACATAATAGGCTAGCGGCGAAAGCGAAAAAGGATAGAAAACATACCAATTGTAATTTTTATGATTAGTGCGGTAACAGAACTTCGATCCCTTTTCTTTGCAACACTGCACCAGCTTTTCATTTTTCGTGATTTTACTTAAAGTCTCCCAATAGACTTTTGGAGTGCAGCTGTAGTGTCCTGATATGGCATTTAGCAGCGACTCAAAGCAGAGGTTAATTTGTTGTTTGTATTTATTGCTCTCCGCCTTCAGACCCTGTATACTGTGTCTGCCTGTAATGACTTATCTTTCGCAGTTGTGATTTGTCAAGACGAACGTCACTAAAAAGTTGCATTTCTTCGCATATGATATCCAAAATCAGACGAAGCAAATACCAAGCTTCACGTTGACAAAAAGAGAAATTTTCGTTTTCGATGATTCCAGATTTCTTCAGAGAGCTTTCGCTGAGAGTGTTCGATACGCTTGGCATCTATATACAGTGAGCGGATACTTTCAGGAACAGTCAAGCTTGTTTTAGAAAGCGTTAAGGGAGAGAAAGTTAAGAAAAAAAACTGATCTCGACTTTCGTTATGCTTTTAATTGAGGAACCAATGCTAAGATAAAAACACAAGTCCTTTTTGCAAATCCAGTGAGTACTTTAGCGAGTTTTACTATACGTTAATGTCAAGAATGAGTTTGTTTGGTGGTGGGTGACGAATTGGAGTAATCTATATAAATCACGCAGTTTGAAAACTTTTAAAACTTCTACGCAGTTTCAGACTGTTACTGATTGGGAAAATGTCCTTTCCTGAATTTTGTTCTGGCCAGTGACTAAGAGAAACAGAGCGATTTTCAATTTAGTGTCGCCGTAAAACCCAAAACAATCACAACAAAACAACGCAATGTTACACGTGAGCGGAGCCAAGCGCGGGAAAATGTTCGCATGCAAGTCGCGATTGGTTCAGAGTCTGGTTTTACTTCTCATTGGTTGAGAAAGTGGCGCGAGTTTTGTCGACCAATCACAGAGCGAAGTAAAGCAAAACCGAAGTAAAAGCGAATAGATGGTTTTCACGTGACGTCATAAAAAGTAAACAGACTTTTGCATTTTTATCTTCAACACGTAAAGACACTTTAGAAATGTATCTGCTTTCGTGTTTTCAGCTTGGTAGCTTGCTTTGTTTTGAAAATAGAGCAGTTTGAATTTTAGAGTTTTTCAAAGTGCGTGACATAAAGATGTCTGCTCACAAGCATGTCACTTACATGAAAACATCGATTCACCGTGTGTTTTTGAGGTTTGAAAAGCCAACATGGTAAGAAAAGCGTCTATGTGAATGTTTGAAAGCTCAACAGAGAGAACAAATCCTTGGGATAGCTAAAGTAAGAAACATATGTTTTCACTCGTTTCCGGCCGCCATCTTGGTGTTCCTCAGAGGTACACCAAGATGGCGTTTCCATACAAAACACTATAATTTTGAGTGGTACATTTTGCCGAATAACTCGAGTACGGGATATCGCACGGCCCTGAGACTTTGGCATGTTGTTTATTTATTACTCTTCTATAATATCACAATTCCTTGACTTTATCTATTGAATAAGCTAGTTTCGAATTGTGGAAGAACAAAAGAACCCATTCGAGGTTCAGGGGAATAATTTGCATTTTCTTTTGTCAAAAACAAAGGAAAATGCAAATTATTCCCCTGAACCTCGACTTGGTTCTTTTGTTATTCCACAATTCGAAACTAGCCTATTGAATGGTTGATGATTTTAGTTTTTCACTTGCGTGACTAAAAACGATCTATAACTTTCCATTCTAAAAACGTTTGACTGATCATTGTTTGCCTCCACCCCAGTCGTCTTCTCGAATATCACCAAGTCCGACTGCAGTTAATTTTGTTGTAAAAGACATAGCCTGCGTGGCAGGCGGTTATAAGAGACAAAACTGGTTTTTCTTCACTGGCTGTCCCCGCTTCTGTGTTGTAATTTTACGCCGAGTCGTTGCTGTTCTGTCGATACTTTCATGCAACTCAGTAAAAAAAGCAGTGATTTCTAGTCAAACCTCTCATTGACAGAGATAATCAAAGACATTACAAATACTTATGGAGCTATTCTTGGTTTTCATTAATATGATCACATACATTTGCATGAATAAATATGATTTAGAAACAAGGGATTTAAAGTTTAAGTAACAAGAAATAACTCGAACGATATCTCACTCTATGGTCCTCTTTACCGCCGTGAAAGTCAATAGAAAAAATAAAGATAATGCAATAAATACATGAGTACTAATTCGTCTTCAGAATTGTTAAGGTGGCACTTTTACAGTAGCATCCCACTCGCAAATGGAAGAGTAAAATGAAAATAGCCGTTTTATAACATTTTGACAGTACTTTTACCTCGAGCATCTACATTTTAAATTTCAATTTTGAAGTGTTGTCCTTATAAATCAAAGCAACATATCGCCATGAAATTTTCCTGGGAGGTTTCCTTTAATATGGGTGTGTATAAGATACTGCAAGAGTAGCCATGTGGTACCCTTATTCTCATGTTTTATAATTTTGACAAATACACAGGAAAACCAGCTATACTATCTCCTTTGGTAGCGTTACCAGGGGTCATGGGTTCAACTCCCGCACGTGCGTGGGACTATTTTCGAAACTGCCACGGTATGTCTCACACCACGACACTAAAACAGACATTACAAGGCACTGAAAGGAAACACGCTATGCCAGCCAAGCAAAAGTCACCAATCACCTTTCACCTGCTCTGTCGCCTGCGATTTTTCAAAGACCCACGTTCCCATCACGATGTTATTTGCAATCGCCCATTTTCTGTGCCAGCAAAGCAAAAGTTACCAATCAACTTCGACCTTCTCTGCCGCCTGTAATTTTTCAAAGACCCACGTCCCAACAAAGATGACCACTGCCATGACCACCGCCCATTTTCTGTGCCAGCCACGCAAAAGCCACCAATCACCTTCGACCTGCTCTGTCGCTAATAATTTTTCAGAGTCCCACGTCCCAGTGACGATGACAACCGCCCATTTTCTGTGTCAGCCAAGCAAAAGTTATCGATCACATTCGACCTGTCTGCCACCTGCTTATTCGCCACCATGACCACCACCCATTTACTGTTCGTTTACTGTCAAGAACAACACATCATTTGACATTTTACTTCGTGTCCAGGATGTCTCACTTAATACCACACCAGCTGGTATTGACTACCAAACCTTTCACCTCCGCAAATCCAAAACCAACCAACGTCGTTGTGGAGTGATGCTTTATGTCGGTTATGTACACCACATAGTTGTGCTATCTGTGCATTGAAGACCAACCTTCACTGACTCCTTTCCAGCCACCCACATTCCAAGCCCACCGATCCCTTATTTTGACTTTCTGCTGTACTTCCCTTGATACGAAACAACCTCATCAATTTCCAGCCTCGCTACTCTCCCAAGACTTGTGGGGTTAGATCCTCATCAATATAATGGACATATCAAATGAAGAATGATCCTCGCAGTTGTGAACGCAATTTATGCAATTGCGAAAAGAAGCCTGAAAAAAAATTCAGGACTTCAACGGGGTTTGAACCCGTGACCTCGCGATTACCGGTGCGATGCTCTAACCAACTGAGCTATGAAGCCACTGACGTTGGGAGCAGGTCAATTATGGGTTCATATGTTCCCGTGAAAGAAATGAGTGTGAATGATATATGAAATGAATCATATATGAACTGCGGAAATGAAATCAAATGAAGAATGATCCTCGCAGTTGTGAACGCAATTTATGCAATTGCGAAAAGAAGCCTGAAAAAAATTCAGGACTTCAACGGGGTTTGAACCCGTGACCTCGCGATTACCGGTGCGATGCTCTAACCAACTGAGCTATGAAGCCACTGACGTTGGGAGCAGGTCAATTATGGGTTCATATGTTCCCGTGAAAGAAATGAGTGTGAATGATATATGAAATGAATCATATATGAACTGCGGAAATGAAATCAAATGAAGAATGATCCTCGCAGTTGTGAACGCAATTTATACAATTGCGAAAAGAAGAAGATTTCATTTCCGCAGTTCATATATGATTCATTTCATATATCATTCACACTCATTTCTTTTATGGGAACATATGAACCCATAATTGACCTGCTCCCAACGTCAGTGGCTTCATAGCTCAGTTGGTTAGAGCATCGCACCGGTAATCGCGAGGTCACGGGTTCAAACCCCGTTGAAGTCCTGAATTTTTTTCAGGCTTCTTTTCGCAATTGCATAAATTGCGTTCACAACTGCGAGGATCATTCTTCATTTGATTTCATTTCCGCAGTTCATATATGATTCATTTCATATATCATTCACACATAATGGACATAGTTTCCACATTGGCGGCACCACCCCAGCCATTATCGCTTGATTAAATGATTACAAAATTAGATTACTTTGACAGTGGTCTTATGAATGTTACAAAAGATACAATCACTGAGTCATCACTCCTCAAACTGCTAGGACTATGTACACTCCATAACAGTATGCACCTCCTTACCACCCATCATCCAGAAATATTGGGGCCACCTCATTTGGGCAGTTTGTATTGTGTTTGATACAGTGCTATGTGTCCATTACCATAAACTGCTGCTCAGTTGAGGCCCAAATCTGTGTGCTGTCTACTGTGAAATACAGGAGGGTGGGGGGGGGGGGCATCAATATTATTAATAAAGTTTTAATATTACCAGAATGAATCGCTCACAAGAGATCAGACCACAGGGTCTGTATATGGGACATTAGAGTTTGGTTACTCATTTATTACATGCCCTGATTTCTGGAGACAAGAGGACACCGATGCCAAGTGACACTGATTCACGAATGGCTTCTATTCTGCAGCTCTGTTACTTTGAAAATAAATGCAGCAGTACAAATTGTAGGAAATTTAAAGACTTCTTTTTTTAAGACCACAGATTTAATTCATAGAGTCACTCACATATTCTCAGCCTATTTTTCTGTAACAATGCATTCAATTTACTTGTTCACTTCAGTGTACAGTGTATGTTTTGTGTTGCAAGTCTATATCGGGAAACACATCTGGCACCTGCATCTGAAACATTTAAGTCTTACGTATATCTGAAGTGGTGGGCAAGAGTGCCCAAATGTCATTTGTGCCAGTGGAGAAAAAGGATTATGTGACAAGTGGTTGCTTATCAAAAAGAATGTGAAATTTCAAGCAGTCAGTTCTAAAATTGGTCGCAGTCACTTACAAGAGGTGGTTTCTTACCGGAGGTCTTGATTGTGGTGATTTGTTTGGGGAAATTTTGGAATGCTGGTTGCTTACTTAAGGTGATTGCCCATGAAGGTCAGCACAAAATGGCCAACAAGTCACAGGGATAAGTTGCTGGGACAAGTCACAGTGTCTAGTGACCTTATGTGACATTCCTAGTTTCATGTGAAAATGTTGGTGCAGTGACCAATGTTCGTCCCCACGACATGTCGCATGAATTCAGTGAACTGCTTGAATTCATATGACAAGTCGCTGGGACAAAATAAGACAAATTTCCAATGTTCCCTTGTGTGCACTGTCGGGCAACCTGTCCCTGTGACTTGTCATCTAGTGTGTACTGACCTTGAGAGGTGGTCACCAAGGGAAGTTTGACTGCATCCATTTGCTTTCATGTAAGCTTGTAAACTATAAGTCCCAGGAAAAAAAGGAACTCAAATAGGGTATGGTTTGTCCACTTTGTTCCTGAATTGAATTTTAGAAGAAGCTACTTCTTCATCATTAGGCGATAAGACCATCAACAAAAGAGTCACAAAAGCCCTTCTCAAATTATGTTTACGCAAACCATGTACGTGAAATAGGTATAAATAGGGTATCGAATTATTGGTCAGGTCTGAAATAGGGCAGGGAAAATTGCAGATTTTGGTCTGAAATAGGGTAAGGGTTTCAGGAAGCGGGCCGCACACCCCTATCCAATTTTTCTGGGAGTACCTCCCCAGGGGGAGGAAAAGGTACCCCTTTCATATATCTTCTATTGACAAATAGTACCCCTTTTGTATACCTAAAACAGGAAGTCTTCTTGTCATTTTCATGCAGCGTTCAATAAATTAAAACAGTACATTCATGAGGTATGTGTGTTCGAAATATTTTAATGAAAGGCCCTTTTAAATGCCTCAATGACAGATTTCCCTACCCTTTCAGAAACTTTGACTAGTGAAAGCCCTACCCTTTCATATACCTGAAGCTTGAAAAAGGTACCCCTTTCGGGCGGAGCCTCCCCGTATAGGCCATTATAGGAAGTACCCCCCCCCCCCCCCCCCCCTGATGTTGGAAGGTAGAGTAACAGATGATAAATGATCAAATGAAACAGTGAAGTTAGAATATCCTGTAATATGATGCCTGGGCTGCACTACACTATGCTAATAATATTAAACTATATTAATAATAATGATCTAAACTATGTGACCTTTTTGCGTGATCGCTCTTGCGGGCAGTTCGACTGTATTTCTGCAACGTCAAAGTGAATGCAAGCGAATGCAAGCCACTTACCTTCTCAGGACTTAAATGGTTAAGTACACTTGATAACCTTGCGTTGCTCATTGACAATTTCTAATTCGCAGCGCCACATACCCCTCCAAACGGAGACCTCAAGACTTTCCGATCTTTCCGATCAGGTTTTATTACTTTAATGACCAGCGGTGTACCAAAACAGAATTGCGAGACAGCGAACATTGCGTCTGCGGCTTCCGCCTTAAAATTAAGATGGCGTCTTCGAATGCAATGAAATGTTGTGCTACGAAATTGACCAAAGCGGAGAAGAAGGCCCTGAGGAAACAGACAAAACTGGTTAATAGTCTTCGCAGAAATAACGCCGATCTAGCCACAGTCTCAGAAACTCCAACTCGTCACTTGATGATTGGAAATGGAGGATTGATGTGTGGAGTGCAACGAAGTCAAATAATGAGTTTGTTTCAGAAATTTGGCAACATCGAACGCATTTTGATGTTTCCCGGTAGATCATTTTCATTTGTTTCATTTGAAAACGCGAGCGACTCCGTGAAAGCCATGGATAAGGTCCACGGACGAGTTTTGGATTGCCCTTCAGAATTCCCCAGACCGGAAGTGACTTTTTATCTTTCATTTCTCGCAAGTGTACCTGATGACGTCACTGTTGAAAGTCAGGTTAGACCGGGTGGTCTCATTCTGGTAGAAGACTTTGTAAGTGTTGAAGAAGAAGAAGAACTGATCCGAGCTGTAGGGTGGGGTAGTGATGGCAGTGACAGAGGAATTGAAGGGGCAGGTATGAAGCAATAGCCTTTCAAGAATTTTTTTCTTGCTTAGACTGAGTTGTCTTCCTTGTAATCTGCATCACCAGTGTGTGGAAGAAAAGGTCATTTATAAAGGTGGTTTTCATGTTACATCATCGTCTGACCATACTGGTGGGCATAAACAATAGATCCCTCATTAGCTCCTTTTGTTCATCCACCAGCATTTATTTTGTTCTTTGCACCATTGTTATCTGTGTCTCTAGAGACTGATTGGAAACCAGCTATACCTGCAGGAATCTCTTGGATTTGAATTGCAATTCTCTTTCTCCAATAAGATACCTTGAATCTTCCAGATGAGTCCAAGTTGAGGTATTAGGCCACAAAAGATCAGTGTTATTTTTCATTGGGGGCAGGCTTTTAAATCAAGTACACTCGCTAACATTTTGCATCAAGAATCTATCACACGCAATGAAATCTTTCAAAAAAGCCTGCGACTCAGGCAACTAAGCATGTTCATACCAACTGTGTGTCTGTCTCATTTGCAGCTAATAAACAGCTTCGACACAGAAGAGTCAAACATTTTGGCTATGAGTTTTTGTATGGAACAAACAATGTGGACAAATCAAATCCCTTAAAAGACGGCATCCCTAGTGTTTGTGATGTAGTGGTGGGACGACTTCAGCGGCATGTCTCATTCAAACCTGATCAAATGACTGTTAATGAGTACAAGCCTGGCCAAGGTACATTTTGATGATAGTTTGTAAGGCGGCGGTTGGGGTGGGGGGTGGGTTGTATAAGGGAAGGGGGGTGGGGGTGGGTGGGTAGACTGTTCACAATACTAGTGTGATATGAGTTGGTGATACACTTGAATGTTTATGAAATGGGGAGAAGTTTTATGAAGTAGCCAAACAGGAAAAAGTTGCTATACATTATCACTTTGACAGTCTGCCAACCATGCATGGGCACTTCAGCTTGGTAGGGTGTTCATCTATATATTATCAAGCTTAATCAGCTTGAAACTTTCACAAGACAAGACAAGACAAGACAACTTTATTATATTTTTTCAAAGAGTACTTAATTGATAAAAGACCTGACACCACAGGTAGCGAAAGCTAATTGAGGCGGGCCAGGAGAAAGAAAACTAAATGAAATATGGTAACCCCAGTTCAAGAGAAAAAGAAACATGTTACAGAAGAAGATACACTTTCAGTTTTCCCATGTCCCCTTAACATCACCACCTCCCCCATATTATCTTCTTGTTTATAAAACTAAAAAAGTTGCCAAAAAACCTCAAGTATTTAAGAGGTTGTGTGCTACAAACCTATATGTTTTTACTGGCACATTTTGTAAAAATCTTATGAAGACGATTCAGATCAAAAGTTAAAATGTGGCAAAAACCTAGGACTTACAATCATGGACAAAAGTGTTGACACATTCAAGCAAAACAAATGCTTTCTATAAGCATCCTTCTGTCATTGAAAGAACACATGTCCCCAACTCCCCCTTTTCAATGTCGAAATACACTCCACGGACACTGTGACGTGGTTACAACATTGGAAAGGTGGAAGGGCTAGAAATGTGAGAATTGGGGATGGGAAAACTCGCGCGTTTATCAGCAAAGGGTATTTTAGCGATTGTCTCAACTACTTTTGTCCACGATTGTAGCTCCACCCTTAAACCAGTTACTTGTTATGAGTTACACTGGTGTGAGTTTTACCCCAGTTGCTGTGCTGAATTAAGATTCTTGTATTCTGGTGTGAGAACCTATTTCAGTGTCATTTGTAGGAGGTGTTTTTCATTTGTTTCATGTGTCTTTTAGTTTTCCACCATTTCATTGGGGAATTAAGATCATTCAGCCCCTAAAATAAAGTTTGTGTGATGTTTTACCTTGTATTAGTACGGAAGTCATACCGGTATCTTTTATTCACCTCCTTAATTCACCGTACAGTGAATAAGGTCAGCTTTATCAATGGGCAACTAGTTTATTGTGTCATATTGTCTTATGTTTTATTTCAGTATAATGTAGTGTCTTGTGTTGTGTGGTATTCTGTGTGACATTGTGTTTTATGGCATCATGTTGTACTAGATTGTCTCTTGTAGCAATAATATAGTTATTGTATGGATTTGAAGCTATGGAAGAGCATAAGCACTTTATTTTCTGAAGAAGAAAGTTGAATAAAAGATTCAATTTGTAAATCATTGTTGTTTTCTTCTGTGAAGGCATTCCTCCTCATGTAGACACCCACTCGGCTTTTGAAGATGGGATTGCCTCAGTTAGCCTTGGATCACAGGTGCGATTATTTTTTTCAGTAAACATAAAAAGTGTATTTTGGTAATTTAACAAGACTAGGATCTACGCTATTGCTTTGCATATTGAGCTTACTGTCTGCATATTCACTACTCAATGCACCTCTTTTTCTCAACCATTGTTGATTGACCTTGTTCTGTTTTGTGTACCAGCTGGGCTGTAGCTAGTATGAGTTGAACCAAGGCTTGCCCCAGTATTTGCATTCCTTATTGTAAGGGTCTTACAAGAAAAATATAAACAGGATCACTAGTTTCACAATTGTGTAAGCATTTTCTTGAGGCTGCTATAAGAGGCTATACTTTGAAAAATATTAAATGAATATTAATTTATCTTTTTACCAGCATTGCCTTGGTAATAATTTTCATTTAGCTACAGCCCAGACCAGTATACCGGTATGTTATTCTTTGAACTCTTGTCTCCTATGGAGGCTGACAACTCTTCTGCAAAGAAGGCAGAAGTTTCTGCTGAAACGTGTCTGCAAAATTTAAAATTGTTGTTTTATTAATTATATCTAAAACACTAAGAAACACTATTGAAGTAATACTTTGTGTGAGTTACATGTAGGTCCAATTTTTTCAGTGACATTCTCGTTAGTATTTTTAAATTCCCAATTTTTTTCTGCTGTTCCAGGAATTATTTCATGTTTTCCTCATATTTGAGTCTACCGATTTCCTGTCAGAATCTTCAGATTCCCAGAGGAATTTCCTTTTTCTTGCAAAAAAGGCCTTCTTTGAGTTGTAACTTCCCGCATCTCCTGTTCAGCTCACTGTAATACCCGTGCTATTACTTTGTGGTGTACTTAGGTGACAATGGAATTCCGTCATCCCGATGGTCGCCACATATCAGTTGTTTTACCAAGGAGAAGTTTGCTTGTGATGTCAGGAGAGAGCCGATATCTCTGGAGTCATGGGTAAGCCACAAAATGATCACATTATATAATGGTATTCTAAAGGTTAAAGCCCGTTTCTTTGGAATCATTTGAAACCTGGACTGGGTAAACCAAATGAATGCGACTAAAACAAGCCCAAATAGAATGAACTAAACAAAAGAAATTTGGAATCTTTCTAGCTGGCAGGGCAAATTTAATATTTTTGGTTTGTATGCGATCGGTTTTCTTTGATCCCGAGCGAAGTGTTTTAATCAGGTACCATAATCTTCGTCTTCTTTGGTTCCACACAAGAGTAAATAAGGCTCCGCACATAATATATGCGTTTTTGATCGCTTTATTTTAGAAACGTATGGATTTCATCCACACGTACTCGCTTTTCATTTGTTTCATTACCCACGTGTAAACGACTTAAAATCGAATTTAAAACTTCTGCATTCCTCAATTTTTGTTCTGAATCTGCATGAACTGACTCGTTCCTTTGTCTGTGTTTCTAGTATAACCCCACGGAAATACGATATAGTGCATGACACCGACGGCACATCAAACAAGAGGGCCTGTGAGCATGCACTCTCCGAGGAACTTGAACTTAATAGCGAAGAGGGCACCTCAAAAGAAGGAGCCGGAGTGGGCGCAACGCTGTTTGAAAGACAAACAAGGGTATCGCTTACACTGCGCAAGATTCGTCATACGCCGTGTAACTGTACTTTTCCATCCCAGTGCGATTCGCAAACTGACAATAAAAATCCTTGCCAACTTCCACCCTCATCTGATGTTCCAAAATGCGAGGGAGAAGCGGAAGAACTTGAAAAACGTCATGTACATGAAGTTTACGAAAAGATAGCGCCGCATTTCAGCGGGACGCGCCACAGTCCGTGGCCGAGGATCGCGGAATTTTTGCGAAATCAGCCCGCGGGGAGTATTGTGGCTGACGTCGGATGCGGGAACGGCAAATATCTCGGTATTAACGACAATATTTTCAAGACTGGCTCTGACAGAAGTTTCAACCTTGCTGGTATCTGTAGAGAGCGAGGATTTTCCGTTATTGTGTGTGACATTTTGTCTCTGCCGTACAGGTAATGAGTTAATTAATTAATTATCATATGACGCACGACTTTACATCTACAATGTACAAACTCGAGAAACACCAGTACCAAGCGCGGGAAAATCGTGCATCTGGTCCGAAGGGCGGGAAAAGATGCAACCGCTACCAAGGAAAGCGCGGGAAAGCGAACGACTGTGCAGAGCGTGGGAAAACACGTGCGAGCTAAGCCACAGTTGGTTTTGAGTTTGTTTCCGGAAACTTGTTCCTGGTTAATTGGTTAACTAGGGGCGCTTTCCATTTGAATGGATAAACCGGAGATAATTTTCTGTTAAAATGGAATAGGACAAATTTTTTCCAATAAAAACGGTACGGGACGAGCGTGTTCCTTTTGCACTGAGTCACTCTTTAAGAGACTGGGTATTAACCAACACAGCACGAAACTGCGCGTTAATTAATCAAGGAGCATGGAACTAGTGGGATGACAGGATTCTTCGATCATTCCGGTAAAAACGAGTTAAGAGGAACACCTCCAGTGGAGAAGTCTGTTCCATTTGATTTAACACTGGAACAACCGGGTTTTCCATGCAAAAGAAAAGCGCCCTAGATCAAAATAGAGCAATATTTTCTGTAAGCCCTGGTCTTTGCTTATAGCTACCCCAAAGTTATAACTATAAGTATCGACAGTTGGCAGCAACCCTTTTTCTTTTTTGTTTCAGGTCTAATGCATTTGACGTTTGTCTTTGTGTCGCCGTCCTACACCATCTCTCAACAACCAAGCGACGTCTGGCAGGTCTGAGGGAGCTGGTGCGAATTACGCGGCAAGGAGGACTGGTTCTAGTATATGTGTGGGCCTTGGAACAAGAAATGAAAAAAGTGAAAAAGAACGATTTGAAAGAAATTGACTTTACTGGAAGCAATGAGCATGAAAGTGTCACAGACAACGGGATTAACGAAGACAACTCCGTGAAAGAAGGAAAAGGTGCAGGAGAATTTTGTGACAGGGAAGAATCTTATCCAAGCAAACATGAAAACGCGAATGATGACAGTAATTCAAGGTTGCGGGTAAATGCTAGTCGAGATTCCTTTGAGCAACAAGACTTGTTTGTACCATGGAAATACAGCGGACCAGGAAAACAACAAGAGAAACAGAGAACAACAAACGCTGAAACGGGTGACGTGAATCAAGGTCACGTGTTTCACAGGTATTATCACGTGTTCCAGGATGGTGAGCTCCAGGAACTTTGCAGTCAGGTTAGTGACGTGACAGTCGAGAAGCATTATTACGATAAAGGAAACTGGTGTATTATACTCAGGAAGAACCCATGATAAATGCCAGACATACAATCCGTACCCTTGCAGTCGCAAAGCCGAGAGGCTATCCCAGCTTTGAAGTGTCGAGTAAGTTGTTGTCAAGTGAGGAAACCAAAACAAGGAGCTTGTTTAAGTCAAGTGACGGTCCAATATACGGATCATGAGCAACGGATCTGAAAACTGTTGCGTCACGACCAACTTAACGGCTGCATACCTAGAAGGTAGAGAACGAATGAAGAGCAACTTAAACGAAGAAAATAAAGATTTGAAAAGATGTTTTAGCTTGCGTTTCGTGAATGAGTGATGCTTCTTCTTTGTGGGACGGAGGAAGGGGACCCTGGGAACACGAATGATCGAATTTCTCAGACAGAGGGGTCTGGAAACCTTGTTAACTCAGTAGAAATGCCGTGAAATTCGCGTCAAAATCGAGGAAGCGGCAAGGCAACGCGGTTAGCAAATTGTTAAATACATGGGTATTTACTGTGGGTTTATCGAGCAATCCATCCACTCACAGCCGTTTCGGAAATCGTGCTGTTGCTGTCAAACCCTCCGTCAAACCGTCCAAAACACACTTTGTAGCCTGGAATGTAATAGCCTCCTTCGCAGCCGTTGTTTGTGTCGGTCCTATTCTCCCTCCCCACCAACGTCTGCTGAACCGAGTTAGACATTCCATTCCCATTGTGTCCGAGTATCCAATCAGGAGGGAGAATAGAACCGATACGAACAAAGGCAACGAGGGAGGCTACGGGACCTCAGCCACCGAAATTTAAAAGCCACGAGGTGATTGGTCAGAATGGGACGTCCGGCTCTCAGTTCAGCAGACTTTGGTGGGGAGAACAGGACCAACACAAACAACGGCGCCGAAGGAGACGAGGAATGTAAAGGTTTCTTTCAATTTTGCGCCAATTCTGTGATTTTTTTTTTTTTTTGGGGGGGGGGGGCGGGGAGCATTAGTCCCGTTGCTACCGTTATATATTTTTTCCGCTGGTGTGTTAGCCATTGAACAGAAAGTCCTTGTGATGGAAAAAAAGAATTTTAAACAAGAAATAACGTTCTGTGGAAAGTCGACAATTTTCTTCCGTTTACTGGTAAAAATTTCTATTTTTAGGCATAAAAATTTCTTATTTTTTCTGTAACTCTGCCTAGGTTTATCTGACCGTTCTTGTTTAGGCATAAATTGACAGGCCTCATTAAGACTGCTTGCATCACAGGTGGCACAAGAAGCTTGCTCATTCGTGGAAGGGGAGTTAACGAATTAAAGTACCGAAAAAACAGTAACGAAGACATTGAATTCAGCATAAGATAATGGCTGCAAGCACCATGGTTCAACCAACGTTTTAATTTATTACACACAACTCGTGGCCATTTTCACTATTTACAATTCGTTGATGCTATTTACATTTTTGAACGAGACAAGCGCGGGGTGCCTCGAAAAAAACTGTAGACTGTTACTTTGAACCCTTACTCACAACCCAAAACTGAGAGCACAATTGGAAAATCCCCAGAAAGTTTAACTCTGACCCAAGGCTGCTAAATAGGGAGCTAAAGCAACGAAACCGTTATTTTAATTAAAATATAACTTCCCGTTTTTGTAACTCTTTCACGATTTTTCCAAATAGTTTTAACTTGGAAAGTGATGGCGAACTGTCCAAGGACTAAATTGCAATGAACGACGTCAAAATAAGGAAAAAGAAAGAAATGGGGAAAACTTGACACAATTTTCTGGTAGAACTTCTCGTTTTCAAATGCCTTTTTTCCATCCGCTATCACTGGCGGCTGGAATTCTCTGGACTTAGATGTGTTTCTCTTCCCACGTTTAAGGGGGCGTTATACCTGGATGTTGATGAAATAAGAAGCGATTTGATGAAGAAATTAAAAAGGGAAAATAAGGCACACACAAACACTCAGACAGTCCACTACAACACGGGTGCATGTCAGGTTGAGGACGAACTGTTTGGTGTTTGTCCATTAATTTTAATTTTTAACCCTTTCCTGCCCAAGGGGTTCCCCATTGACGAGTAAAATCGTCTGGCGTTAGACAGAGTAAAATCTATAAGTGCCAATTGGCACTCACGGGCGGGAAAGGGTTAAATGGGGACATAGTTTTTGATGATGTTAACCCTTTCCTGCCCAAGGGGTTCCCCATTGACGAGTAAAATCGTCTGGCGTTAGACAGAGTAAAATCTATAAGTGCCAATTGGCACTCACGGGCGGGAAAGGGTTAATCACCTTAAAATCTTCATTTTTCTCACCATCCCTTTCAATCACTCTCCCCTCCCACCTTCTCTTCTTCCTCACAAACACTGTAAAAATCACCCAAAAATTCCGAGATATTTATGGGGTTATGTGCTACAAAACTATGATGGCTTTTTTGGATTGCATGAAATCTCGAGAAGATAATAAGGAGAAAAGGTCAAAAGGTGACAAAAATGTAGCATTCAGGTGTAACTCCCCCTTAAAGCTAAATTAAGGTCAACTTTCTTTACCCATAGTTATAATAAGTTTTTCAAGGCGTGCATCTATTGATCATACCCGCCTTAGACTTGGATTTTCTTGTCTAAGAGAATATTTGTTTATATTTGTTAAATTAACCGTTGTGCATCGCCTATTTGTGAGTGCGGTCTTGACTCTGAATAGGTGAAACACTTCTTTTTGTTTTGCCCCAGGTATGCCGCTCAACGTAATGCCCTCCTTACCTCTGCTGCTAGTATTCTTGGTGAAACATGGTCATAGAGCAGCGATGCTAGGAAAATTATTTTTTTATTGCACGGCGTTAAATCTGTAAATTATGATATTAACTGTGCTTTAGTCCAGAGTTTTATAATTAGTACTAATCGCTTTTCGATGGCCACTGTCTGTTTGTTAAATTAATATATCTCTAGTTATGTAAATTTCGTTGTAACTATGTGTTTTGTTTGTGTCTGCCTGTTTTGTGTGTGAGCCTGATTTAATTTTGTATCATTGTGAGCCCAATTGATAAGCCTAGGTGCTTTTGGGGCAAACAATGGTTAATATGTTTAAATAAAAAAAAAAAAGAAAAGAAGAGAAAAGGAAGAAAGAAAGAAATCTTTACCGTTGTACGCTCATGTTCTCGAGAAAACATAAAACTTGGTCATTTCACGTTGTTGTTTTGCTGAGGACGGTAAAGAAATGTACCAAAATTAAAACGCGAGTGCAAAGCGATTGTTTTTACTCATTAAAGCTATTGTTTTGTGGCGATCACGTTGCCGTTGTCGTCCTCACTGCTTAAGCTCCCTATCATAGGAAAAGGTGAACATCATGAAATAAATGGCTTACTCCAATCTTAGACACAAATACGTCAAACGTGCCCTGTCGCTACAGTAACAATTTCAGGCTGGAAAAAATGTTCCTGTTTTTAAATACAGCAGATTATGGTTTGGCCTGCCGTGACTCTAAAGCTGGTTTCTTTTCTCTTAACTTTGGCGAATGTTAGGTTTCTGCTGAACAGATCCAAGTTCACTTGTCAGCAATTTTGCACTTCTTTAATTAAGGCCTGAAGAGAGTCTCAAATAAAAATTAAACTCGAGTAAAACAAAATTCGTTTGACCTGTTTTTAATATAAATGGTCACTGATTAGTCTGAAAGTTAGCAGAGTTGTTTTCCGTTTTCAACCGATTCTACGGAACGTACCACTCTCCTTAGCGAGGTGTTAGTTACACGAGTCGGGGCCTCTTTTCGAGGTTTGATAACAATGCATCAAATAGACCTTTTTAGTTTGTAGATTTTGTTTTCCCAGTGTAGACCATGTGTTTGCATAAATTATCATAAATTATGCGTACATATTATCATAAATTATGCGTACACATGCACGTGAATAAGGCGAAATTTCAAAGAAACAATACTCTAGGGTAACATCACAAGATCTACATTGGCAAAACAAAACATACAAGCTAAAAAGGTCTATTGAGTGCCCACTCATGAAGTGTTTACTTGTCACGGCAGACTAGCCTGTAGCCGAGAATATCTTTTTGGCTGTAGATAGTGGGGAACAGGAGTGGGTCATCCACAGAATGTATTCTGGAACAGAGGTCACGAAAAACAATAAAGGGAAGTGGTTGAAACTCCATCAGCCTCGGCTCCCCTTATATGGTCGGTAAATGGCGCCTTAAATCTCGTCTCCTGACAAATCCCCGGTAGTGTTGAGGGAACCATTATTTTCTCCTGTGGGTGAAAAGTTAATCTGCTCCTCTTCCTCCTCAATGTCCTCTTCTTCATCGTCATCTCCGTCACCGAACGGAAAATCGTCCTCCTCTTCACTCTCGCTTTCACTGTGCTCGAGATCTTGGAGTAAAATGCTCTCGAATTGACTCACATCTTGAGAATCCTGCTCGCTTTCGAGCTGCGGTTGCGATCCAAAGCTTTCTTGTTTAGTGAAGCTTTGTGAGGTAGAGTCGTCATCATCATAGCCCTCGATATCAACTTCTTCTTCTTCGTCGAAATCTGCACCCAGTCGAGAGGCTAACGAGAGAAAAATTAAGAGTGAGCCGGTGACTTCGGAGAATTTCGGAGCAACATATGTAAGCTCACAAAACGATTTATACACTGAACGGGTTTAATATATGGTTATTATAATTTCGGCAGTTTTTTGGCCCTTGATCGTCCTCAAAAAGCCGTCCCCCAATTTTTTCCTAGAGATTGGCTAAAACTCGACAAATCCTTTCTAAATGCTCTTGCTTACTTCGGTTCTCTGATAATCTGGTACCTGTTTTCTTTAACGACTCACCCTATTATCATAAAGTAAACTTGACCAGTAAACTAAGGCCAGGATTAAGCCAGTTACGTAACGCTATACTATCTTACACTGATCAGCCGCTGACAAAGGAGTGCTCAGCTGCGCCCTGAACTCTGGGTAATCCTCTCCTGTAGTGTCCAGATCGTCCGCATCCATCATGCTGTCCTCTTCTTTCATGGAACCTTCTGGGAAATCATCCATGCTATTCTCCGCTGACCACTCCGGTCCCGCGACTGAGGGCGGCTGGCTAGCGGCATATGATGACGTGTCATCTCCAGGAGTGAGCAAAATTTCATTCTCCCATTTGGATAATTGTTCGTCATTCTACAAGACAGAGAAACAAAACGGAGGACATATACGATACATATACAGATAATATAATCCACTGTACTAGTCCTCGACTGATGCTTCTGTATAAGTGCTCCAGCAATTCAGCAACTTTCACTCGTCCCCAGGTCTTATTGCGCTTGTCTTATTGCGCTGAGGCTGATAGTCGCAGTTATTTACTAAATAAAAGTAAACGTGAAAAAAACACTACTAAGCTTACAGCTCTCCTATTCCGTCAGTCAAAAGCTACGAGAGGCAGAAAAGTAAAATTGGCCATAAGCTGATAAATTACCGGTGTAGTTATACAGTTATCGAGTTACCTCCTTTAGGGCATCTTCGCAAAATTGTACCAGTTTCTGCGCCATCTGTGAAAAATCATGAGATTCGCCTGCAAAAGAACAGCAATAGTACAACAACAGCAAAACGGCTTTATTTTCAAAATTTGCACAAGTTTGATCTAATGTTGCTCTTCACCATCAGATAAGATGTAACCGCCGTTCTACTTTAAATGTTAGTTAAGTACTACGGTATCTAGTGACATTAAGCCGGTACACACGAAGGGTTTTGCTCCCGGGGCATACTCCACGATCACGCTCCTGGAGCAAAGCCCCTTCGTGTGTACCAACGAGCTCATGGGTATAATCGATCTTCGGGAGCAGAATTTGAGCAAACTAGTAAATGCTCCCTCGTGTATATTGTTCGTGCAAAATGACCCTGGAGCGATGCTCCGGAGGCAAATCCCTTCGTGTGTACCGCCCTTTAAGCATTGGCCAGTGACGTTAAGTCGTAGCTCTTCTCTCCGTCACCTCCACACGTAATAGGGACCTTAAGCAATGACGACGACGACGGCAACGAAAACATTTAAAAATATAACTTCTCGTTTCTGTAACACTTTCGCGATTATTCCAATTTGTTTAACTAGGAAAATGCTGGTGATATGTCCAGGAACTAAATTACTATGAACGATGTCAAAGTAAGGAAGAAGAAAGAAAAATTGCCTTCATGCGCTCACGTTCTCAAGAAAACATAAAATTTGGTCATTTGACGTTGTTGTTTTGCTGAGGACGGCAAAGAAATGTACCAAAATGCAAAACGCACGTGCAGAGCCATTGTTTTTGCTCATTAAGCCTATTGTTTTGTAGCGTTCTCGTTGCCGTTGTCGTCCTCGTTGCTTAAGGTCCCTAATAACTTTAGGAGACCTGAAAGAACTCTCACACTAATCGCAAAAAGTTGGTACCGTAGTTCCCGGTGTTGAAGCCTGTCCTGCTGTACCTGTGGGTTGGGTGGTGGCTGGGTGATGGTCTAACCAGCGGTCCCCACAAAAGCCTCAGTTGGTTACAGAAGCCAACAGTCACGTGAATGTTTTCACTGTGCTCCTCATTAATAGGAGCGGAAAGGACTGCGGTATATGGAGTGTCTCAAAGTGCACATAAGCCCAAAATATTTTTCCCGCTAATATAAAGCTTTGCACCTACTGCGAAACATTTAGCCTTTACTCTAGTTTTCGACTTCTTTATGGGCTTCAAAACTTACCATAAATAAGCATCAATAAGCTAGTTTCGAATTGTGGAAGAACAAAAGAACCCAGTCGAGGTTCAGGGGAATAATTTGCATTTTCTTTTGTCAAAAACAAAGGAAAATGCAAATTATTCCCCTGAACCTCGACTTGGTTCTTTTGTTATTCCAAAATTCGAAACTAGTCTATTGGTACACGACCGCATCAGAAGGGGCGCGAGTCTATCCCTGATTTGACGTCACAAACCGCTTTGCATGCATGTCTACAAAGACTTACCACGATGCAAATCAGTTTTTAGCCCACGCCCCGAACTAACTCGGTTGTGTGACAGATGATGGCTAGATTTTGTAACTTTTACAGCCTATAAAAAGCTAAAAAGGCGCAATGCGTTTCGAACAAGTGCAAACATTTATTTCAGTGAAAAAAATATTTTGAGGTTAGGAGCACTTTAAATATTATTCGCATTACGGCAGTGTGCTTTTACAGGGCAGGCTGTTACCTCAAGTACAGGTGACATCTACTGGCATGCATGGCAGTTCTTATTGCCTGACCACAATGAATTTCAAATAATCCTTCAAACTTAAATATGGCATAGTACATCGCCGTACCGTTATACACGACGCTGTTCCTGTGCATCATTCGAACGTGCTCCAAGAATTCGTCTCTGTTTTGATATGCGTGTCCTTGCACTTGCTGCGGGGTTTGACAAAAATATATATATCAGCTGTCAACTGGCTACCCTTAGTAATCTGTGGTGTATGTTGAGCACGGCCTTAGGAATAGTTAGATTTGTAGGTAAATTTAGGGAGACCTATCTACAAACGTTTGCTTGTACACAATATTCAAGAGTCTCATTGTGTTCCATTAACTCATTATGAGGTATTCTAGAATGGATTTTCGTATCCTTATCCGATTAACGGCTTGCCAAAGGCAGACTTAATTTGTCGGACAAATTGCAGTATTTTGACGATTTAAGTCCTATACCTGTCTAATTGTAAGGAGGTCGATCGGTGTCTTCACAACGTCATAATAATCAGGCACTTGTTTAGAAGACACCGGCTTATGGAAAGGCCAACTCTGCGAGGAAACAACAACAAAGAAACGCAGTTTAAACGTAAGATAAACAAGACAGCTAAAGTGTATCACCAAAGCATGGATAAAGGAAAACCTGGTTAAATTTGTTCGTCAATGCAGGATTTGAAGGGCATTCTCCGTAGCCAGCAGCTTTCGCTTACAAGAAAGTACAGTGTTATTCGGTGCAAAGACAAAACTTTGATTCAAAAGTAGCTATAGAAATCGAGAGTAAAACAAAATTTTGGCGCCACAGATGAGCAGACGTATGGCTTGAATTCACCAACAAAATGAATAACAGCTTCAAGGCACAGTTTGCTATAAAGTGTCAACTAGTTTTCATGTGTAATTGGGTCGATTACAGCTTATGTTGCATTGTAACCTAGGCATTTTCTTTTTAATTTTTTTTTAATTTAAAGCAAATTTTTATAACTGAAAAGAAACTAAACGAGTGGCAATATTGCCGATAACGTGAGTACAGTCGTGTAAGTGAAGTAAGTAGTTTGTGTTTGAATAAATATATTTGTTGCAAAAAAGAAAAAAACGAAACAAGCGGCAATCAGAATGGAGAATTTCACATTTGAGATAACTTACGTCTGGCAAAGCTTTGACCTGTAAGACGAGATTTTCCAGGAAGAACGAAAATGCGATCTGCAGAGCACAATACAAAGTATTAAAAATACACTGCTAACTAGAAATCTTTGTCTAACCCTTTCACTCCAAGGGGTGACCAGCATTTAAATTCTCTTTACAATTTTAGTACGCTGTCAAGCAGAGAGGTTATGAGAATTAAGAAAATAATGGATAAGGTCTTGATATAACACCAAATTCTCAGGAATAGTCAACAAAGAAATATCTCGGGATAATCGGTCAGGGGAATTAGCTTTCAGATCTTGGGAGTCAAAGGGCTAGGAAAGAGGACTTTTTACCTGTGGATCGTCACTAAGCATCGGATTAATATCTTTTTCCAACTGAATTATCTCGTCTTCTTTCTACAAAAAAGAAAGAAAATTTGCCAATAGTGCAAATTGAAAGAAAGTTGAGGAGACAAGTTCGATTCGGAAAGAAATATATTTGGTTTGCTTATCGCTTACAAGTTACCCATCATGCACCAGCTCCCAGTTGGCTTGTTAGCTCAGTTGGTGGAGCACTGCACCAGTATCGCAGAAGTCCTGGGTTCGACTCCCGTACAAGCCTGAATTATTTTCAGGCTTTATTTTCACTACTGCTTAAGTAGCGTTCATAACTGCGATGATCATTAACACATTCATCCCATAATCCGCAGTTCAAAGATATGAATTTCATATATCCGCAGTCATCTATTCATCACTCGCGGGTTCATTGCGAACCAACGAAATAACCAGTTCCCCGTTGGCTTGTAAGCTCAGTTGGTAGAGCACTGCACCGGTATTGCAGAGGTCGTGGGTTCAATTCCCACACAAGTCTGAGTTGTTTTCAGGTTTTATTTTCACATATGGGTTATTGGCCAAGCTTGTTCGGTCAAGATGGCGGGATATCGGCCAAGTTCTTTTTTTTTTGCGTGTTTATGGACCGAGACGAAGTTGAGGTCCATAAACACGCAAAAAAAGAACGAGGCCAATATCCCGCCATCTTGACCGAACAAGCTTGGTCAATAAAGGATTTATTATGACTCAAAGGACGCTATCAAGAGACAGTAAAACGCGGGACGAACGGGCTATCCCGAGAGGTCAAGATGGCTCCATCTTGACCTCGCGGGTAGCCAATCACAGCAGGAGAATTGATTCATCTTGACCGCTGAAAGAGCCAGTCATATAATAATACTGCTTATTAGTAGTGTCCATAGTTGATCATTCTCATCTTTATTTCCTAATCCGCAGTTCAAATATATGGTTCTCGTATATATTCACACTCATACACTTTGAGTCACCAGTAAGGAAAAATTTGAGACAGGCATAAAAAAATTTGTGACAGGCATAACGCCAAACCTTCCACCTTAATATTAAAACATGTGTGATCGAAGAGTTTCATTTCAAAGAAGCATATATGCTTCTTTTGTTTGTTTCTTGTTTTCGTTTAGCTTCAGAACGTATTTGAAATGAAACTTTTCAATCACACATATTTTAATATTAAGTTGGAAGGTTTGTAGCACTTTGGTTCCAGTGTTCCAGCTTACGTCTCGATGACTCATTACTAGGGAGCTCGAGCATCGACAACGGCAACGGCAACAAAAACGCTTATTTCAAAATATAACTTCTGGTTATTGCAATTTTTCCAACTTGTTCAACTTGTAAAATGGGAGCGAACTATCCAGAAACTAAATTATTATGAACGGCGTTGATTAAAGAAAAATTAAGAAAAAGATTAATTGTCATTCGACTCACGTTCTCCACAAAACCTTGAAATTGGTCATGTCATGTGTTGTTGTTTTGCTGAGGACGGCACAAAAATGCACCAAATTGGAAAACGCACGCGCAGAGCGATTGTTTTCGCTCGCCTATTGTTTTGTGGCGTTCTCGTTGCCGTTGTCGTCGTCGTTGTTTAAGCTCCCTATTTACTGCGTACACTGACCTCGTTCAAAGCCTTGTTACAGACGTCTAGCATTTTATGTGCTGTGGCAGTGTAGGCATGATTAGGTCCTAGCAAGACAAGCATCAGGGAAAACGTTTAGTAAGACCAAAGCTGTCACTGTGAATATGCCAATCCTGAGACCGACGAAAGTTTAACAAGCAAGTCAAACAGACGGACCCCATCGGGAGGTTTGCAACACCGAAGATTCTCCGAAAAATTTAAAAGGTCGCTATAGAATAAATCGTAATTTGCATATGAAGTCACACTTTCCTGCATCCTGTACGTGCTTTGTCTAAGCCAGTCGATTCACTTCGGTGACGTATCCAGACCACGTGACACGTAACAAACAGGCAACATACACACACTTCCGCCTAAGGGGAAAAAACTCACCATTGTACAGAACACTGTTTGTCATGATCAAGGTGGCGTGTTCTAGGAAGTCCTCTCTAGATATGTATTTACATTTTCGTAGGTTCTGTAAAGAAAAAAGATAAATTCATTTAGCGCCTTGCCTTTGGGAAATCCCACAACTTTGGAACGTTTCCTAGCCAACAAAAACAAACATGCTTCTTTGTGGATCAATCCATATGACTGCATCAGTTAAGCCTTTTTTTCCTGCGCTAGGAACTGGTTACTCGTTCTCCAACGATCTACATCAGTTGCCTGTTTTCCCGTGCTTTACACTAGTTACGTGCCATCGACACACGTTTTGATTGTGTGGCTCAATCGTACTTCAGTTTACCCTCGCAGTGATTGGCTAGGTGGTTACCTTGCGATTATGGAGGACTCAGGTCTCGCAATTCATCATGTACTTACTTACTTACTTCATCATGTGCTTACCTCTCGCATGGTTTGGAGGTCCATGGGAATCTTGACAATTCTGTAATAATCTGGAACAGTTTTCGCCGAGACCGGCTGATGGAACGGCCACGTCTATAAACAATAACAACGACAAACAAGCAAGTCAGCTAAATGGATATTACAATTTGTCCACCCGAGTGTAGCGGAACTAATCGAGTCGGGTAAAACAATAATACAGGTACATCTATATAAAATTATTTATCATGGAACTAAACTAGATGTAAATAATACTGCTGGGAGACAACACTGGATGTTATTACTATTATTGTATGTAAAGACAAGGAATCTTTACAGTTACAGCTGCATAAAAAAGAATCTAATGAGATAACATAAGTTCTACTTACATCGTCAACTTCTTTCATTCTGTTGAGAATTCCCTCAAAGACAACTTGTAACGCCACCTGACACAAAGAACAGCAAAACAAGTCAAAAAACAAATCGAGTCCAACTAGATTGTCTCTCGGAAATCCTCGGATGTGGTCAAATCTTCTTCGGCTTCTAATTGAAACAGACGTACTTACCTCGGGATTGGCCCTACGACGGTTGATCGATTTACGAGGTTTCTAGAAAGTAGAAGGAGAAACACGATTAAGACATTGAGCTTCAAATAGCCAGCTAATTTGGCATCGCCCCACCAACCCACCATTTAAAAGAATTTGCTTACAGTCTATGCCTCGATAAATCTGATTAATCAGCCCATTTTTATCAGATTGCCTCGCTGCCGCGAACCGTCTGAGAAAATTCAAGAGGAAATCCCACACTAACATACTAAGTGCCGCCGGAAGTATTCCCTTAAAATATCTTTGGACAATTGAGAGCCACTCCTCGGATCTGTTGTCTGTAAAAGCATCAGTTTGGAATATTTCGTTTCTTTTTCAAACGCCTTTCCTCTGTTAAGTCAGGCTAAGACTCGATATCACAGCAATCAGACGCCATACCTTTAAATAATCACAGTGCATCACTCCCGATCGTCGTTTCTTTCGCACTATCGGGCAAAAACAAATACATCAAGCCACAAGTTAACAAAGCGAACATCGACTTGGTAAATGTTATTATTTTCATCAACGCAGAACTAAACATGACGAGATCATCAAACGCTTACTAACCAGACTCTTTTGGAAAGCGCAGTACAAGCGATTTTCGTTTAAGCTCGTTGGTCCTAGAAGAAAATCGTACTCACCAGGTTAATACACTCAGGAAACCAGGTACAAACGCTATGAACAAATATAGGGGACAAATGGGTGGGGAGTGACAATTGCAACAGCAAATTTTATTAGCTTTGCATTTGCAGAATAAAAGAGGGTGGGGGTGGTGGGGGCACCGGTTGTCGCAGGACATTCAGGTCGTTTCCGAAGGTGAAGTCAAGCGAGACCCTACCCCCCCCCCCCCCCCCCCCTCCCCTCACTTTTCTCCACTCCTCAAGCTAAGATCACAGGTACAATCTGCAAAGCTGAGTTGGAATGAGAGATTGCTGGTGTTAGTGTCTTATATGAGGCAGAACACAAGCCAGAGCAAATACCATAACAGGAACCAACAAAAGTCAGGCGAAAATTGCAATGCCATTTTACTTTTATTATGGAAAGCGCCTTGAACCCTAGGGATATACGCGCGATGACTCATCATCATCATCATCATCATCATCATCATCATCATCACCACCACCATTATCATCGTCACCGTCATCGTCATCAGCATCCTCGCCATCATCATCATCAAGCTGTAAATAATCACAACGGCTTAAAGACCAATCCCTCGAACAGAAACAACAGACTTACTGATCAAGGAACGCCTTGCCCAGAGTGATCTTGGTTCCTTCTACCTTCACCAGATCATCCTGAGGCATGTTTAGTTCTTCCTCAGCCACTTGCTCATCTGTCATGGCGACCGCCACAGAGGCAGGGTTGGCCTCTTGGTAGTTAGGACAGTTCTTGTTGGTTCGCATGTGGCCGATTGCTCCACAAGCCCCGCATTTCAACTGAAACAGAACAAACGTGGCACATTTCTAGATATTTTCGCTACCTACTGCGCCGTCCGGTTAGCTCAGTTAGCGCATAGTCCGTGCTGGCTTGTGTACATAAAATTCAAGGAGTATTCAACTGAGTATTCAAGCACCAAAAACCGAGTTTCCAACGAGTGTTTGTAGCAAGTTTATTTTGTCTTGCACTAAGGTTTGAATGTTTTCATTGGTCAATAGCAAATAAAAAACTCTCCCAGATATAAAATGGGACATAAATTTTCTGACTCAGTTTGCTATAATCCTATATCATTTCCCATCCAAACAAAACTTCAAGGTTTCATTATTCTAAAGCACTGTCAGCAGAAATTCGTCTTTTCAAGGGCTTTTCAAGCGCCCTTGGAATCCAAAATTAAATTCCAGGCTTTAAGGACTTCAAGGAGTAACACAAACCCTGTTGGTTAGAATACCGGACTGTTCAGCGGGAGATCGCGGACTCAAACCCTACACATGTGGGCAACACTACTTGTAAAAACAGGCCTCTTGGAGTCCAAAACTCCTTCTTCAGTATGTGTGGCTCAACAATATTATTAGGCTAATTTAGCAACAGAATGGGAACGTCATTCGAGGACGCAAGAGCGCGCGGAAAGGACTGAACACGACTTCCGGTGCTCAGTTTGCTGCTCTGCCTTTGGTCAAGTCGGTTTTTAGATCTGCGCGCGCCGTCGTCACGCTGTCTTTGCTAAATCAGCCTATTAAAGCATGCAGTGAGTGAATTCAGCCTCACACCTACAACTCGGAAATGGCGCGGCTATTTTCAGAGTTAACAAGAAAATCAGGAACAGTGACAGTAGAAATTCATTTCATTATAGAGCTACAATTTCCCGTCAGCTTCTCGATGTCTGTGCCACCATTTGCCCCATTTCGTTACGTTTGCACTTATTTCGTATTTGTTTTTTTTTTTTTTGCAAGGTAGGAAGTTATATGTGAAAATGCGTTCAGCAAACTTACATTATTTGGCGGTTTCTCTTTTTTCTTCTTTACCGGCTGCAATTTTTCTTTTTCTTGATTTCGTTTGATCCTTCGTAATTGCTCTTGGATTCTGAAAAGTGTAAAACACAAGATAACAAGAAAAAAATCATAAAAAAAATAAGATAACCGTAAAACAAGACGGAACGGAGCAAAATACACCGGAAAACAAATATGCTGACTAAATCTAATGTTGACTACATGTTCTTTTAAATTTTCCTTTTAAGTCTTGTTTTGTTGGTGGACTTAATATTTTATTTGTAATTCTTCAGGAATAACCAACTAAGCAACCAATCGGCAACCAATAACTGAATCAATCGATCAATATCGATCGATCAATCAATCAGTCAATTAGTCAAACGTTAGCTTAAGTACTAATTAACTCGTGGGCCTCGTAATACACACTAATATAATACATATTTAGCCAAGCCTAC
>JAEMWC010000545.1:10000-27500 GCA_016490735.1 Pachyseris speciosa | reverse complement strand
TCCTCCTCGTGCGTGAGCTAAAATAATGGGAATATTCGTAACCACACAATAAACAACCAAGAAAGACGTTGCTACAACGTAGCCTTCAGCTTTCTCTGATTTCATCTGTTTTTCACATTCATGCGTGGGATGGTGGGTGAGATAAAATATGGACTGTTAGCGGCTGCCAGAGGCGTCTTTACAAGCTGACGTTCGATCTCACCCCATAAAAGAACCGTAAACAGCCCAGAAACTATGTGAGATGTGCGGTATATAAATACATTACCATTACCATTACCAATTAAATTCTGATGAAATTCTCCACAAGTTTTGAGTCACAAATGACCATGAGAGAATGACAGAGTTGTAAACTAGCGCCGATCGTGCAAAATCGGTCTCACAGACAAGCAACACCCAAACAGTTAGGGGGCCGAGTAAATTCACCAAGAGCTTCATCATTACAACAGTAATCAGTTAGAACTAAATTCTCCCAACGTAAATTAAAGGAAATATATGACGGACAGTGAGGAGAATTTTGTAACCTGCATACTGGTTTTCTTGTTGGCCAACATGCTCTCCAGATTTTTACCCAGCTCATCGATATCACTGCCTTCATCACTGCTACTCTCCTCGTCTGTAGACAGAACCTCGGTTGACGACAAAACTCTGAAGAAGGAAGGAAAACAAATCGACAATACTTAACAATTAGATTATGAGCTCGAGATTTCTATCGCGTGAGGACGCAGCCCCAATTAGCTATAACGCATAGAAATCGAGAGCGTATAATCTAATTGTTTTAGTATAAATCTCCTCGTTGTTCAAAATTAATCTAGTAAATTATCTAAATCCTCCCCGCAGACACTTCGAAAACGCGAAGAAGCGGCCGCCATTTTGTTGACAACCGCTACTCACTATCTATCACAAAATAGATAGCGAGTAGCTTAGCCAATCACAGAACGGCATTCGTGTAGATTTATACCAACAACAATTAGCCGGAGAGATTTTCAATGAAGTGTCGTAAGACCAAATCCAAAACAATTACTCTGACCAATCACAACAGACAACAGAAGTGTATAGAGCCAATCAGAATTCGAAGTAATTACACGTCACCGGCGCAAAGCGCGGGAAAAAACGCTCGTGCATGTCGGTTTTGCTTCTCATTGGTTAAGAAAGTGGCGCGAGTTTTGTTGGCCAATCACAGAGCGAAGCAATGCAAAACCAAAGCACACGGAATTTACTTTCGACACTCAATTGAAAACAGCTCTAAAACCAAAACCAAAGCAATCACTCTGACCAATCACAACAGACGCCAACGGCGCAACGAACCAATCAGAATTCGAAGCAGTTACATGTAACCGGCGCAAAGCGCGGGAAATGTCCGCATGCAAGTCGCGATTGGTTTTGGTTTTACTTCTCATTGGTTGAGAAAGTGGCGCGAATTTTGCTAACCAATCACAGAGCGAAGCAATGCAAAACCAAAGCAAAACGAGAATTACTTTCGACACTCGATTGAAAACCGCTCTATAAAACAGAAACAAAAACAAAAACAGTTTTAAAGGATTGCCGTTCATTGGGATAGAAAAACTTCTCTGACGTTTCACTGACCACAAACCAGTTTTCACTGACTGCCATGGAGCCACAGGAATCAATTCCTTTGCAGGAATTTTCTTAAACGACATTACCTTTACTAACAACGAATCTCCTTCCTTAACCAGATAGCTAGCCAAAAGTAAACTTCCCTGACTTTCAGGTAGTATTTAGAATGTCCCTGACTTAATACACAATTCCATGACTTTTCCTTGACCTTGTCTGGTCTCATTACGTGACATGAAGCATTTGCCAAGTTATGTAACGTACCTGTTTTGTAAATCAAAGATTCTCTGACATTCTTCTTTGTAGCGCTCTTGGTGTTCGGCGATGGTGAATCTCGAGCCTCGGGCAAACTTACTCATACCTGGCAAAACCAAGAGAGTGTCAGCGCTACTTTTTAGCCGCCAGTGGGCGAGTGTATATCGCAGTACCATTAATGTCACGGTTACTGAGGGAGTACAAAGGGGAAGGGGTGAGGGAGGGGGGAAGAAGAGGTGGGGGAGGGGGAAGGGAAGAGCTTTGGGTAAAAAATCGTAAGTCGACATTAGCTAGCTATAGAAAAGACTGGGATCGAGAGTGCCGCGTGAGGGATTGTGGGGTTGTTTGGCGGTACCCGATTGTTTCTTCTCAAAACAATCCCACAATTGCTTGCGCGGCCTATGGTTCCCAGTCTTTTCCAAAGGTAGGTATTGAGGTTATCAATTTTCGCCTGAATATCGCGATGTTTCAAAACCTTTCGTCATTTTACAGTAAGCTATTGACGCGAAAAACGTTTCTCTGGTCAACCGTTTTAAACAATCTTTTGTTCTTGACGGCAAACTTATAAACCTTCATTCTCAGGAAAGCGCACAGCAAAATCAACTTGCCGCAGTTTCGAAAATTAGAACAACAGGCTCTCGTCAAGGATTTTACCGACCTTCTTCTCCTGACTTGGCTGCCTCTGTGGACATGGTACGAACAACATGTATGACCTCCCACCTTGAAAGCTTGCGAATCTGTACAAAATTACACGCACAAATACAGCAACCTTTAGTTTTTGACCGTGTACAAAGACAAAAGTTAGAAAAGATTAACGAATGACTGGATAGTAGCAGGCATGGAAGGATTTTAAGAAAATTCACAACGTTTTTGATTTTAAAAAACATGTTTCGACAGTTCTTCTGCCATCTTCTGTTCCAATTTACGCAATGTACAAAGTTGAATTTACACTGTATACAGAATGAACGAATGAACGAAGGAGTGTTAGTAGGAGGTTTACCTCTTCATCTGAGACCCTGAAGTTCCTTAGCACTTGTCTGGCTTGTTTAAGAGACAGTCTGCGCAGGTCTGCGTCCGTCCCTGTGACTGTTTTTTGTTTTCTTATCTGAGGTGAGCTGGTTGCCGCATCGTCCTTAACAAGAGAATAAATTACACAAGCACTGAGCAAACTTTAGACGGCACCATTGTAGGAAGGCTTGTGTGTGATGAAAAACGAAGAGTTACGCACGCAGGCAGTCACATCCCACTGCTGCAACTTGTCTACCACACAAAAAACCTTTCTGTTTCAGCAAGGGTTTAAAAATATAGGCAAACTGAACGAGCAGTGGTCATCTTTCACCTACAGCTTAGATACAAGTAGAAGGTACACTCTACCTGAGAGCGCTGAGCGACGTTGAGAAGACAAACAATTCCGAATTGCAAACTGCAAATTGGGCAGTGACGTTAAGCCGTTGGCCTTGTCTCTTTTACCTCCACACGCAAAATTGGAAGGGGAAGTTAAATAACCCACACACTGATCGAAAAGAGTAGGGAACGTAGTTCCCGGTGCTGTGGTCTGCCCTCGTACACACACAATTTACAGTGTCCCCGATTAGTTGGCCGGATGACCAGCTAGAAGACTAGACACTTATGCACATGCCATCGGTTTTCCCGTGAGGTCGACCCTCGGGCCAATCAGGAAGATATGTGGGAGAATACAAAGAGATGGATGGGATTCTTTGCCCGAGGGTAGGGGAAAAAACGACATTGTTTTACGATCAAAGATTAGGGGGTGGGGGAAATCACGAGTTTGTAAAGGATGTCAAGGAGATTTTCTGCTGAGAGACACCTCACCCAGGGGACTTTGTCATGCAAGATTCCCCGACTCCCCAGGGAAATTCCTCAAGTTTGCTTGACTGATTTTACAACCCCCCTGGTTATCCCGGGGGTCGACCCCACGGGGAAGCCGATGACATGTGCATCAGCTAAAATTGTTGATTGATTTCACTTTAAAATCTTTTGAGAAAAGAAAAGGGCAAAAAAAAAAGCAGAAAAGAAAGAAAAGGGGGGCGGAGGAGGGGATTATAATAGTATGAAGAGTTGTTACCTTGTTTGCCATGGGCTTATTAGGTACTCTGACATACGAGAATCCCTCTCCACAACCCGTGGGGTCAGCAGATCCTGTCACAGCCAGCTGACATTTGCCTTTCATCGCAGAAATAAACGCTCGAGTGGTATTCCATGGAGCTGTGCGAACCTGTAAAACAACAAATCACTTTAAAATGCCGTAAGAAGATTGCAAAACAAAGACTGTTTACACAAACCACTAATGACTCAAACCCACCTCATCATCGATGTTTTTGCTTTCTGGGTCATCGTTGTCATCGTCACAGGAGAACAGGGACTTCTCACCATACCCAGCATCCTTATAAAAGAATGGAGAAGTGAAATGCGGTGAAAGCAAATGTCCAGATGTAGGGAACTCTTTCGTGGACAAAAATGAAAGGGGAATGGGTTTCTTTTCTGTCTTGCAGGCTTTCATGTTCAAAGGAAATAGACTGCGCATAACATTTACACATAACAGGCGCTCCACAAAGTACAAACACAAAACACAACAGCAACAAGAGCTAAGGATTCGAGGGATGTGGGGCACTTTCTGAGGGATGGGAACAACTGACGACGAGACAAGCCTAGCAAACAAAACCCGACCTAAATATGACCTACTTCGGCAGATAGGAACTGATTTACCTTGAGTCTCTGTTCAGCTGCCAGCATGCTGTAATATGCACAGCACTGCTCAGGGGACACCAAGGCACGCATCTCCTCCTCAGTCGGCAAACGGAAATCATTCTTCAGTACCCACCAGTTACAGTCAGTACCTAAATTACCAAGAAACATCAAATACATAGAATCTTATCCCCAGTTTTAATTCTCTGTCGAGGTGTATGCATGTAACCAGGTGCAGGTAAAATATCAGGTGGGGATCGCATCCAATAAACAAGTGTGAATGGGCGAGGTGGGGATACCAATAAACTTCCGCTGTAAGTGTGCCAATTCTGTGATTCGTCTACACTACATTACGCTATGCTGTGCCATGCTAAGCTAAGCTAACTGTAGGCTATACTAAGCTACAAAATCAGTGCTCAGGCAATAAAAATAGTGAAGAAGCTGGAACACCTACAAACGTGTGCATGGACTGTTAGCCTTTTACATTAAGCTGTACTGCTCTGTACCACACTAAACTATGCTATACTCACTCAGCAAGTCAAAAGGATCTAACTCCATATCATCTGAAACCGAAAACATTGACCTGTTTGTTAATTTGTTACGGTCATATTTTACAGGACCACAGGACGTTAGTTCGCTTCACTAAGGAGCAAAAGGACCAACAGCCAATCTGACTGCGTTGAGATCCTGGTTTGTGGTCCGGTCTGGGGTTTAAACCCAAAACTGTCCGCTCAGCAACCCAGAGGTCTTCCTCAACTGAGATAACCGGGCGGCGGTGTATTCAAGATTACTAGATATAAAAAGCCATCGGAGTTACACACACAACTTTTACAGCTTAGTAAAAACAGAGCGTGAGAAGAACAATTCAGGCTACACCCTACCAACTGAGCTATGAAGCTAACTCTCTGTCTGTCTGTCTGTCTGTCTGTCTATCTAGAAATCTTCCTGACTGTCTGTCTGTCTGTCTGTCTGTCTGCCTATCTGACTGCTTGTCTGACTGTCTGTATGACTGTGTGACTGTCTGTCTGACTGTCTATCTATATGTCTTTCTGTCTCCCGTTCTTTCTGTACAACAACCAACAAGCAACTCAATCACATCGTAGTTTGTCACTCTACCTCCTTCCTCACTCTCTCGTTCTTGCCTACCACTACTATTCCTAGGCGTTAACATTGACCGACCTGTTCTCTTAAAATCTGCACAAAGCTTGAGTCGCTTCCTAATACTGCTTTCAGAATGCATAGGAAAAGCTCTCTTGATGTCATCCATCTTGATTCTCCTGGGGGTATCTGGACTTTTCCAGAACAGACGGTAGATAAAGATCTGGAAAAGTAACATGACAGGCAAAACAAGTTTGCAAATACAGAGACGTTCAATGACTGATTGTTTGACATCAGTTCACTCTGGTATGGTAGAGTACATAAGTGTTTTGTAGCCGAGGCTAAGACCCACAGAAATGGAAGCAAATCTCTGGAATTGAATGGGAATCAAACCTACATACATAACCTTTATTAAAGAGTATGTGCGTTCTAGCGCCTATTGGTGCTAATTGGGGACACAGTTTAAAAGTGACTAGAGCGCTTTTCAATTGAGTGTCGTAAAACCAAAACCAAAGCAACTACTCTGACCAATCAAAACAGAAGTAAGCAGTGCAATGAGCCAATCAGAATACGAAGCAATTACATGCAGCCGGCGCAAAGCGCGGGAAAATACGTGCGTGCAAGTCACGATTGGTTTTGGTTTTGCTTCTCATTGGTTGAGAAAGTGGCGCGAGTTTTCCTGGCAAATCACAGAGCGAAGCAATGCAAAATCAAAGCAAAACCATAATTACTTTCGACACTCAATTGAAAACCGCTCTAACTACTTAAGACATACAAGGAACACTAAAAAGGCTAACAGAGAAAGAATAATAAAGAAATAAATAACCACATAAATATTATATAACTAAATAAAAGGTTTATAACTAAGTGAAGCACAATCGTCCGGGTGAGTGTAGTCCTGAGAAGGACTGTTTGTGGTGACATTAACTGACGTTTCGACATCCTGAGCGGAAGTAATCATCAGAGTCAAGTGATTTGAGTAACGTCAGGAGATGGCATAAGTACTCTGGTCGTTGATGTGATTGGTCAACGAAGTCGTGATGTTATGGGTTGTCAGTCAGTTAAGCCGTGAACTATCAGAACCGACCAAGAATAACATCAGGAGTAGAATAGCTTCTACTATACAATCAGCCTCTCTTACAGACAATAACCTGACTAGAGACGAACGACAAACACTTAAACGACTGAAAAACGACAATGACATTGTTATACTTCCCGCTGACCAAGGACGTGTTACTGTTGTTATGGACAAGAAAGACTATCACGACAAAATGGACGCACTTGTTAACGACAAACAGACTTACGAACTACTTAAACGAGACCCGCCGCCAGCACTTCAACGAAAACTCAACGGCAAACTACTTTCACTTAAGAAAGCTGACGTTATTGACATTCGACGCTACAACAGACTGAGGTGCCACGCGCCACAACCACCGAAACTTTACGGACTGCCAAACTACACAAACTCAACATACCTATCCGACCCATAGTCTCGTTCTGTGGTTTGCCGACTTACCAACTGTCTAAATACCTGACTACAATACTGAAATCGCTGACTGACGAGTCACGACACAAACTACAGTCGACTGAAAACTTTATTGACGCCATCAAGACAGCGCAAGTACCTGACGACTACAAACTAGTGTCTTTTGATGTGAAATCACCGTTCACCAGTATTCCGCTCCAACTGGCTCTAGACTGCACTGAGACCGCCATCAAGAACTCCACTACCAACAGACGACTTAATGGACTTACTGAACCTTTGCCTTACGTCTACCTACTTTCAGTACAACAGCAAACACTACAAACAGTTGCACGGGACAGCTTTGGGCTCACCAGTTTCCGTTGTCGTAGCAGAGATCGTCATGCAAAACATCAAGGAACAAGCCCTTGCGACTTACGAACGAACGCTACCGCTCTGGCTAAGTTACGTCGACGACACTTTCACAGCTGTACACAAAGACGAAATCGACGATTTTCACGAACACCTCAACAGACAGAGCGCCCACATACCCACATACAGTTTACCGAGGAGATCGAGGACAATGGTAAGATACCTTTTCTAGACTGCCTTGTTAGCCGTGACAACAACAGACTACAGACGACAGTTAACAGAAAACCGACACACACTGACAGACTACTTGACGAATCATCTTACAACCCTACTTCACACAAAGCAACGACAATACGGACCTTAACGAGACGAGCGCAACTAGTTTGTGACTCGCGCGACAGTTTAGCAGACGAACGCAAATACTTAGACAACGTTTTCAGTAAGAACTACAACCGCGACTTTGTTAGACACAACACTTACAAGACAGAACCAAACGCTACGAACGCTAACTCGACACCAGTCACTACAACGACTATACCCTACATCAAAGGAACTTCTGAAATTGCACGGAAACTACAACCTTACAATATCCGTGTCGCTCACAGACCCATCACAACTTTACAATAACTATTGACGAACGTTAAGGACAAAGACGAACTGAAGGACAGACAGGGAGCATTTTACAAGATCGAATGCTGCGACTGTCAGGCCACTTATATCGGTGAGACTGGCAGAAATTTGAACGTAAGACTGACTGAACACAAACGGCGAGCGACAAGAAATGGTGACATCAACAATAACATAGCTTAGCACTATTTACTGACAAACCACGCAATCGACTGGGACTCTGCTAAATGCATTACCTACTGTACTAACTACCACCAACGGATCGCACTGGAAAGTTGGTTTACTAATTTAGAACAGACACCACTGAACCGTTGCCAACAGCTTCCCGTACCTTACAAACGACTTATTGACGATGTCAACAACAAACAATAGACAATCCGACTAATTTGACTAACAATACACCTACGAACATTTGACTAACAAAAGACGGATCGAAACGCACCAACCACGGTTTACAGTCTTCACAGCCAATAACATCACGGCTTAACTGACAGACAACCAATAACATCACGACTTCGTTGACCAATCACATCAACGACCAGAGTACTTATACCATCTCCTGACGTTACTCAAATCACTTGACTCTGATGATTACTTCCGCTCAGGTTGTCGAAACGTCAGTCAATGTCACCACAAACAGTCCTTCTCAGGACTACACTCACCCAGACGATCGTGCTTCACTTAGTTATGATATGACTCCTGGGTTCAAACCATTTACGATAAAAGGTTTAGTCAACCCAAGCATAACTGGCATTCACTTTCACGTTCTTCTACGGTCGATGTCATATCCTTTTCCCGTATCATTCTGTTAAAGCTGCTAGGGTTCCCATATTTCTTTCCTCCTTGCTTAATTTCGACCACAACTGCAGCCCAAGAAATCTTAGTGAGTGTTTTCCATAGGTCACAGTACATTAAAATGAGGTAAAATAAAATCTGCATTTCTTAACTGATATCTTTTCGTATTTCCCCTATAATATTAAAAATATCCGCAATGGAATACACCACTTTGCTAATGACCAGTACCTGGTGAATTGTCCTTTGTGGGGGCAACGGTCAAAATTACAATTTCAAATTACGTCCTAAAATGGCCGTTTGCCCCCACAAAGGACTGGATCTACCCACAATTCACCAGGAACTGATCATTTGCAAAATGGTGCATTCGTTACTAGTTCGTTTTTTACTTTATACATAAGAAGTAAAATGTCTTGAAGCCTCCTATTTTTCTACTCAAGTTGAAGACACAGGAACGAACTACAAACCTGCAGAAAGTCCCTGGCGTGGATATTGGCTTTCTTGGAGTTTGGTCCTGGAACTTCAAACTTTGGACATTCCTGTCCCACAGTGAAAATTGTTTTCACATCACGAATGTAGTACCTTCACCACGATTAAGAAAAGAAGAACAAGAAGATGCATTGGGCTTGAAGTCGATCTGCATGAAAATATTTTGCTTTCTCATTCACCCGAAGTTGTTCTTAAGTTTCCATCACTCTATGGAAACGTGAAAAAAAAGCTTTTTTCATCATCATCATCATCCAATGGTGATTATTTCCTTTAATTAATTGCTTGAAATTAATTTTATGGTTGGTGAAAACGTAATATTGTATGACGCAATTTGATGCTGGTGTTGTGATCAATGTTGGTGTTTTAAAGGGAACCTCCACTCTTACAACAAATTGACACTAAATTGTATGTAACAATAACTAGATTTCAAATTTTGTTTTAAAACGTGGGTATAACTTTTAAATGTTCAAAAAATGGATATCATCATCGCCCATTTTCGCTGATAAGTTTCATGGGCGCCGCCATTTTGGATTTGATGACGCAAGATGGTTGCCATATTGTTCAACACAAAGGATTTTCTGCTTCATTTGCAAATGAAGCAGGAAATCCTTCGTGTTAAACAATAAGAGTGGAGGTTCCCTTTAAGGGGTTCAAAACTCCCTCCTGAGTCAAAACTAGAGAATACTATTCTTGGAGCATGCATACTCACCCAGACGAATTTCTGATGACCAGAAAATCTGTCTCTGGTAATGCGTGCTGATAAATGGGAGCTCGGAACAAGTTGCTCTCGAAAGCCTAACAAAAAATGACAACCCCATTAGAATTAGTAGTTGAATGGCTTTCTATTTAGGAAACCAAGTCTGTATATCTAAAGTTATTTCGACACATTGAAACACTTTCCAAACATGGTCATTGAGCTCTCAATATTCGTCATGCAAACTCACCAGAAATCCTGTGATAGAAACACATTGATAACAAAGCATCAGGCGATTTCCTTTAATGCCACAGTTACGGTTTGGTCAGACACATAAATAACCCTGATTTAAAATTAATTTTCTTTGACATTAATTTTGCATTTATCTTCATTTCCATGCACGCAGTCAACTTTCAGCTTCTTCTTCTGCTCTCCATTACCTAAAGTATCTAACTTGAGAATCAATGCTTTCTTGTCCCTTCCTCCAAGAAAAGTTAGGAGCCTTACTATTGTACAGACAATGAAAATATTCATAGACTCAGTAGTGTACAGTTGAAAATTAACAAATGTAGCAACTAACCTGCAGAGACTCCCCTGGTGCCAGCTGTCCCAGGAACGGTGAGGTCTGGTGAATAGGAACAGGTTCCCCATAGTCGTATGAAGGCATACTGTCATCCTTACCAGGTTTCTAAAAACAACAATCCAAAATAATCCATCAATTCCTCCCACACATCATTAAGGGTAGCTCAAATAATTATGGAAGCCATGTCCTAGCTGCAAAAATTTACTTAAATGCTAAAATGTGCTAAGAGTTCAGTATATTTATAACAATAATTATTAGATTAAGAGCTCGAGATTTCTAATGCGCGACAGGTGATGAGGGTGCAGCCCTCATCAGCTATCACATATAGAAATCGAGAGCTCTTAATCTAATTGTTTTAGCATAAATCTACTAGTCATTTCGTTCAAAACTAAACAAGTAAATTATCTACATCCTCCTCGAAGACATTTCGAAAACGTGAAGAAGCAGCTGCCATTTTTTTCACAACTGCTACTCACTATCAATGACTTTCTGTAATCTACAACAGAACAGATATCAAACAAGCATCAAAAGCTGTTGGTTAGTTGTTGCTGACCACATCAAAATTCACTGCTCACCTCTTCACTTAGTTTGTCTCTGCTTCTGAAAGACATTGTCAAGGTAGAAGAGAGAGGAAGAAGCTTTGAACAGAGAATGTTCCAAGCTTTTGCTCCAAAATATATCATCTATACTCACCCTCTTGTAATAGTTTCTAACTTTTGCATTCATGCCAACAGCCATGATGAGTGGAGGATATTCCTCACAGTATTCAAACAACACCAAGCCACCATCCATCCCCGTCAGGTCAGCCGGAGTCCGCATGAAGAACATCTCACCACCTCCAGAGGCCAGACGCTCTTTCTCGCGTTCCTACAAAAGCATTTGAAAAGCAATCAAAATAATAACTTGGGAGATGGATGAGAGGTGGTACTAGTTTCTAGCGAGATAAAAGACCCCCGACTGGTTAGCTCAGTTGGTAGAGGACCAGACTACTGTGCAAGAGGTCACACGTTCAAACCCCTGCCAGACCAACACTCAAGGTCTTTAAATAATTGAGAAGAAAGTGTTGCCTTTGTAATGGCATCTGCAAATAGTTAGACTTTCTAGGTTTCTTGGATAAGGATGGTAAACCATAGACCCCTTCTCACAGCTCTTCATAATTGATTTTGTGGGATGTTAAAGAATCCACACACTGTTCGAAAAGAGCAGGGGACATAGTTCCCAGTGTGGTGGTCTATCTCTCATCTGATGATTGGGTTAGTAAATGCTCGGAGATATTAGCTGTATCAGCTACTCAAAGTAACAAAATAATGTTCTGTAAAATTAATTCAAACAAGACCCATCCTACCACATGTAGGAGATCAATGGCAGAGCATCTAAGCAGTATATGGAAGATCAGGGACTCAATTCCCATCGGAAGTCAGAACTTTCATTTGTGCCTTACTGTTACTCGCTGGTTGTTCCGCTGTTCACACAGAATTCATGTCTAGCAATTAAGCTGTAAGTTGGTTGAAGCTTTTCATTCCACATTCCTTAAATTATTTATTAAATCCACCAGACTGGTGGATTTAGAAGTGATTAACATGACCAGGCACTTAATGAACATGAACATCCACTTGGGTCACAAATATTTATGATTTAGCTATGAGCTTGCAAATGAAGTGAGACAGAGGCTAATGAAATGAGTAAAGCATAGTGCCTCTTTCTTGTGATGTATTTTTCTGATTAACCACTTCTTTGCCAACACAATCATCCTTTGACTGTGAATATATGAAAATCATATATTTGTTATCTACATGCATCTTACCTTAGCCTTCTTCTTGATGTGCTTCAGAAGCCCATAAACAGCATGCCTGCCTGGTTTGGACAAAGTGCCATGACTAACACGCTGGAGAAGGGTACGGTGGAAACTGCGCAGATCATTGGCAGACATGTAGGTTGGAAAGTACGGTCTTTGCAGCTCTATCGCAGGTAATGAGTGCTGATGGGATAAAAGAAATGTATTAAAATAATTGTGTTGGCTTGAATGTGAAGGAGAAATAAACTGAAAGACCTTTTTTCAAAGCTGACCTGCACAAGATTTGAGCCTCCATTGGTATCCAAAGAGGTTTCAGAACCTAAAGAGAAAAGGCAACAATATCAGATGTTATAGGCAAGATTATGTAAGCTTCCATACAATTTGCTGTCATCACTGCTTGAAAATTTGTTACTTGGTGCCTTATGGGTTTGTTAACATCATCGCCTGATGAAATCCAGCACTATAGTGATGAAAACATCATGGTCCACATCTGTGTGACTCAATCATGAGACAAACGATTAACTCAACTTTCAGGATTGTTGTTCTTTTTTTTCAATAGCACCCTTTCAAATGGCTTATCACATCCAAGATCTGCATGAGGCTGAGTTGGCAGCATAATACCTTTTTCATAATGGCACCCAACAAATAATATTCTTGTATTTTTATGATAGTTAGCCTTATTATATGACTGGCTTTTTCAGCAGTCAAGATGAATCAATTCTCCCGCTGTGAAAGGCTACCCACAAGGTCAAGATGGAGCCACCTTGACCGCTCGGGATAGCCCGTTCATCCCGCATTTTACTGTCTTTTAATAGCGTCCTTTACAGTAAGTCATATAATAAATCCGTTATTGACCAAGCTTGTTCGATCAAGATGGCGGGATATTGGCCTCGTTCTTTTTTTGATGTTTATGGCCTTGACTTCATCTCCGCCCATAAACACACAAAAAAAGAACTTGGCCAATATCCCACCATTGTGACCTCATGCTTGGCCAATAACCCATATTTACTAGCCTCGTTAGCATGAGCAAAATTCAATTGAATTTTTACTTTAAAGTGAAGTTAGTAAGGCTAATTACCATACATACAAAAGATTAGTATAAATCTAATAGCGTTCTATCACGAATGCCGTTCTCTAATTGGCTATGCTACTCGCTATCTATTCTGTGATAGATAGTGAGTAGTGATTGTCAACAAAATGACAGCCGCTTCTTCGCGTTTTCGAAGTGTCTGCAAGGAGGATTTAGATCATTTACTTGTTTAATTTTGAACAACTAGTAGATTTATCCTAAAACAATTAAATTATTTACTCTCAATTTCTATGTGCGATCGCTGATTCAGGCTGTGCCCTCAACAGCTATCACGTGATAGAAATCTCGAGCTCATAATCTAATAGGTCTTATCATGGTTTCAGGCACCATCTTGGCGGGTAGGCAAAAAACGGAATTGCATACAAACACTGTAATTTGTGTTCTTTTTGCCTACCCATCAAGATGGCGTCTGAAACCGTGATAAGACCTATGTTAAATAGTGACAGTGATGACCATTATGAAAAAGGTCTATGAACAAGGACCTTGACATTTGTGCCTTTCACGGTTGTTATGTAGTCATCAGCCAGTTAACAAATTCAGTAAACTGTCAGACAGATGCCAGTAACTCACCAAATAGGTAGGAATTGAGAACCTAATAGATTGCCCCAGGAGCCAAACTTTTCAGAAACTATTAAAACTTACCTTTCAATAGAGCCAACAATAATTCTTAAATCTTATTTTTGTTTTATTTCTTTTTCATCAGAGTTTTATAGCAGTTTTAGTGTTGTTACTGTCTAATGATCATTCTTTCATAACTTATAAATAAATAATTACTGGTATTATTGTTAAAGAGCCTTATAGTAAGAAACAACAATAAAATAATAACTGTCCAGCTAATCGTTCTTGCAAAGTACAGCAAGGATGTAGCACTTTGCAAGGACGATTTGCTGGACATTGTAGATCTGGTGCTATATAAATGTCGTTATTATTATTATTATTATTATTATTATTATTATTATTATTATTATTATTATTATTATTATTATTACAATTATTATACATGTCAGGATACATGTAAATAAATTTTTTATCATACCTGCTGTAATTACTGTAAATATTTTGACGTAGAAATAAAGTCGGTTTTTGATTACAATTATTATTATTATTATTATTATTATTATTATTATTACTATTATTATTAATGGGGTTAAATGCAATTTAACCTAGTTAATGTCTAGGAGCAACTCTTTGCTCAGTTTATTGGCATGGCATGGCGTTTTTGTTGGGGTTTGCGTTTGCGTTTGCTGTTAGCCTTTCTGGCTTATGTCTGACGTCTTCAGGCAGTCCAGTGGTCAGCGGCGGTCCTGTTTATTTAATGCAGCACCTTTTCCACGTGCTGGTAGTTTTTACTTGCTCTGCGTACAGGGCGTTACAGCTTGTGTGTTTTCAAGTATTTCCCCTCCCTTCCCTCCCTTTCGTTTTATTATTATTATTATTATTATTATTATTATTACTATTATTATTATCATTATCATTATTTTATTATTATTATTATTATTATTATTATTATTATTATTATTATCATCATTATTATTTATTTATTTGTTTTTTCCACTGAACTCCTAGTTCAGTGTGACGGGTGCTTGGTTTGGGGCTTGGTGTGGCGGGCGGGGCTCGTGGCTGGGTTGCAGGTACGGCAGGCTTATGGGGTGTTCTACCGACCTGGGTTTGCGTTGGCGGTACCAGCCCCCAGGTACCTGAGTACCCAACCTCCACTTGCAACACAGACGTTAATTATTACTAGTTTAACCTGTAGGATTGTACACCAGTATGTATCATCTAATTATTACAAGACCTTCAATGCAGTCATAATAATGGCATGTATGCTACCCATTAAAGAAGCATGCTTTTAAACACTTACTGTTCTTTGCAGTGTAGTACTCATCGTTTGATAAATTAAACTTGTCCTTCTGTTGTTCTTGTGTTTTCCTTTCCTCCTGTCCTTCATCCTCTTTAGAATTGTTCTTTCCGAGGAGAAGCTTGGATTTCTTAGACTCCTGACAGATCACAAAAGATTGGACCGAGATCAACAGTAGCCTATGCAACAGTGTTCCCATCAGGTTTTTCCTTCTTTTGTTCTTTGACTGCACAAAATTTTCCTTTCATTCCAGTTTTTGCGCAGTGAAAGATAAAAACTAGAAAACCTGATGGAAACACTTGCTATGCAGGCTGGTCAAATATGGCTAATAATTGTGTGCTGCCAAATCAAGGGCTATTTTTTGTTTATGTTAATTCCAAATATTAGGGTGACAAGGAAAATCAAGGATAAAATCAAGACACATCTTCATGTGGATACTTTTTTAAGTCTTCTGCCCAGCATAGGCATCCCTATAAAATCCATCAAAATAGCTGCTGTTCTAAATGTGATCAAGTAAGCTGAAGCCACTCTAAAGGAACTAAGGCCACAAGGTAGCGGGCATTACCCCTTAAATCTACCAAAGCAACAATTGAGCCCAAGCATTAGCAGCTGTCCATGGCTGCTAATGCTTGGGCTCAATCTACATTACTGCAGCGATCCTGGAACATCACTGCCTCATCACATGAGTCCGTAGGGTTTAATATTCACGCGATTGTCTTGCTATCATTTAATCTTGGCACTGAACAAACAAGAATTCTGCACTAAGGCCACATCCCACAAGCTTTATGTTTTCATTGCTTGTTTTATGGATATGTGGGTACTTGAGCCTGAGCATTAGCTATGCCATGCTGACGAGGCCTAACAAGGCCGAAACAGCTGTCCATGGCTGCAAATGCTTGGGCTAAATCTTTGCTTTGGTAGATTTAAGGGGTAATGCCCACTACCTTGTGGCCTTAGTGCCCTTAGAGTGGCTTCAGCTTACTTAATCACATTAATTTGTAAAGTATCCTTGTCACTCCAGCCACATCCCACAAGCTTTACGTTTTCATTGCTGTTCTAAATGTACCTTTTTAGGAGTAAGTGTCGAAGCACTGTCCTTCACAAGTGGTCCTGAGTCTTCAGGAATGCTCAGGATTATGTTCTCGTCATTTGGATCCAACTGCATGACAGTTGGTGATGGGATTGATGGCATGTTCTAGAACAACAAAAGGAATGGTAACAGTAACCCACATTTCTCCATCTTTGAGAATTATTCCACTAATGAATTCAGACAATGAAATGTGTCAGTGAAATGGTCAATATCATAACAAATTTTGATAAGGTCTTTTCTTTAACTTTAAATCAGTCTAAAAACAGTAAGTCATCCAATTTAATTTGTAACACTAAACGCAACATCCTTTAAATCAAGGGCAACATTTGACTTTCTCAGCAATAAAGGCAATGTCATGTATTTAAACAGCCTATTCTTTGAAGAGAAGTTGGACACAGGACTGTCACTAATTTCTTAATTAGGCAGGCACATGCAAAAAGTAGCTGGTGAATCATTAATGTGGCATAGTCAATGTGCCATTTTTTGAAAATATCTCACCAAACTCCCTGACCCCCAGCCCTGAATATTTACATTGAAAATAGTCACTGAATCCTTACCTCTGCATCCCAAATAATCTTGTCTTCCCAATTGCCATAAACAAGCTCAATGTTTTCAACTGGGAATATGGAATACCACGTCAATGAAGAGTCCTGATCAGTCTTTTCCTCACCAGGCACTGTAGGTTTGCCAATCTGGTTCAGGTAATTCACGTTTGCTTTGATGGCTGATGTAGTGTTCTTAAGAAAGGTTTCCAGTCCTGGATGCCGCACCCCTGAGTTAAAATAACAAGTTATTTCATGCTTTATTTTTTGCTTAGTTTATCAGTGCCATCATAACAGTAAATATTTGGACAGAGTAAAAGAACAGAAAGTTAAACATGTCAAACGCACCATCATCACTACCATCATTACTGTTGTTAAGGCCCTGGCAAACACATTGTTGCTCATAATGTTTCTTGGAGGAGCAAAAAAGCAGGACACAAAACAAATTAATGCTGCACAAACTGGGAAACATTTG
>JAEMWC010000545.1:0-5000 GCA_016490735.1 Pachyseris speciosa | reverse complement strand
CTGTGGGGTGTTCAGTTATTTATTATTATTTTTATATACTCTTTGCCTGACATTCTACATGCACATTCAGGCTTCAAAAGGTCTTGCATAAAGCCAACAAGAACGTTCCCAACTACAGACCAAAACTATTTTGCTAAAGATAGAAAAGAAAAACAGTGAATCAAAAAATAATTTTCATTCACCTCATCATCAGACATGCAGTCCTCAGGTCGCGGGCTTGGAGGACTCTTGGGAGGCTCAATAATGGTCTTCTCATCCTCCCCTTGTTTCTTCTTCTTCTTCTTCCTTTTTTTGGCGTTACGCCACTGCTGTGGCATGGACGAGGCTTTAGCAGGGCCAAAAAGACGAGAAAACCTCAACACTTGTCCAGGGCGAAACTCTGGAAACAGATCTGTGACTGTTTTTCCATCATGAGTGGTAAGCGTGCCTTCTTTGCTCATTAGTTCTAAAATGAGGTGAGAGAATTTGAAGTCAAGTAATTTCTTGCTGACTGAGCCCTTGTTTGCTTAACACTACCATCTTCACTACCGTAATAATAAGCAATCATGGTTGCTTAAGAGAGATGTTCCTCACATCAATGTTTAAAACATCTGAAACATGAGATGAGTGTTTGAGTTGAGCTTTCTTGAGTGAGAATCTCAAAGCATTTCACTTAAATCTCTTTTACATTAATAATAAATTGTAATAAATTAGATTTATAAAGTGCTAAAATTATGAAATATTCTGAGGCACTTTACAATGTAAGATTAAAATTATAATAAAAAAATTAAGAATAAAATTCACGTGTTAAAAATAAAACAATTAAAACATAAATTCCAGAGAAAAGGTGCCGAGTGTGTAAAGGCATGATCACCATTAGAATTCGAATCTGTGAAAGGTCCCTAAGTATAATTCTCTGGGCAGAAGATGGCATTCTTACATGTGACCATTCAAAGAAAGTTCGAAAAAAGTTAATCAGAAGTACTTGCTTTAAATAATAATACAGTTGATTCTCTCTGTATATGCACACAAAGTGCACCAATTGTAAATGTGTGAACATTTATGTCATATTTTCTAATAATAAACTGTTCCAAGTTAAAATTTCCAAAACTATATTTAGGCTAAGTAAACAGTTATTGCTAGTAAATGAATAAAGAGAGTTAGTTTGTAAAGAAACTGTGGTGCTGAGTTGGTGGGGGAGTGAAACATGAAAATTTGGTTTATCAATGGAGTTGATAATGCAAATTGACCACCATACAGGGACAGGCTGATGTTTTAAGCATCAACCCTTCGTCAGAGAGAATCTGAAGGGCTAACGCTTGAAATGTCAGCTTTTTTAATCCCTGTATGGTGGTCTATTTACATTTATTTATTAAATCTGTTAATAAACCAAATTTTCATTGCTAGTAAATGGTTACTCATAAAAATGATGGCTGCTGATGGGGACATTTGATTCTGTTGGCCCAAAATGTGTGCTGTCTGTATAGTGTGAATCAATAGTTTTATTTTCACCTGAGCCAACAGTACCAGCCAATGGGGCAGCTAACAAGCCTTTGTCGGCATCAGCAGCATCTCTTGTGCCCTCCACTGATGGGGATACAGACCCTTGAGGGATTGGTGGGGGCGGCATTGCCAGTCTGTCTTGTTCTTGTTTGGACAGTGTAGAAGCAGCAGGGGCCACAGTGGGTAACAATATGCTGCCACCTATGCAGGAACAATAGCGAAAAAGTTAAAATACATGTTGGGGCTTCTTGGGAAATGGATGGAAACTCTTGATTTTGTTGCATAATTTTTAGTTGCTGGTATCAATGCATTGTGTGAAAAGGCACAAATAAATATCAAAACAGCTGGGAAGATCCTGAACTCTGAAATTCTCTCTAATAAAACATTCATTTCTGAGATATTTGCAGGTTTGACCCTCAAACGACACCACCTCACTAATTTTAAAGTGTTCTTCAAATAATAACAATTCTTTGTTAAAAGCCGACCGTTTTCAGCACTAAGCCATCTTCAGGGGAAATTTGATCGTCTGCTAATTGTATATTTATAACTATCAGGTAATTCCTGATGGGAACAGTTTTGCCATGTACCAATGAATTTGTCTGTTTAAAGAAGGTTTCCAATGTTGGATATTCATTAGGCCTTCAAAGATTCTAAGCTTGTGAAAAGATTGCGACGTGTAGAGTATACTCCAAGTAAAGGAATGGAAAGGATTTTCACATAGAAGATGGGCAGGTTCAGCGTCATAATGTGTTGGACTGTTTTTCAATTTGCACCTGTACATTCCTCATGGTCGCACCAATGTAACTGTCACCACAAGAAAAGTCTCCTTTGTAGACAACATGTGATTGATGAATGTTTTTGTCTTTCAAATTCAAAAGGCTTTTGATCTGTTTACTTTGCCAAATGAGGAATAATGAAAATGTGATTAAAACCCATGAATTTGTTCTTGCTTTGACAGTTACTGGTACATTGGTGAGACCACGAGGAATGTACAGGTGAGAATTGAAGAACAGTCCAACACATGTTATGACTCTGAACCTACCCTTCACCTACGTGAAAATCCTTTGCATTCCTTTACTTGGCGTGTACTCTGCACAGCGCAATCTTTTCACAAGGGTATAATCTTTGTAGACCTAATAATCCAACAACGAAAACCTTCTTTAAACAGACAAATTCATTGCTACATGACAAAACTGTTCCCATCAGGAATTACCTGATAATTATAGATATACAATTAACGCCTGTGTTGCAAGCGGAGGTTGGGTGCTTAGGGACCTGGGAGCTGGTACTGCCAACCCAAACCCAGGTCGGTAGAACACCCATAAGCCTGCCGTACCCGCAACCCAGCCACGAGCCCCGCCTGCCACACTAAGCCCCAAACCTAGCACCTGTCACGCTGAACTAGGAGTTCAGTGGAAGAAATAATATTGAATAATAATAACAATAACAACAACAACAACAACAACAATAATAATACTTATACTACTACTACTACGACTACTATTACTAAGATCCAGCTTCATGGCAGTGACATCGATAGGGTGAGAAATTTCTGCTACCTAGGGGTCGTCCTTGAAGAATATCTCTCATGGAAAGAGCATGTTAGTAAAGTGTGTACCAAGGTCAACAAGCGCTTGGGTCTACTCGGCCGTATCCGATCATGTCTAACGCTTAAGGCAGCGAAATGCGTATACAACTGTCTCATGTTACCAGTCCTGTGCTATACCGACATGGCCTGGGGTGAATTGTCTGCTGAGTGCAAGAGTAGATTACAGCACCTACAAAATCGAGCTGCACGTATAATTGTCAGACGAGATAACACCAGCGAAGCTTTCAATAAACTTGGATGGCCTAACTTAGAAACTATTAGGAAAAGGAATAAATTAATCTTAGTCTATAAATGTCTCAATGATTTAGTGCCAGTAGTATCTTTGTGATTATTTTAGTAGAAACCACAGTTTCCATAGTTACAATACTCGTCGGCGTGAAGATATTCATCCTTCAAGACCCAAGCTTAGCCTCAGGAAGAGAACTTTTAGATACTCTGGAGTGATTTTATTTAACTCCTTACCTGAAACATTCAAACGGGCAGCGTCCTTGGAGGCTTTTAAGCGACTATTGATGAAACACGATTTTGTATAGTTTTTATATTATTAGTGTGCAATTGTAATATTGTAACATCTTAGCCTTTAGAGTCATATATATTGTAGTTCTTTTCTCAGACCTCTAGTTCTTAGATTACAAGTGTTCATTATTATTAATTTTATTGATACTATGAGTTAGGTGTATACAGGGCCCCTCAGGATAACAGCCCCATAGCTGACTGGGCCACCCTGTCTTAAATAAAGTTCACATTACATTACATTACATTACATTACATTACATTACATTACATTACATTACATTACATTACATTACATTACATTACATTACTACTACTACTACTACTACTACTACTACACTACTACTACTACTACTACTACTACTACTACTACTACTACTACTACTAAGGGAAGGGAGGGAGGGGAGGGAGGGGAAATACTTGAAAACAAACAAGCTACAATGCCCTATACACAGAGCAAAGTGAAACTACAAGCACAGTCAGACATGCAAAAGGTGCACACATAAAATATAACAGAACCACCACTGACCACTGGACTGCCTGAAGACATCAGACATAAGCCAGAAGCCTATAAGGCAGCCGGCAACCCACAATATACTAGCAAACACTAACGCCATGCTGTGCCACGCCAATAACTGAGCAAAACTTGCACCTAGTTGTTAACTAGGTTAAATTGCATTTAACCCCATTTAGCAGATAGTCAAATTTACCCTGAAGATGGCTTACATGTATTGCTGAAAACTTTTGGTTTTTTACTTTTTAAAGCCCTTTTAGCCTTGTAAATTCTAGCAAATATTATGAACAATTCTTTGTTACTTGACCGATAATTAAATGTAAACTAATTATATCTTAACAAAGGTTTGTTATGGCAATGATGCACTAATTTACAGCAAACCTTTATCATTTTTGTTTGCAGAGTCCACACTGTCCTCATCATCATCATAGTCATCATCTAAAAGTTACAAAAATGAATACCAATATTTTATTAATATTTCTGGTTCTAAATGATTCCAGTATACTTAAAATAATAATTACAATTAAGTATCTGACTGTACTTACCGGCTGAACTGGTGCTCTTCTTTTGAGCAAATATCGAGACTGCATGCTTGTAGTATTTGTCCTCCTCTTCATCCGCTAGTTCAGTGATGTCACTGTAGTCTGTAGCACTGGAGTCCTTCTGAATCCAGCCTGAACATAACAATAAAATACACAGTGCTCAAGCACAAACAACCTGCCGTGTAGGATTAACAAAAACAACCCTAAAGCATTGTCAGCATGATTAACCTTATAAAAGCTCATAGAAACAAATAGAGCAGGGTTTTCCCTGGTGCACAAATCTGTGTCCAGGTATTCAAAACAGCAAGGAGTCCACTTCCTTTTGAACACATGTGTTTTA
>JAEMWC010000544.1:375000-593397 GCA_016490735.1 Pachyseris speciosa | reverse complement strand
GATTTAAGGTACACTCCTCCTCTTATATAAGAACGTCTTATTTTGGAGCTGAGGCTGAACCTTGTCATATATTTTTTTTGCGATTTGAACCTGAAAACGTTCGTTACATGTTCTTTAAGTTGTATGGTATAGTTTATTAATAAATCAACTCGGACGTGACCAAGAAAACTAAATATTTAAGTTAATTGTCCGGTTAGACTACAGTTTTGCATTTCTTTTACCTTTATTTATACTAGTCTCTCACACGCAACACAAAAAAAGAAAATGAGCACAATAAAGACGTTCTCAACTGGCTTTCATATTCAGTATGTCCTAGCAGGTTCTTAAAATTTTGGTTAATCTCAGCCTGGACGTTCTTAGAAAAAACGGTTCTTACAAAAAAGAGAAGAGGAGAGAGAGAGAGGAGAGAGAGAGAGGACAAGAGAGAGAGAAGAGAGACAGAGAGAGAGAGAGAGAGAGAGAAGAGAGAGAGAGAGAGAGAGAGAGAGAGAGAGAGAGAGAGAGAGAGAGAGAGAAGGAGAGAGAGAGAAAGAGAGAGAGAGAGTGATATGGCCATTCAAATGAGAACTTTTAAGCCTTACTTTCCTCTGTAACATACCTTTCTATGTCGTTCTGAGACTTCACGGTTAATGCAATTGTTTTACAACTACGGATAATTTTGGTACTGTGTATTCTTTTCTACAGCCTTAAGTTCAGTTGATAAGAGTTTCATCCATCTGAAAATCTCCAGCACAGTGTGAGCTACGTGCCAGAAACCGAAATTGATTTAAAAAATTGGCTTTCGGTCGTCTTTCTCTGTAAACCGTTGGCCGTTGGCCATTGTCCTAAGGGAAATCTTATCACGAAATCAGATCGTGTCCCAGAGAAAACGAATTTCTTCTTCGTGTTCGTTTTCTAGGCGCTTCTTCAAATAATTGTACCAAATCGCGAGCAAGAAAAGAAGCAAATTTGCTGTAACAGCTTTGTATTTTAATAACGTGCCGTATTTATGTTGAATTACACAACTAAATGAGTTTTTCTTGTAAACACAACTGAGCAATTATATTATTTCTGACGGTTGTGATGACCTCAAGAGAATACATTTATGGCACAACATGTTTATCATTGCACGTTCCGTACCTGCAAAAGATAGTACCTGTATATTCAAACCATACAGTCAAATCACTTTAAAACAATGTAACATAAAACAATTATCGATTTACAGATGGTGTCCTTTGACACCTTTTTAAGAAGCAAAAAGATTATCAAATTTTGGAGTTACATCGCCAGGCTTTCCCAGCTGCTCAAAACTGTCATTTTTAATTATTATTATTCCGCACAAAACGTAAAATGAACTACAAAGCCAAAGATTCCGTGAGCGCTATCATTTTATGCTTCAAGCGAAAGGCTTTATCTGAAGCTATACCTTAACTAATCTTGGTAAGTTATGAGTTTCACCGCGATGAGTTCTGTTTGTGTATCTGGCTCTAATTATTATGATTGTCCAATCATCAGAAAACTTGCTTTTCACAGCGTATTTCACATTATTTCCTGTAAGTGTTTTATCTGTATTTTTTCCGCTCGGGATATCTGAGTACTTAACCTGGTCTTCGCAATACGTAAAACATTGTGTTTTGTTCTAATGTAAGAAGTGAGCTGTGCCACGGGATTGTGGAGGAAACACAGAAATTGCATTCTATTTCATTTAAACGTTTTTCGGAATTAGTTCGAAAACGGCTTTCATTCGTTTTCCCTTTTTCCCATTCAACTACTGACCTTATTATACTGAGTTTGCTGCCGGACGGCAAATGTTATCACGAAAACGTCATTTTGAAAAAACTTTGTTCTTCCTTCTATATTAACTTTTAAACGGATCTTCGAGCAGTTATCCAGACTGTATGGTACAATCTCGAATCTGATATTGGGTTAGTACTGTTAATATCCGGTCATTATACTCTTTCTATATATCTTTTCTTTTCTTTCCTTTAACAGCCGAGTTCAGTTAAAAGGTCTATTAGTTTCTTGGGCTGATTCTACGTATGAAAGCAAACGTCTTCTTTTACTGTATCTCTAATTCTCATCACTTCTGTTCCAGATCTCTGTTTTACTTCTCAGAAGAAAGTTGAAAAATGTATCGCTCGTTGCCACTGCTTGCCTTGGGCTTGATATGGTTGATGTCCTCCAGTTCTGCTAATCAGGTAAAGCAAGTTGAGTATTTTTCTTGAATTCTAACAAGTGTTCAACGCCTCCAACTATAAATTTCCAGCGAGGGAGTACTTTCGTTGTTTATTCCAGTACCTAGTTGCTTTATAGCAGGACTGCAAGATACCCTGAATTTAATTATCATGCCTCTAAACAGGAAAATTCATTTTAAAGTTCTTCCTGGTTATGAAGATAATTCGGAGGGGATGTTTCCCTACTTCACCTCTTTGCGCAAAAAGAAACAAAACTGTCAACCAAAAATGAGGAGAAACTGAAGGGCTTAAGCAAACGCCATGGGAAATCCAACGAAACTGATGTAATCTACATCTACATTTATTATGTGAGTAAAGTCGATAAGACATCACACCAACGTTTTATAAGAAATAAAACACACGGCAAGCAGCTAGTAGCAAGCAGCTAAGATGCCTTCATTATTTAGTGCGTTCTCGAAACCGTTTGGGATTTATAAATGAAATAATGTGGCTGCAGTTCGAGTAAGTACCCATTCCCTTTGACTAACTGCAAACGAGTTTATGCTTTTGTTCTTCGTGTTAGCTATAATCTGGAAGACCTTGCCATTCAAGTCGACGCTCTGGAACAAGACGTCAAGGTGAGAGCGTAATTTTAAATAAAGAGTGACATATTTTTTTCTTTATGTTAGGTAAACGGAGAAGATATAAAATTTCTCTATTCAAAATAGCTTCCCAATCTTTCCTCCTCTTTCCTTTAAAAGTTATTCCTTAGATGATCGCACTTTCTTCAAACAAAAAAACCTAAATCCCTACAATATCACCCACAATTAAACACTTTGGTTAGGAGAATAGAGAGAATACGATCACAAAGATGAAACATTGGCTTTATGAATGATTATATGCAAAATTTAAGCATGTACCTTACTGAACTCCACCGTTCCCCTGTATCTGTTATGTTGTCAGCCTCTAGTACCGTTTTACTTGCAGTAAGTATGTGCTTTTCTGAAAATTTATCTCTTTGATTTTTTTTACGTTTAATATAGGAGCTCAAAGACAGGTTGAACAACCAGAACGTAGAGTGTTACAACACCAGCACTCCTTTTGACCAACGATCCGACCGACCCATCATGTACTTGGACAGGCAGAACGTTAAACTGTCCACAACCCTATGTTTTGGCCCAGTTCGTACTGAGGAGGGAAGGAGACTATAACTCGGCCAAAGTCCGTTATGTTTACAAATGCTGCAAGTTTGTTGTGTAGAATGGCTGCCATAGCTATGACAGTCTTTGAGCATACGAGAAATGATAAGAGGGGTTAAATATATGAACATTACACATGATTAGGGGAACACATCTAGCATGCGTTAAAAGTTATCAGTATAAGAAAAGGTCATCTTCGTATGTACGCAATAAATTACATATAAAGGCTTGATCGCTGCCATGTCTTGACTTGTGATGGGAATGTTATTTCAAAAGTGTTCGGAGCCCTGCATGAGTTATTCTTGCCAAATGATCGATATCCCACAAGCAACGCAGAATGCATCAATGGGTGGATAGCCAAGGGACTTATGTAACAAGGTTTGCCGGGGAGTCTGAATTGATACAGCTGGACCCAAACCAATCTAACGAACCTAAAAGTACCTTCAAGAATTCTTCAGTATACAAATGTAAATAATAAGGCATACATCGTCTGTTGGGAACTGTGTACGGCTCTGGGATAGCAAATGTGTCAAAATAGCTAGCCAGCATAAAGGAAGCTTTTTCCTAAAATTGTGTTTGATTATTAGCAAGTGAAGCCTTGTTTGTATTGGCCAGCAGCGACTTGGTGACATGCTCCTCAGCTCTGTCGGCTTTTCAAAATTACCAACTCCCAGTCACTTGAATTTCGTAAAGGAATTATCATCCAACTCAATCACGAATTAACAGTATTGGTCTTGTAATTTGACCTCCTCTCTCTCGCTCATTGGCCTTGCGACATCTCATAACAAGTACAATACACTGGGAAAACAAAGTTACCAGTGGGAACACTGATAACAGATGAATAGCTTTTAATTAAATGGCATTAAAGTGCATTTGAAACTAACTAAGCTCAAGAAGAGAAGATTAAATTTTGCGTTCTTTGCAAAAATCTAAGCCATGGTTTAGTGTCAGTTAAAGGACGGATTTTCCAATTGAAATATTAAGCCACAGTAGCCAAGAGTTGTCCAATCTGTAACGCCCTTTCAAATCGACAACAAGTCAGCGGTCTTGTAATTAAAGATAACGCACCGTAAAATTCACATTCAAACCTGTAATTTTGGTAAGGTGGATTCCAAGAAGCGCCCAAACGATTCGGAGAAAGTCTAAAATCCTTGCGATGATTGTTGTGACTGTTCCCGGAAGATCCATTTCCGTCTGCCTCGATAAAACCACAATCTGTCGTTCGCTATGAACTGGCCTATTTCCACTGTTCTAGCTGCCGAGTGTTCCTTAGGTCTTTTTCTTCCGATTTACTGTTTCAAAAAGCTGTGTTTCCCTTCATAAAACCGGGCATACTGCTATCTTGAAAATACTCTTTTAACCCGAGCAAGAAGCGGCGGCCATTTTTATTTAAACATGATCTTCCACTCCCCAAGACTCTCGCAGTTAGTGGATTATGATTGGTTTATTATTCCTGAAGAGAAGCCCAAGCACTGGCTAATGCTTGGGCTCAGTCTTTGCTTTGGTAGATTTAAGGGTAATGCCCGCTACCTTGTGGCCTTAGTGCCCTTAGAGTGGCTTCAGCTTACTTGATCACATTAATTTGTGAAGTATCCTTGTCACTCCAGCCACATCCCACAAGCTTTACGTTTTCATTGCTGGTATGGTATTAAAGCACTACATGCAAACTATAGAGTCGTGTATTAAAGCTAGTGTTGTGTATTTAAACAATAATAAAGGCAACAAAGAAGCATGCAGCCAAATGTATTTAAACAATGAAAAAGACAACAAAGAAGCATGCAGCTAAATGTAATCTACTACAAATCGGATCTTTCATAGGCTTGCTTCAACGCGTTGGGTTAGACCATCTTGCTCCACCACCCAGTCACAGCTCTTCTGCAATGTGTCAAGTGTTTTAATTCGAGCTTTGTCTAGGCTGTATGACTAATCCAGCTGAATTAAAGAGTTTGTTCATGAAATGACCATCGAGTATGTTGTGCAGCCAAACAACATCAGTGGCTTCATGCACTGTGTTTACCGGTTAATAGACATAGACATAGACATAGACATAGACTAGACATAGACATAGACATAGACATAGACATAGACATAGACATAGACATAGACATAGACATTTACAAAGACTTAGTTTATACACGGTTAAAACCAGTACAAAGATGAAAATAAAAACTGATTTACATGTTTGCCTTGTGGATATGTGAAATCCCGCTACATAGCGAAAATGTGAGGCTCATAAACGATGTAATAAATTACACTGACAGGACAAATTTGGCATGATTTGCTACGGTCTATATGGTGATTTTCAAATTTTTTTCGGAAATTTTGATTCATTAAGATTTAAGGTACAGTCCTCTCTTATATAAGAACGTCTTTTGGAGCTGAGGCTGAACCTTCTCATATATTTTTTTTGCGATTTGAACCTGAAAACGTTCGTTACATGTTCTTTAAGTTGTATGGTATAGTTTATTAAATAAATCAACTCGGACGTGACCAAGAAAACTAAATATTTAAGTTAATTGTCCGGTTACTACAGTTTTGCATTTCTTTTACCTTTATTTATACTAGTCTCTCACACGCAAACACAAAAAAAGAAAATGAGCACAATAAAGACGTTCTCAACTGGCTTTCAGATTCAGTATGTTCTTAGCAGGTTCTTAAAATTTTGGTTAATCTCAGCCTGGACGTTCTTAGAAAAAACGGTTTTTCTTACAAAAAAAAGAAGAGAGAGAGAGAGAGAGAGAAAGAGAGAAGAGAGAGAGAGAGAGAGAGAGAGAGAGAGAGAAGAGAGGAGAGAGAGAGAGAGAGAGAGAGAGAGAGAGAGAGAGAGAGAGTGTGATATGGCCATTCAAATGACAACTGTTAAGCCTTACTTTCCTTTATAACATACGTTTCTATGTCGTTCTGTGAGACTTCACGGTTAATGCAATTGTTTTACAACTACGGATAATTTTGGTACTGTGTATTCTTTTCTACAGCCTTAAGTTCAGTTGATAAGAGTTTCATCCATCTGAAAATCTCCAGCACAGTGTGAGCTACGTGCCAGAAACCGAAATTGATTTTAAAAAATTGGCTTTCGGTCGTCTTTCTCTGTAAACCGTTGCCATTGTCCTAAGGGAATCTTATCACGAAATCAGATCGTGTCCCAGAGAAAACCAATTTCTTCTTCGTGTTCGTTTTCTAGGCGCTTCTTCAAATAATTGTACCAAATCGCGAGCAAGAAAAGAAGCAAAATTTTGCTGTAACAGCTTTGTAATTTTAATTACGTGCCGTATTTATGTTGAATTACACAACTAAATGAGTTTTTCTTGTAAACACAACTGAGCAATTATATTATTTCTGACGGTGTTGGATGACCTCAAGAGAATACATTTATGGCACAACATGTTTATCATTGCACGTTCCGTACCTGCAAAAGATAGTACCTGTATATTCAAACCATACAGTCAAATCACTTTAAAACAATGTAACATAAAACAATTATCGATTTACAGATGGTGTCCTTTGACACCTTTTTAAGAAGCAAAAAGATTATCAAATTTTGGAGTTACATCGCCAGGCTTTCCCAGCTGCTCAAAACTGTCATTTTTAATTATTATTATTCCGCACAAAACGTAAAATGAACTACAAAGCCAAAGATTCCGTGAGCGCTATCATTTTATGCTTCAAGCGAAAGGCTTTATCTGAAGCTATACCTTAACTAATCTTGGTAAGTTATGAGTTTCACCGCGATGAGTTCTGTTTGTGTATCTGGCTCTAATTATTATGATTGTCCAATCATCAGAAAACTTGCTTTTCACAGCGTATTTCACATTATTTCCTGTAAGTGTTTTATCTGTATTTTTTCCGCTCGGGATATCTGAGTACTTAACCTGGTCTTCGCAATACGTAAAACATTGTGTTTTGTTCTAATGTAAGAAGTGAGCTGTGCCACGGGATTGTGGAGGAAACACAGAAATTGCATTCTATTTCATTTAAACGTTTTTCGGAATTAGTTCGAAAACGGCTTTCATTCTTTTTCCCTTTTTCCCATTCAACTACTGACCTTATTATACTGAGTTTGCTGCCGGACGGCAAATGTTATCACGAAAACGTCATTTTGAAAAAACTTTGTTCTTCCTTCTATATTAACTTTTAAACGGATCTTCGAGCAGTTATCCAGACTGTATGGTACAATCTCGAATCTGATATTGGGTTAGTACTGTTAATATCCGGTCATTATACTCTTTCTATATATCTTTTCTTTTCTTTCCTTTAACAGCCGAGTTCAGTTAAAAGGTCTATTAGTTTCTTGGGCTGATTCTACGTATGAAAGCAAACGTCTTCTTTTACTGTATCTCTAATTCTCATCACTTCTGTTCCAGATCTCTGTTTTACTTCTCAGAAGAAAGTTGAAAAATGTATCGCTCGTTGCCACTGCTTGCCTTGGGCTTGATATGGTTGATGTCCTCCAGTTCTGCTAATCAGGTAAAGCAAGTTGAGTATTTTTCTTGAATTCTAACAAGTGTTCAAACGCCTCCAACTATAAATTTCCAGCGAGGGAGTATTTTCGTTGTTTATTCCAGTACCTAGTTGCTTTATAGCAGGACTGCAAGATACCCTGAATTTAATTATCATGCCTCTAAACAGGAAAATTCATTTTAAAGTTCTTCCTGGTTATGAAGATAATTCGGAGGGGATGTTTCCCTACTTCACCTCTTTGCGCAAAAAGAAACAAAACTGTCAACCAAAAATGAGGAGAAACTGAAGGCTCTTAAGCAAACGCCATGGGAAATCCAACGAAACTGATGTAATCTACATCTACATTTATTATGTGAGTAAAGTCGATAAGACATCACACCAACGTTTTATAAAGAAATAAAACACACGGCAAGCAGCTAGTAGCAAGCAGCTAAGATGCCTTCATTATTTAGTGCGTTCTCGAAACCGTTTGGGATTTATAAATGAAATAATGTGCTGCAGTTCGAGTAAGTACCCATTCCCTTTGACTAACTGCAATGCTTTTGTTGTCGTGTTAGCTTAATCTGGAAGACCTTGCCATTCAAGTCGACGCTCTGGAACAAGACGTCAAGGTGAGAGCGTAATTTTAAATAAAGAGTGGCATATTTTTTTCTTTATGTTAGGTAAACGGAGAAGATAATAAAATTTCTCTATTCAAAATAGCTTCCCAATCTTTCCTCCTCTTTCCTTTAAAAGTTATTCCTTAGATGATCGCACTTTCTTCAAACAAAAAACCTAAATCCCTACAATATCACCACAATTAAACACTTTGGTTAGGAGAATAGAGAGAATACGATCACAAAGACGAAACATTGGCTTTATGAATGATTATATGCAAAATTTAAGCATGTACCTTACTGAACTCCACCGTTCCCCTGTATCTGTTATGTGCCAGCCTCTAGTACCGTTTTACTTGCAGTAAATATGTGCTTTTCTGAAATTTATCTCTATGATTTTTTTTACGTTTAATATAGGAGCTCAAAGACAGGTTGAACAACCAGAACGTAGAGTGTTACAACACCAGCACTCCTTTTGACGAACGATCCGACCGACCCATCATGTACTTGGACAGGCAGAACGTTAACTGTCCACAACCCTATGTTTTGGCCCAGTTCGCACTGAGGAGGGAAGGAGACTATAACTCGGCCAAAGTCCGTTATGTTTACAAATGCTGCAAGTTTGTTGTGTAGAATGGCTGCCATAGCTATGACAGTCTTTGAGCATACGAGAAATGATAAGAGGGGTTAAATATATGAACATTACACATGATTAGGGGAACACAACTAGCATACGTTAAAAGTTATCAGTATAAGAAAAGGTCATCTTCGTATGTACGCAATAAATTACATATAAAGGCTTGATCGCTGCCATGTCTTGACTTGTGATGGAATGTTATTTCAAAGCGTTCGGAGCCCTGCATGAGTTATTCTTGCCAAATGATCGATATCCCACAAGCAACGCAGAATGCATCAATGGGTGGATAGCCAAGGGACTTATGTAACAAGGTTTGCCGGGGAGTCTCAATTGATACAGCTGGACCCAAAACCAATCTAACAAACCTAAAAGTACCTTCAAGAATTTCTTCAGTATACAAATGTAATAATAAGGCATACATCGTCTGTTGGGAACTGTGTACGGCTCTGGGATAGCAAATGTGTCAAAATAGCTAGCCAGCATAAAGGAATGCTTTTTCCTAAAATTGTGTTTGATTATTAGCAAGTGACTTGGTGACATGCTCCTCAGCTCTGTCGGCTTTTCAAAATTACCAACTCCCAGTCACTTGCATTTCATAAAGGAATTATCATCCAACTCAATCACGAATTAACAGTATTGGTCTTGTAATTTGACCTCCTCTCTCTCGCTCATTGGTCTTGCGACATCTCCTAACAAGTACAATACACTGGGAAAACAAAGTTACCAGTGGGAACACTGATAACAGATGAATAGCTTTTAATTAAATGGCATTAAGTGCATTTGAAACTAACTAAGCTCAAGAAGAGAAGATTAAATTTTGCGTTCTTGCAAAAATCTAAGCCATGGTTTAGTGTCAGTTAAAGGACGGATTTTCCAATTGAAATATTAAGCACAGTAGCCAAGGGTTGTCCAATCTGTAACGCCCTTTCAAATCGACAACAAGTCAGCGGTCTTGTAATTAAAGATAAAGCACCGTAAAATTCACATTCAAACCTGTAATTTTTGGTAAGGTGGATTCCAAGAAGCGCCCAAACGATTCGGAGAAAGTCTAAAATCCCTGCGATGATTGTTGTGACTGTTCCGGGAAGATCCATTTCCGTCTGCCTCGATAAAACCACAATCTGTCGTTCGCTATGAACTGACCAATTTCCACTTTTCTAGCTGCCGAGTGTACCTTAGGTCTTTTTCTTCCGATTTACTGTTTCAAAAAGCTGTGTTTCCCTTCATAAAACCGGCGTACTGCTATCTTGAAAATACTCTTTTAACCCGAGCAAGAAGCGGCGGCCATTTTTATTTTAAATATGATCTTCCACTCCCCAAGACTCTCGCAGTTAGTGGATTATGATTGGTTTATTATTCCTGAAGACAAGCCCAAGCACTGGGCTAATGCTTGGGCTCAGTCTTTGCTTTGGTAGATTTAAGAGGTAATGCCCGCTACCTTGTGGCCTTAGTGCCCTTAGAGTGGCTTCAGCTTACTTGATCACATTAATTTGTGAAGTATCCTTGTCACTCCAGCCAGATCCCACAAGCTTTACGTTTTCATTGCTGGTATTAAAGCACTACATGCAAACTATAGAGTCGTGTATTAAAGCTAGTGTTGTGTATTTAAACAATAATAAAGGCAACAAAGAAGCATGCAGCCAAATGTATTTAAACAATGAAAAAGACAACAAAGAAGCATGCAGCTAAATGTAATCTACTACAAATCGGATCTTTCATAGGCTTGCTTCAACGCGTTGGGTTAGACCATCTTGCTCCACCACCCAGTCACAGCTCTTCTGCAATGTGTCAAGTGTTTTAATTCGAGCTTTGTCTAGGCTGTATGACTAATCCAGCTGAAGAATAATTTCTGAATTAAAGAGTTTGTTCATGAAGGCATGACCATCCAGTATGTTGTGCAGCCAAACAACATCAGTGGCTTCATGCACTGTGTTTACCGGTTAATAGACATAGACATAGACATAGACATAGACATAGACATTTACAAAGACTTTATTTATACACGGTAAAAACATCAGTACAAAGATGAAAATAAAAACTGATTTACATGTTTGCCTTGTGGATATGTGAAATCCCGCTACATAGGCGAAAATGTGAGGCTCATAAACGATGTAATAAATTACACTGACAGGACAAATTTGGCATGATTTGCTACGCTCTATATGGTGATTATCAAATTTTTTTCGGAAATTTTGATTCATTAAGATTTAAGGTACACTCCTCCTCTTATATAAGAGCGTCTTATTTTGGAGCTGAGGCTGAACCTTGTCATATATTTTTTTTGCGATTTGAACCTGAAAACGTTCGTTACATGTTCTTTAAGTTGTATGGTATAGTTTATTAATAAATCAACTCGGACGTGACCAAGAAAACTAAATATTTAAGTTAATTGTCCGGTTAGACTACAGTTTTGCATTTCTTTTACCTTTATTTATACTAGTCTCTCACACGCAAACACAAAAAAAGAAAATGAGCACAATAAAGACGTTCTCAACTGGCTTTCAGATTGGGTATGTTCTCCATTACGTTTCCCAAAATTTTTGCTGCCGGATTTGAACATGTTCTAGCATGATTTGGACGATGAAATTTTGGCTGTTGTATGTTTTCAGCATGGAGATTCTTAAAACGCTTTAGTATGTTTTTGTCATCCCTTAAGTGGCGTTTTTATTACATTTTATTTTTGAGCACTGTTCCCGTTTTTGCTTTGGGAACGTTCCCATCTTGGGACGATTGTTCCTATTTGAAGTGGTCCTCTTAGCATCAAAAGGAACAAACTGCTGTGAAAAATAGGAACAAAGTGTTCATTTAGAGCTAAAAAGAACCTTTTGTTCCTCATTTTTAACATTCAAAGGAACGTTTTGTTCCTCAAATGAGTGACTTAGGAACAAGTGTTCCCTATGGTATTGTTCCTTTTTAATCATTTTGGTCCTTTTTATGCAGTTGAGGAACAATTGTTCCTATTAATGCGTTCCCTTTTGGAGTAGCTGTTCCTTTATGCTGGCGTGAGGAACTTTCGTTCCCAAATGCTTCGTTCCTTTTTCTTGTAAAGGAACGTTTGTTCCTTTCTTTCGTCGTTCCTGCTTTGAAAATTGGTTCCTTTTCGTTCACTTGAGGAACAATTGTTCCCATTAATGGTTCCGTTTTGAATGAAATGTTCCTTTTTATGGGCGCGTGGAACAGTTTGTTCCTAAACATCAGTTCCTATTTGTGCACAATGGTTCCTATTTAGAAAACGGCAGTTCCTTTGTGCATGTTGTTCAACAGAAACATTCTTCTCTTCTTGCCATCTATGTCAGTTTATTGCTTTTCAAATGGTAAAACGTTTGGTGTATAGTTTTAAGCTGGAAAAAACTCGAAACACAGTCCATAACATATTTTAAAAGACATTTCGAGGCGCTTATTGACTTGTCCGGACAAGGTTGAACATAATCGCACCAACGTCATATGTCACCTTAGATTTGCAAGTTTAATTACGAATAGCACACACTGCCACGCCTGAGCAAGCGGGGGCAAGTCGGGGCAAGTTGCACAAAGCAGCCATTCTTTTTTTCCGTCGCCTTTGTAGTTTGTTCACAATTTATGCAAGTGGAACAAACTGTGTGAATCACGCAGATGTCAGAGATGAACAAGAAAGGCAAGGTTGACTGGTCGAAAATCGATGGCTCATCACCGAAACCGAAACGGCTTCACTTGGAAAAAGACGAAACAGATAGCTTGTATCACTGTCCAATACAAGTGTGTGATCACGATGGATTTAAAAGTCAACGCGGTTGCAGGAAACACGTGAACACCAAGCACAGTTGGTTCTTTTTCTTTGACGAAAAGCCCGTTGCAAGTACCAAAGAACTTGCCGATGACGATAATGCGAGCGAAATCGTAAAACCACCCGCCAGAGTATTGCCATCATTTTCGGTTTGCAGCCAAATTGGCGAATCATTCACGAAATGGTTGACTGGAAGTGGCGGTGGTTGCAAGAAAGATCGCGCAGCTCAGCAGATTGTCAAGAGGTGTTTCAAATTTCTCAAATTTTGCTGCGAAGACGAGGAGGAATTGAGTTTTGAAGTGCTGGACTTCAGCCTGTGTTCTCACAGTCTGTTATTCAAGTTTATCGATCACTTGCAGGACGAATGCAAGCTAGGACACGGTGGACGATTGGGCTACATTGATGCCATCTCTGAAATGATCGACTTCAGAAAAATAAATGGCGCCTCTGACGCAGTTCTCCGAAACTTGTCATCGACAGAATTGTACCTGAAAAGAGCTCGCAAGACGGTGGCAAAGATGATGAGATTGCAGTGGACACAAGATCTAGACATTGAAACTCTGGATGCTAGGGGGCACTGGGCAACCCTGGAAGAACTGTTAGAAGTGGTGACGTTTCATTTGCCTCGTTACGAAAACACCGTGAAGACGTGCAAGACAAGTCCGGGTCAAGTCAACCCGTCGGACTTAACATTTGCCACGAAATTTGTAGCGGTGTATTTGTTCATCAAGGTGAAGGGGTCTCGCCCTATGACTTATCAGTACTTGACAGTCGACATGGTTAAGACAGCCAAGGAGAACGGGGGATTTATCGATCAGAAAAAGTTCAAGACTGCTGGCAAGTACGGATTTGACTCGTTGATTCTGACCGACGCAAGCATGCAGGTGCTCGATGGCTACATCGATTTCGTAAGACCATTGCTGAAACCCCAGTGCGAGTTCGTTCTGGTGACGAGAAATGGGGGCCAACACAGCAAATTGGGCGATGTCATGAGCAAACTAGTCTTTGACGCAATCGGAAAGTACATTCACCCGACGCGCTATCGCCAAATCGTCGAAACGCAAAGCCTCAATCAGCTCACTAGCAAAGAGCAAAGGATTTTGTCGGAAGATCAGAAACACAGCTCAGTCGTCGCCAAAGTTCACTATCAAAAGCAGAGGTCGCGCGAAGTTGCTGCGAAGGCTCACGAGTGTCTGCAAAAGCTACAAGGTGCTAAAGGCTCCGAACTGGATAAGGAGGTGAATACGAGATTTCGCGATTCAACGTCAAGTTCTGCGGCACTGACTGAAAGCGCAGAATCGAAAAGCGTAGTGCCCCCTGATAGGAATGCCCCATTGCGAATCCAAAGAAGTCAGCGCCGGGCGTTGAAATTTACAGCATACGAGGACGAGTTTCTCAAGGAAGGGATTGCTAAGCACGGATTTGGACAATGGACCGCTATTTTGAGAGATCCCGAGTACACGTTTCAAGAGGGCAGAACGGCAGACTCTCTAAAGAAAAGGGCGGGACTCAAATTTTCACCAGGGTCATGCACCTGAACTGAACACTTTTCTAAACGCCGAGATAAGTTGTTTTTGGCATATCTACTACTAAGAAAGCTTGTCGTGCTTCCTCGTTAAAGTAAAAACCAACAACAGTCATTGATTAAGCAAAATGCTTGTCATTCATTGAACTGAACTGCCACAGAACTATAATGATGTTTCTCTTACAAATTAAAACGTGAGTTTAATGAATGTAATATATTGTGTATGCACGATTGAAGCGACAGTCTGAGAATGGTCTGGTCAGTTTTACTTTTGGCTTGCGCCGAAGTAGTTGAGCAGCGTATTGGGCTTTCTTCTCTTGGTCCGATCTTGGCTGAGCGGAAGGTCTTTGCGCCTCTTCGTCGTACAGCTTCGAAGCAACTCCTCTGAGATGGCGAGATCGTGGACGTTTGCAGGGGCAGCCTGCACAGGCGACAGTGCACTGCTCGGAACGAGAGTAGCTTCAGGTGCTGGAGATGCTGTGATAGAGCACGGCGACTGTGACCAGTACTGATCTACGTCGTTTGGTCGTGGAACGTAAGACGGCGTTCTTGGCGTTATGAACAAATCTTGGTCTTCGTCCTCTCTTTCTTCCTCGCTGAAGTAATTTTCCACGTCCGCAAGCGGGAGGGGCTCCGTCAAGGTTTTCACCTGGTTTTCGTCTTCTTCTCTGAGAAGGCCAAGCAGTCTGCAGACTCGCTTCCGTTCGGCCAACGCTTCCTTAGACCTGAGGGTGCCGAGGTTACTGTGGTGGTTTTTGAGCTTGTCCTGCAGCACTTCGAGGAGGGCATTCATAGACGCTCTCATATTCTCATCGAGGTTGCCGTGAAGACGCCTAGCACAATCGTACAACTCTCGCTCGGTCCTCAGCAGCCAGGAACCTTCGTACACTCGAGCTGCCTTCTCGCGGCGCTCTTCTTCCTCTCTCGCTGTCTTATCTCTGCAGTAGTTGTCTACTTCCCTCTGAAGTGGGCTTGGCATCTCTTCATATGGATCAAGTGGCAACATCTCCACGCTCTCCACACTTATTCCCTTGTCTAGCAAGGCTTGTTTTTGCATTTCGTGCTGCTTTCGTCTTCTGTCTTCTTGCCTGGTTCGCTTTCTCTGTTCTTCATTGAGTATGTGCTCAAGCTGCCTGCGCTGTAAACTGCCCGGATACGATCGACGCACGGAATCCTTCAATGCATCCAGGACGTCGTCGGACGTGGAAACACTTTCAGGGTCTTGTGGAACATTCGTGACTGAGCTAGAAGCGGTCTCCTCGACGAGGGAACTGGCCAGCGTGAGACATCTGAGTTCCTCTTTTTCCTTGTCTTGCAGGATTCCTTCTTCACCTTCACTGCCTGTGTCGTCTTCATCATTCTCATCGCTCTCGCTGTCGCCTTGACAATCTTTTGCCTTTTCCGTAGCCCACACCACACAATCCATGGCGTGTTTCTTCAGCCATGCTGCGGCACTTTTCTTAGGATTTGGGAGAGTCTTGAACACGTAAGTGCGCAGTCGTTTCTCCATGGCCGGTTGGTTTGTTGGACCAAACTGCAGCTTTTGTTGGGCGGTGATTAACATGGGGCACTTGTTGAGAAAGGCTTTTGCGGTCTGGTACTTTACATCATGTGCAGAGTACCCCCCTGCGTCAAGACCTTCCAATCAGCAATGTCCAGGGTGCTCTCACTGGCTTCATCAATGAAGATCACTTCAGTAAATGACGTGATCATCGCTTTATTAAAGGCTCTTTGTTTGGTCACTGTTGCGATATTGCCATGGTGTATCAATCCCTGGATTGGAAAAAACAAACTTGTCTTGCCACTGTTTGCTTCGCCCACAAGGCAAGGTACCTTGTCTTTGTGCTGCTTCTTACTGTAGTTTAGTAGCTTTAGGAAGTCGTCACAAAAGTTGGCCACCTCGTCTGGGGACAAACTGTTTTCCAGGATCTCTTTGAAGTACTTAGGATCTGGATCCTTGGTGGAATCGTATGCGCAAAATGCCCTGGGTGATATTTTTCCAATGTCGTTGGCATTAATTGGGCTCTGTACAAAGGCACGATTCTTTATGGACCAGCAAATACCGCCATTAACTTCAATGAGATCGTAGTTGATCGTCAACGGTTGGAATAGCTCACAATGAGGATCTGATAGCAGCTCAATCACCTTTTTCATATCTCGGATGAGCCTCGACTTGAAATGCTCGTTCGTCGCGAGAGTGTTGATAAATGGTCTGGCCTCGCACTTAAATGAGTAAGTGAACTTCGCCTTTGGGTCGCGCTTGTAAATCTTGCCTCGGTAACTGGCATATTCGAGTTGCTGCATTGCAATCGTTATGTCGTTTACTAAGATGGTCAGCTTGTCAGAAAGTCGTTTTTCTCCCGTCATCTTCGTTGTGTTGCAGCTGTTGAAACCAAACTTGTCGATCTGTAGTTTGGCTTCGATCATCTTCTCTAGTGCCTTTGTTAGAGATTGCTGGAAGCTGGGGTTAATGAGTGTAACGCGCACGACGTTTTCTCTTCCACAGTCTTCTAGCTCTTGAGAAGAGAGAGGAGACATGGCTCTGAGACTTCGATACTCTTCATGAAAGCTGTACTGGTACGACGCTGTTACAAGTTCCTGCATGAAGGGGTTCTTGTGGTCTTTTAACGTTTTGTATAATTCCTTGATAGCCATGGACATTTTTCCATCTTGAAACTGTACCTGAAAAAAATATTTAAAAAAACATAATAAATATGAGTATCGTGCTGAAATGGCGCGTGACATGTGTGTGTCTTTGCATTTATCGTTCGTGCAGATGATACCTGATTAGCTGTGACTGCAACTCCACATTTCAGCAGTGCTCTGTGGACGATCAGTGGATTTGCCGGAGCACCATTAGGTGTAGTCAGCGCTAACCAATAGTTAATTGCAGGCCAAAGCGATTTGTTTACAAGTGTCGGGTTGCCATTAACCATTTGCTGAGATTGTGTGCTTGGTACAGGCGTCTTTTCTCCATCGTCATCGCTGTCATCACTTTCCTCAAAACTGCCTTTCTTTTTCTCTTGTGTTGCTATGGCACTAAAGAAGAATGCCGCGTTTGGTATACCTGAGGAAATTCAATCAAATTTTTTTCAAGGTAATGAAGTTTAGTTTCAAGAGAAAAGCACAAGAGCTGAGTCGAACCTGAAATTTCTCTATCGCACAGATCCCGCTTCTTGCAGATGTCATTCCAAGATATTGAAAGGTCTTTTTCTTTGACGTTGAATACGCATTTTGCACATATAATGCTACACTGGCCAGCAACCACAGGACTCATGTAACATAAAGCGGCCCCACGAATTGACTCACTGTTTAACTGCTTGCTTGGCTGTTTTGCTCGCCGCATCCTCAACACAATTGGCACTGGACAGAAATGAAGCCAAAGCTTGCTTCTTATATAGACCACTGGTAATTGCAAAGTGAACATGGATATATGAATATCACGAAATGATCCATAATTTTGCCTTAAAAGGACTGCATATCTGCTTCATAACACCTTCTCTGCTTTAGAGATCCTGACCTACAGTTGCTCTCACTATGGTGAGCTAATTGCAATATGCCATAATGATGTAAATTCGCCATTACGAACGATTTGCAACTTGCGGTCACTTGTCGCAGTAATTTGCTAAAGCGGGTACATTTCGGTGTTGATTTGTCCCAGAGCAATTGTCAATTTTGACAGCTTATAGTTTTTGCGTGTTGTTTAGGTTTTTTTTTTGTCATGCATCTCAATGTATGTGCAGACCTGTGAAATGGCAAAGGTGCTGATTAGACTTGAAAACAACCAGCAGTGTCGCGTCCTCCTTGATTATGTTACCAGAAGAAACCGAAAACAATTGCACACAAAGCAGCGTTGATGAGAGTTGGACAACACAATAAACTTGATATTACATACATTGTCTTCTAAAATCCATGTCAGTAGCCACAAATTTGCATGTTGTGTTAAGTCTGATCACTTATTCATACTCCCGTCAGATCCACGCCTTCCGCCTTAGTAGTAGAAGTTTGTGTTGCTTATAATGTATTACACACAATCCATGGCATGACACTGCAAGTTCCAAGTCAGACAAACTTTTCATAGATAGGCGGAAGATTTGGAACTTGAATCCATAATCATGTTACTCCTTTATCTTACTGTAAGTATTCAACATTTAAAATTAATTCAATAATATAGTTACAGTAAACATGAGAAGTAAATCATGTTTGCTTTTCATATTCCCGTTAAATCCTTGAGAACCATGTCTTCCGCCTTAATAGTAGAAGTTTGTGTTGCTTATAATGTATTACACACAATCCATTGCATGACACTGCAAGTTCCAAGTCAGACAAACTTTTAATAGATAGGCGGAAGATTTGGATTTCAAGGAACTAACGGGAACTTGAATCTATAATCATGTTACTACTTTATATTACTGTAAGTATATACATTTAAAATTGATTCAATAATATAGTTACAGTAAACATGAGAAGTAAATCATGTTTGTTTTTCATATTCCCGTTAAATCCTTGAGAACCATGTCTTCCGCCTTAATAGTAGAAGTCTGTGTTGCTTATAATGTATTACACACAATCCATTGCATGACTCTGCAAGTTCCAAGTCAGACAAACTTTTAATAGATAGGCGGAAGATTTGGATTTCAAGGAACTAACGGGAACTTGAATCTATAATCATGTTACTACTTTATATTACTGTAAGTATATACATTTAAAATTGATTCAATAATATAGTTACAGTAAACATGAGAAGCAAATCATGTTTGTTTTTCATATTCCCGTTAAATCCTTGAGAACCATGTCTTCCGCCTTAATAGTAGAAGTCTGTGTTGCTTATAATGTATTACACACAATCCATTGCATGACTCTGCAAGTTCCAAGTCAGACAAACTTTTAATAGATAGGCGGAAGATTTGGATTTAAAGGAACTAACGGGAACTTGAATCTATAATCATGTTACTACTTTATATTACTGTAAGTATATACATTTAAAATTGATTCAATAATATACTTACAGTAAACATGAGAAGTAAATCATGTTTGTTTTTCATATTCCCGTTAAATCCTTGAGAACCATGTCTTCCGCCTTAATAGTAGAAGTTTGTGTTGCTTATAATGTATTACACACAATCCATTGCATGACACTGCAAGTTCCAAGTCAAACAAACTTTTAATAGATAGGCGGAAGATTTGGATTTCAAGGAACTAACGGGAACTTAAATCTATAATCATGTTACTACTTTATATTACTGTAAGTATTATACATTTAAAATTAATTCAATAATATAGTTACAGTAAACATGAGAAGTAAATCATGTTTGTTTTTCATATTCCCGTTAAATCCTTGAGAACCATGTCTTCCGCCTTAATAGTAGAAGTTTGTGTTGCTTATAATGTATTACACACAATCCATTGCATGACACTGCAAGTTCCAAGTCAGACAAACTTTTAATAGATAGGCGGAAGATTTGGATTTAAAGGAACTAACGGGAACTTGAATCTATAATCATGTTACTACTTTATATTACTGTAAGTATATACATTTAAAATTGATTCAATAATATACTTACAGTAAACATGAGAAGTAAATCATGTTTGTTTTTCATATTCCCGTTAAATCCTTGAGAACCATGTCTTCCGCCTTAATAGTAGAAGTTTGTGTTGCTTATAATGTATTACACACAATCCATTGCATGACACTGCAAGTTCCAAGTCAGACAAACTTTTAATAGATATGCGGAAGATTTGGGTTTCAAGGAATTAACGGGAACTTGAATCTATAATCATGTTACTACTTTATATTACTGTAAGTATTATACATTTAAAATTAATTCAATAATATAGTTACAGTGAACATGAGAAGTAAATCATCGGTTTTTTTTTTTCATGTTCTCGTTAAATGCTTGAGAACCATGTCTTCCGCCTTAATAGTAGAAGTCTGTGTTACTTATAATGTATTACTCACAATCCATTGCATGACACTGCAAGTTCCAAGTCAGACAAACTTTTAATGGATAGGCGGAGGATTTGGATTTCAAGGATTTGACGGGAATCATGTTACTTCCTTTTGTTACTGTAAGTAGTGTAAGCAACCCTCTACTCATTTCACCGGAAGGCATGGATATTGATATTCAAAATGGATATTTCGGGGAATTCTTGGATTCGCTTTATAACTATAAGGACTGATATGATCATGAAGTTCATGTATTAAGGCCCCAAACAACATTGGGTTTTGTTGAGGGTTTGACACCTTCTTTCTGCTGAGCACGAGTCCCGAGTTCATAACTTCATTTTTGTCAAGATGATACGTTTGTGCAGTGCACTGGTTTCTTAGGAAAATTACTGTAGAGTGGTAGAAAGGAACGAAAAGGGCCCATTTTGGAGCGTTCCGTGTTTCATGACAGTGTGCTTTCAAATGTGCTTGAAGATTGTTTTCTTTTTAGCGAAACAAAAGACCTCGCAGTTTTCTTACTTTATTTTGGTCATGTTGAGAACGGATCATACAGAAAGAAACACGAAAATCAATTGATAACACCGTTTTAACTATTATCTGTTAAGGAACCAGGAAGTTTGGGAAACGATCTTAGCAGGTTCTTAAAATTTTGGTTAATCTCAGCCTGGACGTTCTTAGAAAAAAACGGTTCTTACAAAAAAGAGAGAGAGAGAGAGAGAGAGAGAGAGAGAGAGAGAGAGAGAGAGAGAGAGAGAGAGAGAGAGAGAGAGAGAGAGAGAGAGAGTGATATGGCCATTCAAATGAGAACTGTTAAGCCTTACTTTCCTTTACAACATACCTTTCTATGTCGTTCTGAGACTTCACGGTTAATGCAATTGTTTTACAACTACGGATAATTTTGGTACTGTGTATTCTTTTCTACAGCCTTAAGTTCAGTTGATAGAGTTTCATCCATCTGAAAATCTCCAGCACAGTGTGAGCTACGTGCCAGAAACCGAAATTGATTTAAAAATTGCTTTCGGTCGTCTTTCTCTGTAAACCGTGGCCGTTGGCCATTGTCCTAAGGGAAATCTTATCACGAAATCAGATCGTGTCCCAGAGAAAACGAATTTCTTCTTTCGTGTTCGTTTTCTAGGCGCTTCTTCAAATAATTGTACCAAATCGCGAGCAAGAAAAGAAGCAAAATTTTGCTGTAACAGTTGTAATTTTAATAACGTGCCGTATTTATGTTGAATTACACAACTAAATGAGTTTTTCTTGTAAACACAACTGAGCAATTATATTATTTCTGACGGTTGTGATGACCTCAAGAGAATACATTTATGGCACAACATGTTTATCATTGCACGTTCCGTACCTGCAAAAGATAGTACCTGTATATTCAAACCATACAGTCAAATCACTTTAAAACAATGTAACATAAAACAATTATCGATTTACAGATGGTGTCCTTTGACACCTTTTAAGAAGCAAAAAGATTATCAAATTTTGGAGTTACATCGCCAGGCTTTCCCAGCTGCTCAAAACTGTCATTTTTAATTATTATTATTCCGCACAAAACGTAAAATGAACTACAAAGCCAAAGATTCCGTGAGCGCTATCATTTTATGCTTCAAGCGAAAGGCTTTATCTGAAGCTATACCTTAACTAATCTTGGTAAGTTATGAGTTTCACCGCGATGAGTTCTGTTTGTGTATCTGGCTCTAATTATTATGATTGTCCAATCATCAGAAAACTTGCTTTTCACAGCGTATTTCACATTATTTCCTGTAAGTGTTTTATCTGTATTTTTTCCGCTCGGGATATCTGAGTACTTAACCTGGTCTTCGCAATACGTAAAACATTGTGTTTTGTTCTAATGTAAGAAGTGAGCTGTGCCACGGGATTGTGGAGGAAACACAGAAATTGCATTCTATTTCATTTAAACGTTTTTCGGAATTAGTTCGAAAACGGCTTTCATTCGTTTTCCCTTTTTCCCATTCAACTACTGACCTTATTATACTGAGTTTGCTGCGGACGGCAAATGTTATCACGAAAACGTCATTTTGAAAAAACTTTGTTCTTCCTTCTATATTAACTTTTTAAACGGATCTTCGAGCAGTTATCCAGACTGTATGGTACAATCTCGAATCTGATATTGGGTTAGTACTGTTAATATCCGGTCATTATACTCTTTCTATATATCTTTTCTTTTCTTTCCTTTAACAGCCGAGTTCAGTTAAAAGGTCTATTAGTTTCTTGGGCTGATTCTACGTATGAAAGCAAACGTCTTCTTTTACTGTATCTCTAATTCTCATCACTTCTGTCCAGATCTCTGTTTTACTTCTCAGAAGAAAGTTGAAAAATGTATCGCTCGTTGCCACTGCTTGCCTTGGGCTTGATATGGTTGATGTCCTCCAGTTCTGCTAATCAGGTAAAGCAAGTTGAGTATTTTTCTTGAATTCTAACAAGTGTTCAACGCCTCCAACTATAAATTTCCAGCGAGGGAGTATTTTCGTTGTTTATTCCAGTACCTAGTTGCTTTATAGCAGGACTGCAAGATACCCTGAATTTAATTATCATGCCTCTAAACAGGAAAATTCATTTTAAAGTTCTTCCTGGTTATGAAGATAATTCGGAGGGGATGTTTCCCTACTTCACCTCTTTGCGCAAAAAGAAACAAAACTGTCAACCAAAAATGAGGAGAAACTGAAGGGCTTAAGCAAACGCCATGGGAAATCCAACGAAACTGATGTAATCTACATCTACATTTATTATGTGAGTAAAGTCGATAAGACATCACACCAACGTTTTATAAGAAATAAAACACACGGCAAGCAGCTAGTAGCAAGCAGCTAAGATGCCTTCATTATTTAGTGCGTTCTCGAAACCGTTTGGGATTTATAAATGAAATAATGTGGCTGCAGTTCGAGTAAGTACCCATTCCCTTTGACTAACTGCAAACGAGTTTATGCTTTTGTTGTCGTGTTAGCTTAATCTGGAAGACCTTGCCATTCAAGTCGACGCTCTGGAACAAGACGTCAAGGTGAGAGCGTAATTTTAAATAAAGAGTGGCATATTTTTTTCTTTATGTTAGGTAAACGGAGAAGATAATAAAATTCTTTATTCAAAATAGCTTCCCAATCTTTCCTCCTCTTTCCTTTAAAAGTTATTCCTTAGATGATCGCACTTTCTTCAAACAAAAAACCTAAATCCCTACAATATCACCACAATTAAACACTTTGGTTAGGAGAATAGAGAGAATACGATCACAAAGACGAAACATTGGCTTTATGAATGATTATATGCAAAATTTAAGCATGTACCTTACTGAACTCCACCGTTCCCCTGTATCTGTTATGTGCCAGCCTCTAGTACCGTTTTACTTGCAGTAAATATGTGCTTTTCTGAAATTTATCTCTATGATTTTTTTACGTTTAATATAGGAGCTCAAAGACAGGTTGAACAACCAGAACGTAGAGTGTTACAACACCAGCACTCCTTTTGACGAACGATCCGACCGACCCATCATGTACTTGGACAGGCAGAACGTTAACTGTCCACAACCCTATGTTTTGGCCCAGTTCGCACTGAGGAGGGAAGGAGACTATAACTCGGCCAAAGTCCGTTATGTTTACAAATGCTGCAAGTTTGTTGTGTAGAATGGCTGCCATAGCTATGACAGTCTTTGAGCATACGAGAAATGATAAGAGGGTTAAATATATGAACATTACACATGATTAGGGGAACACAACTAGCATGCGTTAAAAGTTATCAGTATAAGAAAAGGTCATCTTCGTATGTACGCAATAAATTACATATAAAGGCTTGATCGCTGCCATGTCTTGACTTGTGATGGAATGTTATTTCAAAGCGTTCGGAGCCCTGCATGAGTTATTCTTGCCAAATGATCGATATCCCACAAGCAACGCAGAATGCATCAATGAGTGGATAGCCAAGGGACTTATGTAACAAGGTTTGCCGGGGAGTCTGAATTGATACAGCTGGACCCAAAACCAATCTAACGAACCTAAAAGTACCTTCAAGAATTTCTTCAGTATACAAATGTAATAATAAGGCATACATTGTCTGTTGGGAACTGTGTACGGCTCTGGGATAGCAAATGTGTCAAAATAGCTAGCCAGCATAAAGGAATGCTTTTTCCTAAAATTGTGTTTGATTATTAGCAAGTGAAGCCTTGTTTGTATTGGCCAGCAGCGACTTGGTGACATGCTCCTCAGCTCTGTCGGCTTTTCAAAATTACCAACTCCCAGTCACTTGCATTTCATAAAGGAATTATCATCCAACTCAATCACGAATTAACAGTATTGGTCTTGTAATTTGACCTCCTCTCTCTCGCTCATTGGTCTTGCGACATCTCCTAACAAGTACAATACACTGGGAAAACAAAGTTACCAGTGGGAACACTGATAACAGATGAATAGCTTTTAATTAAATGGCATTAAAGTGCATTTGAAACTAACTAAGCTCAAGAAGAGAAGATTAAATTTTGCGTTCTTGCAAAAATCTAAGCCATGTTTAGTGTCAGTTAAAGGACGGATTTTCCAATTGAAATATTAAGCACAGTAGCCAAGGGTTGTCCAATCTGTAACGCCCTTTCAAATCGACAACAAGTCAGCGGTCTTGTAATTAAAGATAAAGCACCGTAAAATTCACATTCAAACCTGTAATTTTTGGTAAGGTGGATTCCAAGAAGCGCCCAAACGATTCGGAGAAAGTCTAAAATCCCTGCGATGATTGTTGTGACTGTTCCGGGAAGATCCATTTCCGTCTGCCTCGATAAAACCACAATCTGTCGTTCGCTATGAACTGACCAATTTCCACTGTTCTAGCTGCCGAGTGTTCCTTAGGTCTTTTTCTTCCGATTTACTGTTTCAAAAAGCTGTGTTTCCCTTCATAAAACCGGCATACTGCTATCTTGAAAATACTCTTTTAACCCGAGCAAGAAGCGGCGGCCATTTTTATTTTAAATATGATCTTCCACTCCCCAAGACTCTCGCAGTTAGTGGATTATGATTGGTTTATTATTCCTGAAGACAAACCCAAGCACTGGGCTAATGCTTGGGCTCAGTCTTTGCTTTGGTAGATTTAAGGGGTAATGCCCGCTACGTTGTGGCCTTAGTGCCCTTAGAGTGGCTTCAGCTTACTTGATCACATTAATTTGTGAAGTATCCTTGTCACTCCAGCCATATCCCACAAGCTTTACGTTTTCATTGCTGGTATTAAAGCACTACATGCAAACTATAGAGTCGTGTATTAAAGCTAGTGTTGTGTATTTAAACAATAATAAAGGCAACAAAGAAGCATGCAGCCAAATGTATTTAAACAATGAAAAAGACAACAAAGAAGCATGCAGCTAAATGTAATCTACTACAAATCGGATCTTTCATAGGCTTGCTTCAACGCGTTGGGTTAGACCATCTTGCTCCACCACCCAGTCACAGCTCTTCTGCAATGTGTCAAGTGTTTTAATTCGAGCTTTGTCTAGGCTGTATGACTAATCCAGCTGAAGAATAATTTCTGAATTAAAGAGTTTGTTCATGAAGGCATGACCATCCAGTATGTTGTGCAGCCAAACAACATCAGTGGCTTCATGCACTGTGTTTACCGGTTAATAGACAAAAACATAGACATAGACATAGACATAGACATAGACATTTACAACGACTTTATTTATACACGGTAAAAACATCAGTACAAAGATGAAAATAAAAACTGATTTACATGTTTGCCTTGTGGATATGTGAAATCCCGCTACATAGGCGAAAATGTGAGGCTCATAAACGATGTAATAAATTACACTGACAGGACAAATTTGGCATGATTTGCTACGCTCTATATGGTGATTATCAAATTTTTTCGGAAATTTTGATTCATTAAGATTTAAGGTACACTCCTCCTCTTATATAAGAACGTCTTATTTTGGAGCTGAGGCTGAACCTTGTCATATATTTTTTTTGCGATTTGAACCTGAAAACGTTCGTTACATGTTCTTTAAGTTGTATGGTATAGTTTATTAATAAATCAACTCGGACGTGACCAAGAAAACTAAATATTTAAGTTAATTGTCCGGTTAGACTACAGTTTTGCATTTCTTTTACCTTTATTTATACTAGTCTCTCACACGCAAACACAAAAAGAAAATGAGCACAATAAAGACGTTCTCAACTGGCTTTCATATTCAGTATGTTCTAGCAGGTTCTTAAAATTTTGGTTAATCTCAGCCTGGACGTTCTTAGAAAAAAACGGTTCTTACAAAAAAGAGAGAGAGAGAGAGAGAGAGAGAGAGAGAGAGAGAGAGAGAGAGAGAGAGAGAGAGAGAGAGAGAGAGAGAGAGAGAGAGAGTGATATGGCCATTCAAATGAGAACTTTTAAGCCTTACTTTCCTCTGTAACATACCTTTCTATGTCGTTCTGAGACTTCACGGTTAATGCAATTGTTTTACAACTACGGATAATTTTGGTACTGTGTATTCTTTTCTACAGCCTTAAGTTCAGTTGATAAGAGTTTCATCCATCTGAAAATCTCCAGCACAGTGTGAGCTACGTGCCAGAAACCGAAATTGATTTAAAAAATTGGCTTTCGGTCGTCTTTCTCTGTAAACCGTTGGCCGTTGGCCATTGTCCTAAGGGAAATCTTATCACGAAATCAGATCGTGTCCCAGAGAAAACGAATTTCTTCTTCGTGTTCGTTTTCTAGGCGCTTCTTCAAATAATTGTACCAAATCGCGAGCAAGAAAAGAAGCAAAATTTTGCTGTAACAGCTTTGTAATTTTAATAACGTGCCGTATTTATGTTGAATTACACAACTAAATGAGTTTTTCTTGTAAACACAACTGAGCAATTATATTATTTCTGACGGTTGTGATGACCTCAAGAGAATACATTTATGGCACAACATGTTTATCATTGCACGTTCCGTACCTGCAAAAGATAGTACCTGTATATTCAAACCATACAGTCAAATCACTTTAAAACAATGTAACATAAAACAATTATCGATTTACAGATGGTGTCCTTTGACACCGTTTTAAGAAGCAAAAAGATTATCAAATTTTGGAGTTACATCGCCAGGCTTTCCCAGCTGCTCAAAACTGTCATTTTTAATTATTATTATTCCGCACAAAACGTAAAATGAACTACAAAGCCAAAGATTCCGTGAGCGCTATCATTTTATGCTTCAAGCGAAAGGCTTTATCTGAAGCTATACCTTAACTAATCTTGGTAAGTTATGAGTTTCACCGCGATGAGTTCTGTTTGTGTATCTGGCTCTAATTATTATGATTGTCCAATCATCAGAAAACTTGCTTTTCACAGCGTATTTCACATTATTTCCTGTAAGTGTTTTATCTGTATTTTTTCCGCTCGGGATATCTGAGTACTTAACCTGGTCTTCGCAATACGTAAAACATTGTGTTTTGTTCTAATGTAAGAAGTGAGCTGTGCCACGGGATTGTGGAGGAAACACAGAAATTGCATTCTATTTCATTTAAACGTTTTTCGGAATTAGTTCGAAAACGGCTTTCATTCGTTTTCCCTTTTTCCCATTCAACTACTGACCTTATTATACTGAGTTTGCTGCCGGACGGCAAATGTTATCACGAAAACGTCATTTTGAAAAAACTTTGTTCTTCCTTCTATATTAACTTTTAAACGGATCTTCGAGCAGTTATCCAGACTGTATGGTACAATCTCGAATCTGATATTGGGTTAGTACTGTTAATATCCGGTCATTATACTCTTTCTATATATCTTTTCTTTTCTTTCCTTTAACAGCCGAGTTCAGTTAAAAGGTCTATTAGTTTCTTGGGCTGATTCTACGTATGAAAGCAAACGTCTTCTTTTACTGTATCTCTAATTCTCATCACTTCTGTTCCAGATCTCTGTTTTACTTCTCAGAAGAAAGTTGAAAAATGTATCGCTCGTTGCCACTGCTTGCCTTGGGCTTGATATGGTTGATGTCCTCCAGTTCTGCTAATCAGGTAAAGCAAGTTGAGTATTTTTCTTGAATTCTAACAAGTGTTCAACGCCTCCAACTATAAATTTCCAGCGAGGGAGTACTTTCGTTGTTTATTCCAGTACCTAGTTGCTTTATAGCAGGACTGCAAGATACCCTGAATTTAATTATCATGCCTCTAAACAGGAAAATTCATTTTAAAGTTCTTCCTGGTTATGAAGATAATTCGGAGGGGATGTTTCCCTACTTCACCTCTTTGCGCAAAAAGAAACAAAACTGTCAACCAAAAATGAGGAGAAACTGAAGGGCTCAAGTAAGCAAACGCCATGGGAAATCCAACGAAACTGATGTAATCTACATCTACATTTATTATGTGAGTAAAGTCGATAAGACATCACACCAACGTTTTATAAGAAATAAAACACACGGCAAGCAGCTAGTAGCAAGCAGCTAAGATGCCTTCATTATTTAGTGCGTTCTCGAAACCGTTTGGGATTTATAAATGAAATAATGTGGCTGCAGTTCGAGTAAGTACCCATTCCCTTTGACTAACTGCAAACGAGTTTATGCTTTTGTTGTCGTGTTAGCTTAATCTGGAAGACCTTGCCATTCAAGTCGACGCTCTGGAACAAGACGTCAAGGTGAGAGCGTAATTTTAAATAAAGAGTGGCATATTTTTTTCTTTATGTTAGGTAAACGGAGAAGGTAATAAAATTTCTCTATTCAAAATAGCTTCCCAATCTTTCCTCCTCTTTCCTTTAAAAGTTATTCCTTAGATGATCGCACTTTCTTCAAACAAAAAACCTAAATCCCTACAATATCACCACAATTAAACACTTTGGTTAGGAGAATAGAGAGAATACGATCACAAAGATGAAACATTGGCTTTATGAATGATTATATGCAAAATTTAAGCATGTACCTTACTGAACTCCACCGTTCCCCTGTATCTGTTATGTGCCAGCCTCTAGTACCGTTTTACTTGCAGTAAATATGTGCTTTTCTGAAATTTATCTCTATGATTTTTTTTACGTTTAATATAGGAGCTCAAAGACAGGTTGAACAACCAGAACGTAGAGTGTTACAACACCAGCACTCCTTTTGACGAACGATCCGACCGACCCATCATGTACTTGGACAGGCAGAACGTTAACTGTCCACAACCCTATGTTTTGGCCCAGTTCGCACTGAGGAGGGAAGGAGACTATAACTCGGCCAAAGTCCGTTATGTTTACAAATGCTGCAAGTTTGTTGTGTAGAATGGCTGCCATAGCTATGACAGTCTTTGAGCATACGAGAAATGATAAGAGGGGTTAAATATATGAACATTACACATGATTAGGGGAACACAACTAGCATGCGTTAAAAGTTATCAGTATAAGAAAAGGTCATCTTCGTATGTACGCAATAAATTACATATAAAGGCTTGATCGCTGCCATGTCTTGACTTGTGATGGAATGTTATTTCAAAGCGTTCGGAGCCCTGCATGAGTTATTCTTGCCAAATGATCGATATCCCACAAGCAACGCAGAATGCATCAATGAGTGGATAGCCAAGGGACTTATGTAACAAGGTTTGCCGGGGAGTCTGAATTGATACAGCTGGACCCAAAACCAATCTAACGAACCTAAAAGTACCTTCAAGAATTTCTTCAGTATACAAATGTAATAATAAGGCATACATTGTCTGTTGGGAACTGTGTACGGCTCTGGGATAGCAAATGTGTCAAAATAGCTAGCCAGCATAAAGGAATGCTTTTTCCTAAAATTGTGTTTGATTATTAGCAAGTGAAGCCTTGTTTGTATTGGCCAGCAGCGACTTGGTGACATGCTCCTCAGCTCTGTCGGCTTTTCAAAATTACCAACTCCCAGTCACTTGCATTTCATAAAGGAATTATCATCCAACTCAATCACGAATTAACAGTATTGGTCTAGTAATTTGACCTCCTCTCTCTCGCTCATTGGTCTTGCGACATCTCCTAACAAGTACAATACACTGGGAAAACAAAGTTACCAGTGGGAACACTGATAACAGATGAATAGCTTTTAATTAAATGGCATTAAAGTGCATTTGAAACTAACTAAGCTCAAGAAGAGAAGATTAAATTTTGCGTTCTTGCAAAAATCTAAGCCATGGTTTAGTGTCAGTTAAAGGACGGATTTTCCAATTGAAATATTAAGCACAGTAGCCAAGGGTTGTCCAATCTGTAACGCCCTTTCAAATCGACAACAAGTCAGCGGTCTTGTAATTAAAGATAAAGCACCGTAAAATTCACATTCAAACCTGTAATTTTGGTAAGGTGGATTCCAAGAAGCGCCCAAACGATTCGGAGAAAGTCTAAAATCCCTGCGATGATTGTTGTGACTGTTCCGGGAAGATCCATTTCCGTCTGCCTCGATAAAACCACAATCTGTCGTTCGCTATGAACTGACCAATTTCCACTGTTCTAGCTGCCGAGTGTACCTTAGGTCTTTTTCTTCCGATTTACTGTTTCAAAAAGCTGTGTTTCCCTTCATAAAACCGGCATACTGCTATCTTGAAAATACTCTTTTAACCCGAGCAAGAAGCGGCGGCCATTTTTATTTTAAATATGATCTTCCACTCCCCAAGACTCTCGCAGTTAGTGGATTATGATTGGTTTATTATTCCTGAAGACAAACCCAAGCACTGGGCTAATGCTTGGGCTCAGTCTTTGCTTTGGTAGATTTAAGGGGTAATGCCCGCTACCTTGTGGCCTTAGTGCCCTTAGAGTGGCTTCAGCTTACTTGATCACATTAATTTGTGAAGTATCCTTGTCACTCCAGCCACATCCCACAAGCTTTACGTTTTCATTGCTGGTATTAAAGCACTACATGCAAACTATAGAGTCGTGTATTAAAGCTAGTGTTGTGTATTTAAACAATAATAAAGGCAACAAAGAAGCATGCAGCCAAATGTATTTAAACAATGAAAAAGACAACAAAGAAGCATGCAGCTAAATGTAATCTACTACAAATCGGATCTTTCATAGGCTTGCTTCAACGCGTTGGGTTAGACCATCTTGCTCCACCACCCAGTCACAGCTCTTCTGCAATGTGTCAAGTGTTTTAATTCGAGCTTTGTCTAGGCTGTATGACTAATCCAGCTGAAGAATAATTTCTGAATTAAAGAGTTTGTTCATGAAGGCATGACCATCCAGTATGTTGTGCAGCCAAACAACATCAGTGGCTTCATGCACTGTGTTTACCGGTTAATAGACAAAAACATAGACATAGACATAGACATAGACATAGACATAGACATTTACAACGACTTTATTTATACACGGTAAAAACATCAGTACAAAGATGAAAATAAAAACTGATTTACATGTTTGCCTTGTGGATATGTGAAATCCCGCTACATAGGCGAAAATGTGAGGCTCATAAACGATGTAATAAATTACACTGACAGGACAAATTTGGCATGATTTGCTACGCTCTATATGGTGATTATCAAATTTTTCGGAAATTTTGATTCATTAAGATTTAAGGTACACTCCTCCTCTTATATAAGAGCGTCTTATTTTGGAGCTGAGGCTGAACCTTGTCATATATTTTTTTTGCGATTTGACCCTGAAAACGTTCGTTACATGTTCTTTAAGTTGTATGGTATAGTTTATTAATAAATCAAAAAGTTTATTAATAAATCAACTCGGACGTGACCAAGAAAACTTCAGCTATATATTAGATATGGTTTGGATAGTTTTATTATATTTGATTTATTATTTTATTGTAACTTGTAAGGCGCATTTGAATATATTCACATAGATATTTGCGCCGAATAAGTAATAAATTATTATTATTATTATTATTATTATTATATAAGAACGTCTTATTTTGGAGCTGAGGCTGAACCTTGTCATATATTTTTTTTGCGATTTGAACCTGAAAACGTTCGTTACTGTTCTTTAAGTTGTATGGTATAGTTTATTAATAAATCAACTCGGACGTGACCAAGAAAACTAAATATTTAAGTTAATTGTCCGGTTAGACTACAGTTTTGCATTTCTTTTACCTTTATTTATACTAGTCTCTCACACGCAAACACAAAAAAAGAAAATGAGCACAATAAAGACGTTCTCAACTGGCTTTCATATTCAGTATGTTCCTAGCAGGTTCTTAAAATTTGGTTAATCTCAGCCTGGACGTTCTTAGAAAAAAACGGTTCTTACAAAAAAAAGAGAGAGAGAGAGAGAGAGAGAGAGAGAGAGAGAGAGAGAGAGAGAGAGAGAGAGAGAGAGAGAGAGAGAGAGAGAGAGAGAGAGAGAGAGAGTGATATGGCCATTCAAATGAGAACTTTTAAGCCTTACTTTCCTCTGTAACATACCTTTCTATGTCGTTCTGAGACTTCACGGTTAATGCAATTGTTTTACAACTACGGATAATTTTGGTACTGTGTATTCTTTTCTACAGCCTTAAGTTCAGTTGATAAGAGTTTCATCCATCTGAAAATCTCCAGCACAGTGTGAGCTACGTGCCAGAAACCGAAATTGATTTAAAAAATTGGCTTTCGGTCGTCTTTCTCTGTAAACCGTTGGCCGTTGGCCATTGTCCTAAGGGAAATCTTATCACGAAATCAGATCGTGTCCCAGAGAAAACGAATTTCTTCTTCGTGTTCGTTTTCTAGGCGCTTCTTCAAATAATTGTACCAAATCGCGAGCAAGAAAAGAAGCAAAATTTTGCTGTAACAGCTTTGTAATTTTAATAACGTGCCGTATTTATGTTGAATTACACAACTAAATGAGTTTTTCTTGTAAACACAACTGAGCAATTATATTATTTCTGACGGTTGTGATGACCTCAAGAGAATACATTTATGGCACAACATGTTTATCATTGCACGTTCCGTACCTGCAAAAGATAGTACCTGTATATTCAAACCATACAGTCAAATCACTTTAAAACAATGTAACATAAAACAATTATCGATTTACAGATGGTGTCCTTTGACACCGTTTTAAGAAGCAAAAAGATTATCAAATTTTGGAGTTACATCGCCAGGCTTTCCCAGCTGCTCAAAACTGTCATTTTTAATTATTATTATTCCGCACAAAACGTAAAATGAACTACAAAGCCAAAGATTCCGTGAGCGCTATCATTTTATGCTTCAAGCGAAAGGCTTTATCTGAAGCTATACCTTAACTAATCTTGGTAAGTTATGAGTTTCACCGCGATGAGTTCTGTTTGTGTATCTGGCTCTAATTATTATGATTGTCCAATCATCAGAAAACTTGCTTTTCACAGCGTATTTCACATTATTTCCTGTAAGTGTTTTATCTGTATTTTTTCCGCTCGGGATATCTGAGTACTTAACCTGGTCTTCGCAATACGTAAAACATTGTGTTTTGTTCTAATGTAAGAAGTGAGCTGTGCCACGGGATTGTGGAGGAAACACAGAAATTGCATTCTATTTCATTTAAACGTTTTTCGGAATTAGTTCGAAAACGGCTTTCATTCGTTTTCCCTTTTTCCCATTCAACTACTGACCTTATTATACTGAGTTTGCTGCCGGACGGCAAATGTTATCACGAAAACGTCATTTTGAAAAAACTTTGTTCTTCCTTCTATATTAACTTTTAAACGGATCTTCGAGCAGTTATCCAGACTGTATGGTACAATCTCGAATCTGATATTGGGTTAGTACTGTTAATATCCGGTCATTATACTCTTTCTATATATCTTTTCTTTTCTTTCCTTTAACAGCCGAGTTCAGTTAAAAGGTCTATTAGTTTCTTGGGCTGATTCTACGTATGAAAGCAAACGTCTTCTTTTACTGTATCTCTAATTCTCATCACTTCTGTTCCAGATCTCTGTTTTACTTCTCAGAAGAAAGTTGAAAAATGTATCGCTCGTTGCCACTGCTTGCCTTGGGCTTGATATGGTTGATGTCCTCCAGTTCTGCTAATCAGGTAAAGCAAGTTGAGTATTTTTCTTGAATTCTAACAAGTGTTCAACGCCTCCAACTATAAATTTCCAGCGAGGGAGTACTTTCGTTGTTTATTCCAGTACCTAGTTGCTTTATAGCAGGACTGCAAGATACCCTGAATTTAATTATCATGCCTCTAAACAGGAAAATTCATTTTAAAGTTCTTCCTGGTTATGAAGATAATTCGGAGGGGATGTTTCCCTACTTCACCTCTTTGCGCAAAAAGAAACAAAACTGTCAACCAAAAATGAGGAGAAACTGAAGGGCTCAAGTGAAGCAAACGCCATGGGAAATCCAACGAAACTGATGTAATCTACATCTACATTTATTATGTGAGTAAAGTCGATAAGACATCACACCAACGTTTTATAAGAAATAAAACACACGGCAAGCAGCTAGTAGCAAGCAGCTAAGATGCCTTCATTATTTAGTGCGTTCTCGAAACCGTTTGGGATTTATAAATGAAATAATGTGGCTGCAGTTCGAGTAAGTACCCATTCCCTTTGACTAACTGCAAACGAGTTTATGCTTTTGTTGTCGTGTTAGCTTAATGTGGAAGACCTTGCCATTCAAGTCGACGCTCTGGAACAAGACGTCAAGGTGAGAGCGTAATTTTAAATAAAGAGTGGCATATTTTTTTCTTTATGTTAGGTAAACGGAGAAGGTAATAAAATTTCTCTATTCAAAATAGCTTCCCAATCTTTCCTCCTCTTTCCTTTAAAAGTTATTCCTTAGATGATCGCACTTTCTTCAAACAAAAAACCTAAATCCCTACAATATCACCACAATTAAACACTTTGGTTAGGAGAATAGAGAGAATACGATCACAAAGATGAAACATTGGCTTTATGAATGATTATATGCAAAATTTAAGCATGTACCTTACTGAACTCCACCGTTCCCCTGTATCTGTTATGTGCCAGCCTCTAGTACCGTTTTACTTGCAGTAAGTATGTGCTTTTCTGAAATTTATCTCTATGATTTTTTTCACGTTTAATATAGGAGCTCAAAGACAGGTTGGACAACCAGAACGTAGAGTGTTACAACACCAGCACTCCTTTTGACGAACGATCCGACCGACCCATCATGTACTTGGACAGGCAGAACGTTAACTGTCCACAACCCTATGTTTTGGCCCAGTTCGCACTGAGGAGGGAAGGAGACTATAACTCGGCCAAAGTCCGTTATGTTTACAAATGCTGCAAGTTTGTTGTGTAGAATGGCTGCCATAGCTATGACAGTCTTTGAGCATACGAGAAATGATAAGAGGGGTTAAATATATGAACATTACACATGATTAGGGGAACACAACTAGCATGCGTTAAAAGTTATCAATATAAGAAAAGGTCATCTTCGTATGTACGCAATAAATTACATATAAAGGCTTGATCGCTGCCATGTCTTGACTTGTGATGGAATGTTATTTCAAAGCGTTCGGAGCCCTGCAAGAGTTATTCTTGCCAAATGATCGATATCCCACAAGCAACGCAGAATGCATCAATGAGTGGATAGCCAAGGGACTTATGTAACAAGGTTTGCCGGGGAGTCTGAATTGATACAGCTGGACCCAAAACCAATCTAACGAACCTAAAAGTACCTTCAAGAATTTCTTCAGTATACAAATGTAATAATAAGGCATACATCGTCTGTTGGGAACTGTGAACGGCTCTGGGATAGCAAATGTGTCAAAATAGCTAGCCAGCATAAAGGAATGCTTTTTCCTAAAATTGTGTTTGATTATTAGCAAGTGAAGCCTTGTTTGTATTGGCCAGCAGCGACTTGGTGACATGCTCCTCAGCTCTGTCGGCTTTTCAAAATTACCAACTCCCAGTCACTTGCATTTCATAAAGGAATTATCATCCAACTCAATCACGAATTAACAGTATTGGTCTTGTAATTTGACCTCCTCTCTCTCGCTCATTGGTCTTGCGACATCTCCTAACAAGTACAATACACTGGGAAAACAAAGTTACCAGTGGGAACACTGATAACAGATGAATAGCTTTTAATTAAATGGCATTAAAGTGCATTTGAAACTAACTAAGCTCAAGAAGAGAAGATTAAATTTTGCGTTCTTGCAAAAATCTAAGCCATGGTTTAGTGTCAGTTAAAGGACGGATTTTCCAATTGAAATATTAAGCACAGTAGCCAAGGGTTGTCCAATCTGGAACGCCCTTTCAAATCGACAACAAGTCAGCGGTCTTGTAATTAAAGATAAAGCACCGTAAAATTCACATTCAAACCTGTAAGTTTTGGTAAGGTGGATTCCAAGAAGCGCCCAAACGATTCGGAGAAAGTCTAAAATCCCTGCGATGATTGTTGTGACTGTTCCGGGAAGATCCATTTCCGTCTGCCTCGATAAAACAACAATCTGTCGTTCGCTATGAACTGACCAATTTCCACTGTTCTAGCTGCCGAGTGTTCCTTAGGTCTTTTTCTTCCCATTTACTGTTTCAAAAAGCTGTGTTTCCCTTCATAAAACCGGCATACTGCTATCTTGAAAATACTCTTTTAACCCGAGCAAGAAGCGGCGGCCATTTTTATTTTAAATATGATCTTCTACACCCCAAGACTCTCGCAGTTAGTGGATTATGATTGGTTTATTATTCCTGAAGACAAGCCCAAGCACTGGGCTAATGCTTGGGCCAGTCTTTGCTTTGGTAGATTTAAGGGGTAATGCCCGCTACCTTGTGGCCTTAGTGCCCTTAGAGTGGCTTCAGCTTACTTGATCACATTAATTTGTGAAGTATCCTTGTCACTCCAGCCACATCCCACAAGCTTTACGTTTTCATTGCTGGTATTAAAGCACTACATGCAAACTATAGAGTCGTGTATTAAAGCTAGTGTTGTGTATTTAAACAATAATAAAGGCAACAAAGAAGCATGCAGCCAAATGTATTTAAACAATGAAAAAGACAACAAAGAAGCATGCAGCTAAATGTAATCTACTACAAATCGGATCTTTCATAGGCTTGCTTCAACGCGTTGGGTTAGACCATCTTGCTCCACCACCCAGTCACAGCTCTTCTGCAATGTGTCAAGTGTTTTAATTCGAGCTTTGTCTAAGCTGTATGACTAATCCAGCTGAAGAATAATTTCTGAATTAAAGAGTTTGTTCATGAAGGCATGACCATCGAGTATGTTGTGCAGCCAAACAACATCAGTGGCTTCATGCACTGTGTTTACCGGTTAATAGACATAGACATAGACATAGACATAGACATAGACATAGACATAGACATAGACATAGACATAGACATAGACATTTACAAAGACTTTATTTATACACGGTAAAAACATCAGTACAAAGATGAAAATAAAAACTGATTTACATGTTTGCCTTGTGGATATGTGAAATCCCGCTACATAGGCGAAAATGTGAGGCTCATAAACGATGTAATAAATTACACTGACAGGACAAATTTGGCATGATTTGCTACGCTCTATATGGTGATTATCAAATTTTTTCGGAAATTTTGATTCATTAAGATTTAAGGTACACTCCTCCTCTTATATAAGAACGTCTTATTTTGGAGCTGAGGCTGAACCTTGTCATATATTTTTTTTGCGATTTGAACCTGAAAACGTTCGTTACATGTTCTTTAAGTTGTATGGTATAGTTTATTAATAAATCAAAAAGTTTATTAATAAATCAACTCGGACGTGACCAAGAAAACTAAATATTTAAGTTAATTGTCCGGTTAGACTACAGTTTTGCATCTCTTTTACCTTTATTTATACTAGTCTCTCACACGCAAACACAAAAAAAGAAAATGAGCACAATAAAGACGTTCTCAACTGGCTTTCAGATTCAGTATGTTCTTAGCAGGTTCTTAAAATTTTGGTTAATCTCAGCCTGGAAGTTCTTAGAAAAAAACGGTTCTTACAAAACAGAGAGAGAGACAGAGAGAGAGACAGAGAGAGAGAGAGAGAGAGAGAGAGAGAGAGAGAGAGAGAGAGAGAGAGAGAGAGAGAGAGAGAGAGAGAGAGAGAGTGGGGGGAGAGAGAGAGAGAGAGTGATATGGCCATTCAAATGAGAACTGTTAAGCCTTACTTTCCTTTATAACATACCTTTCTATGTCGTTCTGAGACTTCACTGTTAATGCAATTGTTTTACAACTACGGATAATTTTGGTACTGTGTATTCTTTTCTACAGCCTTAAGTTCAGTTGATGAGAGTTTCATCCATCTGAAAATCTCCAGCACAGTGTGAGCTACGTGCCAGAAACCGAAATTGATTTAAAAAATTGGCTTTCGGTCGTCTTTCTCTGTAAAACGAAATCACGATCGTGTCCCAGAGAAAACAAATTTCTTCTTCGTGTTCGTTTTCTAGGCGCTTCTTCAAATAATTGTACCAAATCGCGAGCAAGAAAAGAAGCAAAATTTTGCTGTAACAGCTTTGTAATTTTAATAACGTGCCGTATTTATGTTGAATTACACAACTAAATGAGTTTTTCTTGTAAACACAACTGAGCAATTATATTATTTCTGACGGTTGTGATGACCTCAAGAGAATACATTTATGGCACAACATGTTTATCATTGCACGTTCCGTACCTGCAAAAGATAGTACCTGTATATTCAAACCATACAGTCAAATCACTTTAAAACAATGTAACATAAAACAATTATCGATTTACAGATGTTGTCCTTTGACACCTTTTTAAGAAGCAAAAAGATTATCAAATTTTGGAGTTACATCGCCAGGCTTTCCCAGCTGCTCAAAACTGTCATTTTTAATTATTATTATTCCGCACAAAACGTAAAATGAACTACAAAGCCAAAGATTCCGTGAGCGCTATCATTTTATGCTTCAAGCGAAAGGCTTTATCTGAAGCTATACCTTAACTAATCTTGGTAAGTTATGAGTTTCACCGCGATGAGTTCTGTTTGTGTATCTGGCTCTAATTATTATGATTGTCCAATCATCAGAAAACTTGCTTTTCACAGCGTATTTCACATTATTTCCTATAAGTGTTTTATCTGTATTTTTTCCGCTCGGGATATCTGAGTACTTAACCTGGTCTTCGCAATACGTAAAACATTGTGTTTTGTTCTAATGTAAGAAGTGAGCTGTGCCACGGGATTGTGGAGGAAACACAGAAATTGCATTCTATTTCATTTAAACGTTTTTCGGAATTAGTTCGAAAACGGCTTTCATTCGTTTTCCCTTTTTCCCATTCAACTACTGACCTTATTATACTGAGTTTGCTGCCGGACGGCAAATGTTATCACGAAAACGTCATTTTGAAAAAACTTTGTTCTTCCTTCTATATTAACTTTTAAACGGATCTTCGAGCAGTTATCCAGACTGTATGGTACAATCTCGAATCTGATATTGGGTTAGTACTGTTAATATCCGGTCATTATACTCTTTCTATATATCTTTTCTTTTCTTTCCTTTAACAGCCGAGTTCAGTTAAAAGGTCTATTAGTTTCTTGGGCTGATTCTACGTATGAAAGCAAACGTCTTCTTTTACTGTATCTCTAATTCTCATCACTTCTGTTCCAGATCTCTGTTTTACTTCTCAGAAGAAAGTTGAAAAATGTATCGCTCGTTGCCACTGCTTGCCTTGGGCTTGATATGGTTGATGTCCTCTAGTTCTGCTAATCAGGTAAAGCAAGTTGAGTATTTTTCTTGAATTCTAACAAGTGTTCAACGCCTCCAACTATAAATTTCCAGCGAGGGAGTATTTTCGTTGTTTATTCCAGTACCTAGTTGCTTTATAGCAGGACTGCAAGATACCCTGAATTTAATTATCATGCCTCTAAACAGGAAAATTCATTTTAAAGTTCTTCCTGGTTATGAAGATAATTCGGAGGGGATGTTTCCCTACTTCACCTCTTTGCGCAAAAAGAAACAAAACTGTCAACCAAAAATGAGGAGAAACTGAAGGGCTCAAGTGAAGCAAACGCCATGGGAAATCCAACGAAACTGATGTAATCTACATCTACATTTATTATGTGAGTAAAGTCGATAAGACATCACACCAACGTTTTATAAGAAATAAAACACACGGCAAGCAGCTAGTAGCAAGCAGCTAAGATGCCTTCATTATTTAGTGCGTTCTCGAAACCGTTTGGGATTTATAAATGAAATAATGTGGCTGCAGTTCGAGTAAGTACCCATTCCCTTTGACTAACTGCAAACGAGTTTATGCTTTTGTTGTCGTGTTAGCTTAATGTGGAAGACCTTGCCATTCAAGTCGACGCTCTGGAACAAGACGTCAAGGTGAGAGCGTAATTTTAAATAAAGAGTGGCATATTTTTTTCTTTATGTTAGGTAAACGGAGAAGATATTCAAAATAGCTTCCCAATCTTTCCTCCTCTTTCCTTTAAAAGGTATTCCTTAGATGATCGCACTTTCTTCAAACAAAAAACCTAAATCCCTACAATATCACCACAATTAAACACTTTGGTTAGGAGAATAGAGAGAATACGATCACAAAGACGAAACATTGGCTTTATGAATGATTATATGCAAAATTTAAGCATGTACCTTACTGAACTCCACCGTTCCCCTGTATCTGTTATGTGCCAGCCTCTAGTACCGTTTTACTTGCAGTAAATATGTGCTTTTCTGAAATTTATCTCTATGATTTTTTTTACGTTTAATATAGGAGCTCAAAGACAGGTTGAACAACCAGAACGTAGAGTGTTACAACACCAGCACTCCTTTTGACGAACGATCCGACCGACCCATCATGTACTTGGACAGGCAGAACGTTAACTGTCCACAACCCTATGTTTTGGCCCAGTTCGCACTGAGGAGGGAAGGAGACTATAACTCGGCCAAAGTCCGTTATGTTTACAAATGCTGCAAGTTTGTTGTGTAGAATAGCTGCCATAGCTATGACAGTCTTTGAGCATACGAGAAATGATAAGAGGGGTTAAATATATGAACATTACACATGATTAGGGGAACACAACTAGCATGCGTTAAAAGTTATCAATATAAGAAAAGGTCATCTTCGTATGTACGCAATAAATTACACATAAAGGCTTGATCGCTGCCATGTCTTGACTTGTGATGGAATGTTATTTCAAAGCGTTCGGAGCCCTGCATGAGTTATTCTTGCCAAATGATCGATATCCCACAAGCAACGCAGAATGCATCAATGGGTGGATAGCCAAGGGACTTATGTAACAAGGTTTGCCGGGGAGTCTGAATTGATACAGCTGGACCCAAAACCAATCTAACGAACCTAAAAGTACCTTCAAGAATTTCTTCAGTATACAAATGTAATAATAAGGCATACATCGTCTGTTGGGAACTGTGTACGGCTCTGGGATAGCAAATGTGTCAAAATAGCTAGCCAGCATAAAGGAATGCTTTTTCCTAAAATTGTGTTTGATTATTAGCAAGTGAAGCCTTGTTTGTATTGGCCAGCAGCGACTTGGTGACATGCTCCTCAGCTCTGTCGGCTTTTCAAAATTACCAACTCCCAGTCACTTGCATTTCATAAAGGAATTATCATCCAACTCAATCACGAATTAACAGTATTGGTCTTGTAATTTGACCTCCTCTCTCTCGCTCATTGGTCTTGCGACATCTCCTAACAAGTACAATACACTGGGAAAACAAAGTTACCAGTGGGAACACTGATAACAGATGAATAGCTTTTAATTAAATGGCATTAAAGTGCATTTGAAACTAACTAAGCTCAAGAAGAGAAGATTAAATTTTGCGTTCTTGCAAAAATCTAAGCCATGGTTTAGTGTCAGTTAAAGGACGGATTTTCCAATTGAAATATTAAGCACAGTAGCCAAGGGTTGTCCAATCTGGAACGCCCTTTCAAATCGACAACATATCAGCGGTCTTGTAATTTAGTCCTAATTTTAAACACCGTGCAATAAAGTATTTTATTATTTGACTGGCTCTTTCAGCGGTCAAGATGGATCAATTCTCCTGCTGTAATTGGGTATCCGCGAGCAAATTTGTTGCGAGCCGGTCAAAGACGCAATTGTGTATTCCCGTGGGATACCTAAAACCGAAAAATATGTTAGCGCTGTTCATCGTGCATCCTCGGAGACCCAGGGGCAGATAGTCGGGACGGGACAAAGATTCGGGACGAGCGAAAGTTTACAAGACAGTCGGGAGAGCCCCTGGGAACATTTCTTTATCGGACTCGTTCCAGAAGCTATTGAAATCTAGCTACGTGATTGGGCGGAAATTTTCTGGCAAGGAATTTTTTTTCTGCCCAATCGGCGATCAGCTTATATATCGCACTCCTTTCGTGACTTCTTACACCAACAAGTAAGCCGTCAATCTGCTGTCGACCATATTTTTAGTGGTTCCACTTGTCTCGTTCGTTGGACAGATTTATCCCAAGAGGAACATTTTGGTGGCAAGGGACCCACAAAACCCAGAAATCCACAAATTAAAATTGAACTCAAGCAACAATCACTTGTAAGGAACTTGAAAAATCCAGATGAAGACCGGCCGCAGGCATCGTAAACTTCACGCGAAGAACAGCATGCGGGAGCATGTAACTCGGTCTCTTTCTCTGGTTAGGAACATTGTTGTTAGGTTTGGGCTTTTTTCTCTGGTTTACGTACGGGCAGTGGGCCGCTCCTGAAACTCTTCGGGGCGATGAAATTTCTGTTGCACGGGCCAGACAAGTTTGCTGATCGGGCGAGAAGCACTCAGCTCGGCGGTTTAATATTTTGCTCAATCCTTGGAATCGACCGTTTCAGCTCAATTTCTCGAGAGACACGAAAAGTCCTTAGAGAAAGTGTACAGTTCCACTGTGATACATTGCATTGTTTTGGTTTTCATATTTTTGACTGGTATCTGTTGGATCTGTTGGCCAATATGCTTTTCTTCCCAAGGTGTGCATAAAAATATGCAGATTACCTTGCAGTTGTGATAATTGCTAATTGTGTTGTACTGTATATGCAAGATGCATGGTAATTTGCACAAGCTTTCCATGAACTCTTTTACCAGAGTGGTGCTGAGCTCAGTTAAAAAGTTTTAAAACATATTTTAGAGTGGGCTTTTGCATAATCTTGCTGGAAACATTTACATTATGTTGACTGTGCTGCAACTTTTAGGTTGCAAAGTTTCTGATAAAGCTGTTTAGAAGTTGATGCAGGATGTTTAGTGTCTTGTATGCACTCTTGTCTTTATAAACGCTCATGTGTATCCATAATATAACAATTATTAAATTCCATTTTTGCATGATACAGTTGTAGTTGCTGTGATTGCCAAGCCAATGGTACACCAGGAAAGGACTTGATTTCTCCGATGAGACCACACCAATTTTGGAATGGGTTCTTCCTGTCACTGCCCTTTTCCTTGACAATTTTTAAAACATGAGAGAATGCTTTCAGTTAACTGAAAACATGATTCCCTCACATACATGTAGTGTAAATGTGTTTTCTGCCAAAAGACCCTCGATAACCACCTATTGACAAATTATTCTCAACTATACAGTTCACTGAGTCAAAAAGGCTGATACAATGGTATCGCTAAGTATATTTAAATTATTTTTAAGGTAGGTTTCAAATTAAAGAACACTACAAACAAACCATACCCATAACCTGAATACAATTACAAAATAATTATGTTAACATGGTCACTCAAAGGACAAAATTTAGTAGCTTCTCAGTAAGATATCCCCTTTTAGATAAAGTGGAAATAAAAAAAAAACCAATAAAATAACAATAAAATAAAACTAGAAGGGATTGTTAATTCATTTATTTTTTGTTTGTTCAGAAGTTTTCTTGATAGTGAGATGTAACTTTAAATTCAAGTTTCCAATGTAATCTGTTTGGATATTGTAGTCACTGTGATTATTTGTCACAAGCCTTATGGGCTCAGAGTTGTTATTAGGTTTTAGAGTAGCTGACTGGAATCTAACAGAAGGTGGCTTTTTTATGAGAATTGAAACAACCTTCAAAAAACGTTGGAAACTTTTCATTGAAAAGCAGGTGGCTCAAAATGTAAAGAAGCCACTTTTCAGCCAGCTGCCAGCACTTCAGGAGAAGCCTACCTTGTACTAAATGAAATTTCCAATGAGTATACCCAAGAAGAAATTACACCCACAGTTTCAGAGGGGGTACAAAAAAATTTAAAATTATTCTTAAAAGTTAATTGTCCATCTGTTATCTGTTGGTCTTTCACTTTGCTTTTCTACAGCGGCCCAAAAGGGTCAATCACAAATCAATTTGCCAAAACAAACATCAGTTTCCCATAACATGAAACAGTTTCTCAAAACACAAACATTTTCCTGAAACACAAGTCAGTTTACCATCGCCATTCACTGAAACACCTGTAATAGGCTAATCATAGTAAGTGCACTGCACAAGATGTTCAGCAATACCATATCACACTGCCTAATTCCTAGGAGCTATGAAAGCCCTGTAATGCTACAAAAGGTATCAGGTCAATACCGTACCCCAATTACCATGCACAACATCTGCCACAAACCTGCTAAGGTCTCAAAAAATTATTATGCTAACTCTCATAAGAGTGATGATTTTTGTAAAAATCTGTTTTCATCTTCACATAATACATGCCATTTTCCATTCCTTTCCCTCCAAAACACTGGAGTAGTTCCTGTTCGAGTCTTACTCTATAGCCAAGGTAATCACCTATTTCAAAAGCATAATCTGAACTCACATCAACGTCAAAATGGCATCTGTATGCAAGACAATGTCAGAGTATTGGGAAACTGATTTTGATTTGATAAATTGGTTTGTGATTTCGGCCTCCGTACTTTTTCAAAAGCAGCCTTCAAGCCCAATGACCTTAACGACTTAACCTGGTCTTTCATGACTGTCATAATATAAGTGGATGGAGAGACAACCACGACTACGGGTAAATTATTTTAAACTGGATTTTCTAAGGCCATTTCAAGGTCTCTCTCGAAATTGAGCTGGGCTGACTTAGAGTCGATTGTAAGCAGTGGATGGTTCGATTTCGTGAGCAAAACAAAATTCAACGGCTGCGTTTCACTCGCCCGATCGGTAAACTTGCCTGGCCTGTGCAACAGAAATTCCATCGCCCTAAAAAGTTTCAGAAGCGGCCCGCTCCCTGTGAGTACACCAGAGAAAAACAAAAACTCATACCAAACAACAACAATTGTGGCCGAGTTGTCAACAGTTCTTCGCGTGAAGTTTACGATACCTGCGATCGGTCTTCAGCTTGATTTTTCTAGTTCCTTACAAGTGATTTTTGCTTGAGTAGAAGTTGAATTTGTTGATATCTGGGTTTTATGTGCCCCTTTCCACCATAACTTTCCTCGCAGTGTCGATACAGCGATCGAAAATATGGCTGACAGCAGAATGGACGTTTGACCCTCGGTATAATAAGTCAAGAAAGGTGTGCGATATATAAGCTGATCGCCGATTGGGCAGAAAAAAATTCCTTGCCAGAAAATTTCCGCCCAATCACGTAGCTAGATTTCAATAGCTTCTGGAACGAGTCCGATAAAGAAATGTTCCCAGGGGCTCTCCCGACTGTCTTGTAAACTTTCGCTCGTCCTGAATCTTCGTCCCAACCCGACTCTCTGCCCCTGGGTCTCCGAGGATGTTCATCGTGTCGACTGAAAGCAAAGACAGCTAATGAAAGAGCCGTCAGTTGTAAACAAAAATATGATCATCTCAGTTCGTGACATAACCGCTCAGGCTGAGACAGATTTCAACGGATAGCTCAAGTTATCCGAACGTTAGAAACTAATCGTTCTATTAAATAGTGCATCTCACGTAAACGCCAACAGACGTCTTGTTAAGTTATAAAAATGTTTGGGCTTGTGCTTTGCCGGCAGGAAGGGCAGTAGCTCAACTAGGAAAACAGAGTCATTCTAACTCACAAACTGTACACCGAATATAAAAGATAATAAACTTTATTTTTCTTACCAAGCGTTCATGATAAAAGAAAAAACTACATTCTGTTCTGCAAATGATCAAGTCAAGTAAAGATCCTTTATTTAAAAATAGGCAGTCTGGGACTGCATGTGGCTTACCTACTGTTATTACTTAGAATAATGTAGTAAAATTTCATACTCAAATTCAAATGGCTAAATGAAGAGAGCCACAGTTAATCAAAAATTGGTCAACTGGACTTAACGTTCGTCTGAGTATCGGGGAAAAACGTAGAGATTAAATTCATGGGCGCACAGTGGTATAAAAGTTATCTTCGAGTGTTCAGTTGGATATGTCACACGTGAGCAAAGCAGCGAAGACAGATATTGAGAGTGAACACGAGAAAATAAATTTCATATGTTCAAGTCTAGTGCGCATGTATTAAATTGTGGCAAAAGAACAAACAGGCAACTTTATTTATTTTTTATTGATTTATTTATTTATTTTGCTACATAAAAACGTTACAGAAGATACATAGAGCAGTCACAATACTAACAGAGATGTAGCGAGGGAACCCAGTAGAAGTTGAAAGCTTATTATCACTGGGCACGTCAAGATAATACATGCTGTAGATGGAGCTAGAGAGCAAAGTATATCAAGGTGTCCGAGTTTAATTTAGTGTTCTTACAGGCCGGGTGAAAGAAACAACACTCATTTGGTCAACGATAGTTAGAATTCCTAATTGCCAATCAAAGATTGTTAAAATTTCGTAGGAAAATGTGATCCTTTTGTCACATGGGCGACTTTGATTTGTGCTGCAAGCTAGGATTTTAGTTTGTTGACATAGATCGAGTAAAATTACACAATTCTGTGATAAAGAGACTCACAAAAACAGTTTAAAAAGTTTATTCAGCCCGTATCTATGCCTTTAAAGCAAACGCGTTCAATTAGTAAATGTACGCGAAGGTGAACAAAGCGAATCTTACGAGTTTACACTTTGAAGCACGATTCATTTGACCGTTTCTTGCAATTTTCGCTAAAATTGCTTTGAATAGAACGAATCAGTGAACTAAAGATAAAGCACCGTAAAATTCACATTCAAACCTGTAATTTTTGGGAAGGTGGATTCCAAGAAGCGCCCAAACGATTCGGAGAAAGTCTAAAATCCTTGCGATGATTATTGTGACTGTTCCGGGAAGATCCATTTCCGTCTGCCTCGCTAAAACCACAATCTGTCGTTCACTATGAACTGACCAATTTCCACTGTTGTAGCTGCCGAGCTTTCCTTAGGTCTTTTTCTTCCGATTTACTGTTTCAAAAAGCTGTGTTTCCCTTCATAAAACCGGCATACTGCTATCTTGAAAATACTCTTTTAACCCGAGCAAGAAGCGGCGGCCATTTTTATTTTAAATATGATCTTCCACGCGGGTGACTAAAACCTTTCTCTCTTCCATTTCCCAAGACTCTCGCAGTTAGTGGATTATGATTGGTTTATTATTCCTGAAGACAAGCCCAAGCACTGGGCTAATGCTTGGGCTCAGTCTTTGCTTTGGTAGATTTAAGGGGTAATGCCCGCTACCTTGTGGCCTTAGGGCCTTTTGAGTGGCTTCAGCTTACTTGATCACATTAATTTGTGAAGTATCCTTGTCACTCCAGCCACATCCCACAAGCTTTACGTTTTCATTGTTTGTTTTATTGATATGTGGGTACTTGAGCCTGAGCATTGTCTATGCCATGCTGATGAGGCCTAACAAGGCCAAAACAGCTGTCCATGGCTGCTAGTGCTTGGGCTCAGTCTTTGCTTTGGTATTTTTAAGGGGTAATGCCCGCTACCTTGTGGCCTTAGTGCCCTTAGAGTGGCTTCAGCTTACTTGATCACATTAATTTGTGAAGTATCCTTGTCACTCCAGCCATATCCCACAAGCTTTACGTTTTCATTGCTGGTATTAAAGCACTACATGCAAACTATAGAGTCGTGTATTAAAGCTAGTGTTGTGTATTTAAACAATAATAAAGGCAACAAAGAAGCATGCAGCCAAATGTATTTAAACAATGAAAAAGACAACAAAGAAGCATGCAGGCAAATGAAATCTACTACAAATCGGATCTTTCATGGGCTTGCTTCAACGCGTTGGGTTAAACCTTCTTGCTCCACCACCCAGTCACAGCTCTTCTGCAATGTGTCAAGTGTTTTAATTCGAGCTTTGTCTAGGCTGTATGACTAATCCAGCTGAAGAATAATTTCTGAATTAAAGAGTTTGTTCATGCAGGCATGACCATCGAGTGTGTTGTGCAGCCAAACAACATCAGTGGCTTCATGCATTGTGTTTACCGATTAATAGACATAGACATAGATATAGACATAGACAAAGACATAGACATAGACATAGACATAGACATAGACATAGACATAGACTTTATTTATACACGGTAAAAACATCAGTGCAAAGATTAAAATAAAAACTGATTTACATGTTTGCCGTGTGGATATGTGAAATCGCGCTACATAGGCGAAAATGTGAGGCTCATAAACGATATAATAAATTACACTGACAGGACAAATAAAAAAGGCATCGCAATATTCCATGACTTTAAAAAAGCATTTGATTCGATTGAATGGAACTACCTAACAGAGACACTGCGGCTTTTCAATTTCGGCCCGGATATTCAAAACTGGGTCAAGGTTTTTATAGTCATGTCACAAGCTGTGTCTTGAATAACGGTTATGCATCTAATTTTTTTCTCTCTTAAACGAGGCGTCAGACAAGGCTGCCCGCTTTCCGGTGTCCTTTGTGTTCTCGGTATAGAACTCTTTTCTCGAGCTGTGATAAAGGATGCCACAATCAAAGGTATTCAAATCAATAAGTAAGAACTAAGAATAAGTCAATATGCTGATGATACCACAGTCTTTGTTCGCGACCTTGACTCCGTGACAAACCTACTGAATCTCTTAAATGATTTCAACGCTTGTTCTGGTCTAGAAATCAATACTACTAAAACAGAAGCAACGTGGCTGGGTCAATGGAAAGAAAGAGCGGACACCCCCTTCGGTTTTAAGAGGCCAAAAGAACCTATCAGTGTTCTCGGCATTTTCTTTTCCTACAACCAAGCTAGAGCTGATTCTTTAAATTTTGGAGAGAAAATAAAAATCCTGGAAAAAAACTCTCAAAATCTGGAAACGAAGAAATCTTACTCTGTATGGAAAGATCAATATAGTCAAGACACTCGGCCTATCAAAGTTGATTTACGCGGCGTCTGTGTTAGCTGTACCTGATCACTTCATCCAGGAAATCAATAAAATAATTTTCAATTTTATTTGGGAGCGGAAGCCCCCTAAAATTAAAAAGAGCACTATAATTGGAGAAAAAAAAAGATGGCGGGTTGAAAATGTGTGATTTCAAAATTATGGAAAAAGCACTCAAACTAGCGTGGATCAAAAGAATTCAAGATGACTCTCAAGCTTCCTGGAAAATAATTCCCAACCACATCATGCATAAACGTGACAGTCTTGCTTTCCTGACAAAATGCAACTTCACAACCAATACACTTGCCCATGAAAACCTTCCATTATTTTACGAAAAGATTTTAAACTATTAGTCCGAGTTTAAAAACTCAACAGGATATGATCTCAAGTCCCACCATAAAGATGAATTATCTGGAATAATAAGAACATTCTAATAGCCGAAAAACCTATATTCTATTAACATTGGTTTGACGCCGGGATTTCTAAGATTAACGATTTATTAAAAGAACAAAACAATTTTTAAAATGGCAGGAGTTTCGATCTAAATTTGATCTGAAAGTGCCCTTCACTCAGTAGTACCGTTTAATTAACGCAATTCCTGCAATGTAGAAAGCGTACCTTGAACACCCCGTTACCCCTCAAGCGGATGAAAACAACGTCTCTACCTACCCCCTAACTACCAGATCCATTTATTCCGCCCTTCTGAAAACCGTTTTCCTTCCTCCAACTGCCGAAAATAGAATACTCCGCCATGGTTTTACAAGAGACAACATCAAAAATGTATATCTACTGCCATTTGCAATAACAAACGAAGTGAAGACAATAATGTTCCAATATAAAGTGATCCACACCGTGCTTCCTACCCGCGCTACACTATTTCGTGACGGCCTTCTAGACAATGCTAGCTGTAATTTCTGTAACGACAAAGAGCAAACACTGAACCACTTGCTGATTAACTGCGTTTCCGTAGTCGGTTTTTGGACTTCCTTCCTAGTTTGGTGGAACACAAAAGCTAATGAAAATTTAATTATAAATCCGAGTCACGTATTGTATGGCTGGCATGAAAGGACAAAGCATTGGCGGATACTAAACTACTGTTTATTAATTGCTAAATATCACATTTTCTGCACAAGCCTTCGCGGAGATGATTTAGATTTTCAAAACTATCTTCTCATTATCCATGAAAAACTTGAAACGTTAAAAGAGATCGCAATTGCAAAAAATGCTCTTTCTATATTTCATCGCACTTGGGCCATTCTACTCTAAAATCTGTTTACTGTCTTTCATTACATATTATCTTTGTTAGTGGCATTATACTCTTTACAAGTAATTTTAGTTTGTTCTTGTTATCCAATGAAGTGTATTCGGGATCATTTGGTAGTCGTCGTATGTGCTTTCTTGTTACTATTTTATTACTTTTGTAATCATTTCTTTTACTTTGTTGTTTCAATGTTGATGTGTTTTTGTTGTTTCTATTTGCAAATAAATTTACAAAAAAAAATGTTTGCCGTTTGGGAGTGCGAGGTAGACGTAAGACGATTGATTTCGCTTTTGAGCGAAATGAACTAATTGCTCTGACTTTTTGAGGAAAATTATTCCATAACAATGCCCCACTGTAGCAAAAACTGCGTTTTAGGTAGTTGTATAATTCGCAGGGTAATTCAGCAACAGCAACAAGACATCTTTAATCAAAATGGCGTCCCGTGCGAACACATGTCCCAGCATGCAATGCGCAAGGCAGTGATTGACAAGGGTAGAGATGGCCTAACCCTACACCTCCCCTCGTAGTACTGAATAAACTACTGAAACTGAGCAAGAAAGAAAATCAGTCCAATGTCCAATGTCCTATCCAAAGTCTTAATCTGTCGATAAAAGGTGGGGGCAAATGTTTACAGCTCTAACAATCAAAGTCTCCTGAAATGCTAATGTTTTAATAGGGCATTACCCAAACAGAACAACAATACTGGGATAACTGCCTTGAATAAAGTCAAACACTTAGCGTCCACAGTAAACTACAAGTACAACCGGTTAGGAGGTCTGGCTACCCTTTCGGAACGTGTTTGTATCAGTCCTGATTCTCTGGAAATAGGTTGGTTTTGGCAAGCTTCCGAGGAAACACAGGAGGGCTGAAATGCACTTGCTGAATGTCCTTCCGAGTCAACAACAGTTTGGTCACTGACAGAACTAGTGAGGGTGGCTTGGTTATCTCCTTCGACAGGGGTAGAGTGGCTTTCAGCTTTGGCAAGGGGGGGGGGGGGGCGAAACTGGGCAATGGCTCTTGCCGTTTCTGGATCGGCATGAAATCCCTCAGCATCAACAATGTGCCCCAGGAACTTGATTCTTCCTTGAGAGAATTCGCACTTCTGTCCGTTTAATGTCAGGCCAACTTCTTGGAGACGGAACAGAACAGCCCGGACACGTACATCATGTTCCTTTTGATTCCTACCATGGATAAGGATATCGTCCGTCCGGCATATCACCCCATCAAGACCCTCCAAGATAACTGACATGGTCTGTTGGAATATCTCGGGCGCACAACTGATACCGAAGGGCAATCTGTTGAAGCAGTAGCGACCGAAGGGCGTCATGAATGTTGTTAGGAGCTTTGAATTTTCATCCAAAGGGATTTGCCAGAAACCACTGTTGGCATCTAATTTTGTGAACACCCCTCTTTCTCCTAGCATGGCAAGGCTTTCATCAACTGAGCCCATTGGATGAATTTCACGTTTGACGGCCTTGTTCAGAGGTGTTAAGTCAACACAGATCCGTTCTCGTCCATTGGGTTTTGGTTCGGGAAAAATACCAAAGCACCACTCTGTGGGAACAGTGACTGGGGAAATGACGCCCTGTTGTAATATTAAGTCAATTTCATTCTTCACTTTTGGTAGCAACGCATGTGGAATCCTCCGAGGAGTGTAGAGACACACTGGCTGAACTTCTGGATTGAGCTTGATTCGGTATTCGGTTTTAAGTTTTCCCAGGCCTATGAAGAGTTGAGGGAATTATTCCTTGAAATTAGCAGGCTGAGTAACCACCTCTCCAATATGAGCAATCAAACCTAGATTAACACAAGCTTTCTTACTGAGGAGGGAGTGCAACTGATCCTTGAGAACATAGACTAGTTCGGTTATCTTGCGACCCTTATACTCCATCGTGGCATTAAAGGTGCCAATGACTGAGAGAATGGTGCCGCCTGGACCTCTTAATATCTGACTGGTATTTGATAAGTGCTGGTCTTGAAGCCATAGTTCCCTGTCACTGACAATTGAAACTGCCGCTCCAGTATCTAATTTGAAGCATGTTACATGACCATCCATCTTGACAACTTACAGCAGTCCAGAAGTCTCCTTTACAATCATGAACTTCACCGGGGAAGGGAACGCCGACTTCTTCGAGATCTGCAACTTCGTTAACGGTCGTTCGCTTCGCCGCCTGCTCTTTAGAGAGACAAACAGTGTGAAAGTGACCTTGTTTATGGCAGTTGCTGCAGGTGACATCTTTTGCTGGGCATAATTCCCGTCTATGCTGCTGTCGACAGTAGTATAGTAGTTAGGTTAGCTAGCACATTTTTTTCAAAAAGGCCGTATTACCGGAGAAAACACCCAAAATTTTCAACCCCAAAAGTCCCATACTACTTTTCCATTTGATGGCTAACCAAATTTTGGCAATCTATATATTTTTTTAAATGCGTGACTTTCTTGGAAAAATCACCAAGCGTGACTTTCTCGGGAAAATAGTGGTTAGGCTCGCTAGCACATTTTCTTTTTTATTATTAAATCATGCGTTTTTCCCCGAGAAACGACTAATTTCAATAGTTTTAGCAATAAAGGGTATTAATCAACAGTATTAACCGAGAAACAGCTATTTTCAATACTTTCAGCAATAAAGGGTATTAATCAACAGTATTAACCGAGAAACGACTAATTTCAATAGTTTTAGGACACAACATTTTTAAACAGTATTTCCCCAATTCAGTTCAAAAACAATACTTTCAGAGCCATAAATTCCATAACTCTTTTTCAACAGTATTTCTCCAATTCAGTTCAAAAACAATACTCTCAGTTATCAAACCATAAGTATTTAAAGAGATATTACTATAGTATATTGGAGGATGTTGAGAGAGAAGAAAAATGAAAATAAGGTTAATCGCCAAAATGATCAAACTAACGCACGCCAGATGGTTGTTAGTTCTGATGAAAAAAAAAAGTATAGTAATTATAATAAGATGGTTATTCTCAATGGAGATGTCATAATAGAGGATGAAGAAGAAACATCAAATTGTAATTCAGATGTTCATGAATATTTATCGAATAAAACGGATTATGTGAATGTCCATATTGTTATACTAAAATAGCAGAACATAGTGTTAAAAAGGAAGAACCGTGTTGCGATAAACAAGAACTTATCAATGATGAAGTAATTGTTTGTAAAAATTGTGGTTTAGTTCAAGGCTATCAAAATTATGTTGATTATATTGATTTTCACAAAAATAAGTTTAAAATGAGACTTAAATCAGTCTATTATCGGAAGTATCATTTAATAAATAAAATAGACACCCCTTGTAGTAAAAATGGAAGACAATTGATTTTCAGTGACAATGATAAGATAATAAAGGTTTTTGAGGAGATAGATGATGTATTACTGCAATTGGATGAAAAACGGAAAAGAATAGTGAATATTGATTTTATTCTACAAAAAATATTCACTATGATGAAATTGGATATTGGAGGTGATATCATAATCACTAAATCCAAAAAAACATTAGTTGAATATGAACGATATTGGCAAAAAATATTATCACTGATCGGAGACAAAATCAATTTGATTCTTCAGGGGTGAAAAGTTTATCATATTTCAGTAAAAACTTATCAATTATTGGACTATTGTCTGTTATAAAATCATCTGTATTAGTCATTGTTATTTGCATATGACTTGTATCATATTCTCCACTTCTCAGCATATTTTTAATAGAATTTAACAGATGCTGATATGTCTGAAAAACGTAAACACACTGTTGTATTTTAAGATCCAGATTTTTGTGTTTCATCCAGCCTTGAATTAAAAGTGCGCCTGTTGATACAGCAACAATAGCTATTCCACCAGTGGCAATCGAAGCCGCCAACCCTCCAGAAGCGAAAATAACAGAAAGTGAATTTCCTGCTATTTTCCATTTTTTGAATCTCTTTATTGCTTGTTTGTATGCCCAACACTTCCTGTGATACGTTTTATAATAAGACTTTAATTCGTCGACTTGTTCTTTTGAAAGTTTGGTTGAAACATGGTTCCAACCGAATATGCTTTTACGTCGTGTTGTCATATATATCGTTTACACAATTATTCTTTTGCAAATACCATAAAATAATCCAGAAATCTGGCCGCATAGTGCAGATTTTTTCATTAGTCTCGGTGTAATATTCTCCGATAAGGCGTAAGTGTACCCTCTATCTAATAAATAGCGCTTATAGAACCTTCCAAAAGCATCGTGAAGAATACTGTGAGAATGTAATATATCAATCCAACCGAGTGTATGTTCTAAGAACCGTGTAATACATCCATTTCCAGGACCAATAAGACCAATTTCACCATTATGCAAATACAAAATATTATCAATTGAAAGTTCTTTTTTGAAATGTTTGAGATACAAATATTGGTAAACCAAACATGATTTTAATATTGTATCATCAACGTGGATATGTTGTTGTTTGGTTTCATCAAAAAGATGATTCACATAGTTGATTATTTCTTTCATAATAATGAGTTAGACAATACATTTGAAAACAGCAAAGACATTCGTGGCAGTTCCTTTAATAAGAATATAAAATTTATTTGTTGAATTGAGAGTTATTTTTGAGAAGTTGGTTTTTTCAAATATGTCGTAGTGATTATTTTCCGTTGGTGAAGAAGGATAAGTATATTCGTGATTAGTGACATCATCGTTGTTTTGGATAGTTATACGAATAGTCTGTTGACCTTGCGCCGTATCAGTATAATAAATCTTCAAACCTATTAAAGCAGTAAAATAATTTTCAAGTGGGTTCCATATGGATGGTAAATTAATTCGTTTAAAAGTTCTATTTGTTGTGTTTGTTGCCAAACTTTTTATGTCATATACTAAACCTTCAATAATCAAAGGACGATGAACTTTTATTTGATTTGAGGTATTTTGAAATAAAATATTGTCACCACTGTAAATATCATGTGAGTTTAAATTCAGATTGTCACCCAATTTTGGGTCTTTCAAAGTATATGTGTTTAAGTTGATGTGATTAAATAGTGTGAGCTCACCATTCGATCCATCAAATAATTGATCATTTCCATTAATCACATTTTCCTTGTTAAGATTTAAAGATCCATGTAAAAGTATATCTCCAGAATTATCTATTTCAATTCCACCAATACCATTCTTTAAAATTCTATTGTTGCCGTTCATTTCAAGGTTCGTGTTTAAAACAAGACTATTGTTTGAAATAATAAATACTAAATTACCTTTATTTTTTACCTGTTTTCCATTTAAATCCAAGTCAACTTCCATCTGCATTGTTCCATCTTTTACAAAGAAAATTTGTTCAAATACAGTTGAGGGCACTTTTGACACTGTACCATTAACACCGTAAACAATCATACGCCCCGTGGGGTTGGGGAACGCGGTTTTACCATGCAGATCAAGGTATAAATATTCACGACCCGCCTGGCGTTTTTGGAAATGCAATATTGTTTTGACATATGCAGCAATTGTTGCCGTTGCTTGGAATATTTTCGAGGTATGCGTGCCGAATGACAGCGAGTCGGCAGTTGCATAAACACTGACATTTCGCATTTCAGGAGGAAAAAACTCCACAACGAGGGAGTAAAAACCAATTGAGAGTTTGAATAAATTAAAACCTATTCTACTTCTGTATTGTTCAGTTCCATTTTTGTCATCGATGAGCGTGAAATTGTACGCGTTTTTGTTTATTTGGTGTGGAGATGATGAAAAAACTGAAATGGAATGCACATTTATGTTATTTTCAGATGAAGATTCGTTAACGTCTTCCATGAGGTATTTGAAAGGGTATTCTTGCGGGCCCGTGCCGGAGGCGTCAACATGGGTTGCGTCGACATATTTTTGGTTTGCCCCACTGCTTGGACCCACAGGATCTTTTAAGTTTGCAAGCGTGTTGTTGTCCATGTCAATGTCGCCATTCATTTGACCGCCGGCAAGTTTAAGAAAAGGGGCTTGATCAGCGTAAATTTTACTTGCACTATCTTTATCGGCGGTCGGAGCCCCAACATCTGTTATTTTGTGGTTAGCCAAGGACAAATCGCCATACATTGCAGTTGAGCCATCTCGTCGGAGAAAATATTCATCTGTGTACCTTTTTGTAACCGCGTCGTCTGGGTTGATGGGTGGGCCAAGATTGTTTATTTGCTCGTTGTTCATGTTAAGAGGCTTTTGTGCAATTGCATCAAGTTTGGTTTGCAAACCTTGATCCACATATTTTTTATTCACAGCATTTCCATTTCTTTCAAATGTTCAATAGCGTACCCGTTCATGTTCAGATCACCCAGGGCCGGATCCGTACCGTCGCGTTTCAAACAACTCGCGATTTCTGAGTCAACGAAGCTTTTATTTGTCAAATCGAGGTCATCCTTTGCGTAACCCATGTTGGTAATAAGGTTTTCCCCCATGTCCAGGTTTCCAGTCATTGCAATACTTCCATCGAGTTTCAAAAAATTATTGTTTACATAGTTCCTATTTACAGCTGAATAACCAAACAGTTCGAATTCATTATTATTCATGCTGATAGGTGCATAAATTACACCACCTGTATTTTTATTAAGGAAATCAACTGTTTTATCGTCAACATATGATTTGTTTACACTATCTTTATCATCTGTTGGCGGCGCCACATTTGTCAATTTCTTGTTTTCAATGTCATAATTCCCATCTTTGGTTAATTTAAAACCGATTCCATCAGCCCCTTTTGGACCCCTTTCACCTATTTTTACATGACCGACATGATCACTATCGGGTAAGTAGTTAAATATTCCCATTTAATATTAGAATAGATTTTAATTCATCACAATTTCTAATTTTATTGCTATATCGAATGCATTAGTATTTGGATGTGAATAATCGATTATCAGATACCCGCGATTAAGAGACTTGTTAACATTAACTGTTCTTATACTCCTGGATGTACTGGGAATTCTATACGTGTATATAGTATCTGGGAAAGTAAGAGCAGAAGCATTTTCTCGTTTGTTCTTGATATAAATCATTCCCGGTTGTGTAGATTGAATTAAATACATATTTTTAATATAATATCCATTTAAAACTATAAAATATTTACTACCATTCAATAATACAGTTTTTAAAACATTTTTATCGTGGCCTCTAGAGGCTTCGCAAAATCCACTGATATAATAAATATTTTTCTTTATTCTATACCCATTAAGGTCCAAATCATTTCCCAGTTTTGGTTGGTATAAAGAAAATCCCCCTAAATCCAGAGCCGTTTCCATGATGAGCCCAGTTACAGAAGATCTTAATAAATTCAAACCACCATTGATAATACGATTCTGATTTAAATCCAAAGTTGAATGTAATTTTACTTTATTATTTTCATCAACAGATAACCCGCCATTTCCGTTTTTTCCAACAATACTATTTTCATTTAAATTTAAATCATAATGCAATTTTACATTATTTTTAAATTTCATCAATAGATAAACCACCACTTTCGTTTTTTCCAATAATTTTATTTTCGTTTAGAATCAAATTACCGGTCATCCTCCATCTGAGCCGTCTTTGTGGAGAAATTGTGTAGTATCAATATGTTGACTTTTTAGATCAACCTGATCAGGTAAATAATTGAATACACCCATATAATATTACATTAGATATTACCGTAAAAGTTTCTCTTCACTGTTTTCATTGGCTTGTCTACGTAACAGAAAGAATATGGTTTTTTAGTTGCTTCAATATACTTTTGCTTTTCAATTCCAAGTTCCTGAGATATTAAATTTCTTTCTCTCGATGATGGAAAATCGTATAGGCAAAAATGGCTGCAATTAAGCCTGATGGATTTCGGGCACCCGTAGAATGACTGGGTGAGATACACGCATGACGCGTTACGATGGCGACCTTGAATAAAATAGTTTATAATTTGATCTTGTTTTTTATCCGTTACAAAATCATCAAACACAATTAACCACTGCAAGTCAATGTCCTGAAGTTGTTCAACCGGTAAAATTTCATCTTGGCTACAAATTAAAACGGGATAACCCACTTGTTTGCTTATTTTATCCATCTCATGTTGTAAATATTGGTATTTGTCTTGATCTAAATTTTTATAGTATAAATATATTTGATCGTAATACACCAAAGGTTTCATAATTAATGTAAAAACAGCGTAGTCTTCCCAGAATCTGAATTTCCGGCAAGCAACATTCTGAATGTATCTTTCGGCATATACGGATATAACTGTCTTAAAGACTTGTTTGAATCCTGAAAAATGTCATAGTTTGGTATTTCCATATAGTAATAGTTTAGATTAGTCTAACGCAATTGTATATGGATATAGAGCGAATGAAAAGGCTTCTTCAGAGTGGAATTGAAGCTGGAAATAAGACTAGAGAGGTTCGTGAAGTTATCAAGACTTATGAAAACGCAAAACAGGATGCATATGATACAACATCGGAATTATTAAAACCTTCTATTGATGTTCAGAAGAGTGTCGACAAAAAACAGGATAAAGTTATTGAACAATTGAAACAAAATCAAAAGGCATTAACATCTGGATTTGAAGATCTTATGCTTTTAAACACATTACCTGCATCAGAACATACGGAAACAACAAAATTACCAATTGACTACAAACCGAAAATGATGGCTGATATTGATAAAAAGTCGCCTTATAAGGCAGATATCGATAAGGGTTTCACACCAGCTGAGATGCAAACATTAATAAAATACAACTTAGCACCCCCATCAAAAATTTTTGATATGCAAATGGCTGGAACAATTAATATTAATGACTATGAAGCAAAAATGGGTCAGTTAACCAAAGATCTTAGACGTCAAAAAGGTCAACTATCAAGTAGCAAAAAATTGAGAGATAAAAATAAAGAAGAAGTATATGAATTAACACAAGACATCAAAACATTACAAAAGTATCGAAAAAGAATTGATCTTATTGAAGAGGGTGTGAAGACAGTTGGTGATGGTATGAGAAGACAAAACGGAGCCGGTGTTGTTTATTATAATAATGTGGGAGACTTGCTTTCACGACTCCAGTTACTTGGAGGGTCTATTTTTGCTGGTAATAAAAGTACAAGTGTTAGAGATGAGTTTATGAAGATATTGCACATATTAAAAAGATTGGGTGTTGTTGGAAACGAAGAGCTTAATAAAATAATGATGAAATATCTACTCTAATAGTATATGACAGAAATCTCATTAAGATTCAACAGTAAAAACAAAGACAAAATCGGTGTGAGTCTTAGTCACGACTTCACAAAAAGATTCAATAAGCCTCTTAAATTGTCAAATGATATAAAATATGAAATGGCTGTAAAAACTATTAATATGACATACAGCTGGTATAATATCAGAGCATCCTATGGGAATAATCAAATAAAATACAGTTACAACAAGGGTACAAACTGGGAAACAATAACTTTTGTTGATGGAATGTATTCATACGATGATATCAATAGTTATATTTACGAGTATTTGAAAAAGAATAAACATTTGGTTATTGATAACCCCGATGATAATAAAAAGAAATATGGTATAAATATGTTTTTCGTTTTATCAACATATCGTATTTTGATTGAACTTGATGAAAATTATCAAGTGGATCTGAGAAATTTTGAATTCAGAAAACTTATCGGTTTTGAGTCAAAAATAGTTACACAAACGGAATACGGAGCATATCTTCCTGATATCACGAGAGGGGTAGATGAAATTTATATTAACTGTGATAAAGTAATAGACAGTATCGTTGACGGGAATAGCACCAGTACCATTGCTGTTATTCCAGTTAGCAATCTAGTTAGATCTTTACCCTTCACTTACAAACCTCGTTTTCTCTCGTATAACCCCGTTTCAACCCATACAATCAGTTCAATACATTTTTATGTTACTGACTCTTCCGGAGCTCCAGTTCATTTGAATGGTATCGACTGGTATATTGAGATTTTTTTAAGAGGAACGGAATTATAAAACCAAATAGTATATGAAACGATTTGAGTATAAGAAATATGAACAACATAGTGAAGGTCTGACGGACATTGTCAAAACAGTTGGAAAAAAGGCAGCTACAACAATTGGCGATCACGTTGTTAAAAAAGCTGCTACAACAATTGGCGATCACGTTGTTAAAAAAGCTGGTGACAAAATAATAGAACTTTTAAGCAAAAGAAAGACAAAACCAACATTAACCAAAACTAAAAATCCTAAACCTAAAACTTAAACCAATTATGAAGTGAATGAAAGACTCAGTCAGCTTCTCTCAGGTGGAAGACTAAAAAAGAAATAATCAAACTTTATCCAACTAATAGTATATGACAAACTATCGTGATTCAAAATATATCGAACGATATGAAGATATTGTCTTTGAACTTGAGACGGCATTGATCTCTGTAGTTGCAAACAATGCTCATCAGAAGAAAACTGGTTATCGTTTCGTTGTTGATAACAGTGGAGAAACTACACCATTCGATTGGTTCAATGCTCGTTTAAATGTTGATTTCATTGTAAAGAAGCTCGCGGATGGAGCTGAAATAGCTGCTGATGATCGAAACGGTATGGTAAATTCCACTCTCTCTCTCATCAATAACATAAATGTAAAAATGAATGGTGTTGATGTTTATGAGTGCAGGGATGCTAACCAAGCAACAAATATTAAAAATTTGTTAGAGTATTCCCAAGGATATGCTTCATCTCAAGGAACAAATGAGTTCTTTTATCTTGATACTACTAGACATGCTGAAAACAGAGTAGCTCAAGCTAATTATAACAAAGGATTTGCATCAAGAAAGCTACTGTTAAATGGTGCAAATGAAACTGTGAATGCAGAAATACCATTGAATAGATACGGATTTTTCAAGAGCCTTTGGAATGAACTTTTACCTAACTCGAAAATAGAGTTAAACCTAACACTTGAAAGTGATGCAAATTTAATTTGGCAAGCTGCAGATAATTGTCGTGTTGTAGTAACTAAATTTCAGTTAATTGTCCCTCGTATTATTTTCAACGCGGAAGGGAAATCATTGTACATGGGAAAATATCTTGATACGAGAAAGTGGACTTACATGAGAGAAATGGTTGAGAGAGGTAACTCGACGAGACAACAGACAGCCAATTTCCGTATTTCAACTGGAATAAACAAACCGAGGCATGTATTTGTTTTCATAATCAACGACGCAAATGATGAATCTCAGACAGCTAATAAATTCTTGTACAACACATTTTCAGTTGCAAATAACCGAACAATGACGAGTTGTCACCTTGAAGTAGGCAATGGAATTGATTATTCGGAGGTTCACTATAAACCATCAACAGAACCATCAAGGGTATTCAGAGATGTTTTGAAATACGTCCAGGGAATTAATGATTTCAGTGACGACACTCTTTTGAATAGAGGTAACTTTGGAACAATATTCCCTTTTATTTATTCCGATTTGACAGAACAGAAACAGGATATTCGGGATGGAATGACAAAACTAACTTTCAAATACACTTTGAATGGTGGAACAAACGCAGATTACAGTGTATATGCATTGGTCCTCTATGAACAAGATGTTGAAATGAGAAAGACTGATGGAAAATTAATTTTGAGATCGATGTAATTCTTTATCTATTCTAATAGTATATGACTACTTATCATCCTCATGGTGTGAAACTTTCACTGGATCAAAAAAAGAAGCTTGGAAAAGCATTCAAAGCAAATTCAGCTGTAACATTGAGATTATTGTACGGTAATGATCAACTTATGTTGACAGAGACACAGATCGACAAACTGAATAAGGGATTAGACATCACTTTATCTGAAACACAAATCAGAGAAAATATAGAACGCAGTCCTCTTCCCTTTAATGGTTTAGACATCATTGAATTTAACAACGATGGAACTGTCACAATGATGGAAAATCATCCTTTATCTTAAATACAATTTAATCTAAGTATATATTATATGACTACTTATCATCCTCATGGAGTAAAACTTTCACATGGTCAAAAAGAAAAGTTAGCAAAAGCTATTAAAACAAATTCTGCTGTAACACTAAGGCTCGCAAGTAATGAACTTTCTGGTCCTCATCAAATGATGCTCACAAAAAGACAGATTAACAAACTGATTAAAGCCAAAAAAATGAATAAAGGGTCTGATATTAATATATCAAAGTCTCAAATTAGAAAAGCTGTTATTTCTGGAGGCTCTCTTTGGAGTTCTTTATTTTCTCTAACAGCTAAAGCAGCTCCAGCATTGGCAACAGGTGCTCTTTCAGCTCTTGGAAGCATGGGAATTGAAAAACTCCTTGAGAAGAAACAAAAGGGGGTTTTCTTATACCAAATAGCAAGATCAATCAGTTGATACCTATACAAAACATATTGACAAAGAAGCAGAAAGAAGATATTATTAAAGTGATGCAGTCTGGTGATCAAGATGTTGTTATTAATCCAACAAAATCTCAAGTTGGGAAAGGACTGGGTACAATTTTAGCATCTATAGGAATTCCCATTGCCATGGAACTAATTAAAAAATTAACTGGAAAAGGTCTTCATGTTGAGCATCATCGGGGAAGACGATCAATACCCGTACATGTCCCGGATGCTTTGGTTGTGAATAAAAAAGGTGGAAAACATATTTCAATACCACCGCCTGTTGTGGGAAATTGGAATGACAATCCTATTGGTTTGGGAATAAAAAAAAAAGATCATCAAAGGGAAAGGGGTTGCTTCTTGGCAAAAACAGTCCTTTCAATTCAATCCCCATACTAGGAACAATTCTTTAAAATTCATAAATAAACCTTTATCCAACTTTGATTTATTGAACTGGGTAGAACAACTTGGAATAAAATATTTTAGAGGAGTATTTTCTCGAGAAACTTTACCGAAACAAATTGGAAAAGAATGTGGGATTGTTAATCTAGATAGTAAAATTGGACCCGGTACACACTGGGTTTGTTATCGGAATATTGACACATACTGTGAATATTTTGACTCTTTTGGTTTAGCAATGCCGAAGGAGGTTCAGTCTTATATGGCTACAAGTGGAAAACAAATTGTATTCTCTGGAGATGAGATTCAAGAGCGTGATTCAGTTTTATGTGGTTACTGGATTTTATACTACCTTCTCGAAAGACAAAAAGGAAGATCAATTCTAAATACAATTCATAATTCCAAATTCAGTTCAACAGATACAAGTGTCAATCACAGATTCATCATAGACTATTTTAAAACTATCTAACTTATATTTATAATGGTAAAATCATATTGCATCAAACAGGAAGAAAGTCACTGAATGTGTACCTGGAAGTGAACGGTTTGAAATGACTAAAAATGGTCGAACTATGCTGAAATGCACTTGTGCTGAATGTGGAATCACAAAAACTAAATTCATCAAACAACGGGGAAACTAATTAGCCCGTCTGAAGGGGCGGGCATTGGATCAACCCTATTGACTGGCGCTTTGGATGTTGCTGGACATTTAGCACCTGTAATTGGAAAGCAAGCTCTTAAAGCTGGAAAATATTATGCAAGTGTAGCATTACGAAATCCTCAATTGCAACAACAAATAATAGATTATGGACTCAATAAAGCTAAACCCGTTTTAAGCAAGGTAGGAAAGGAAGGATTAGTTCAATTATCTACAAAAAGTAGGCCGAAAAGAAAGGATGGGAAACAAATGCATAAAACTGATATAAAGGGATTGGATTATGGAGGGGGTTTGCCTGATTTCTTTGATCCTAGATTTTTTTCACAAGGTGTATTAGTTCCAAAGCCATTCACAGATCCTAAATTTATGAATGCATTTGGTAAAGCAATTCAGGGACATCACGGCTTGATTGATATAGCTCAAAAAACAGCAAAAAATTGTTATGGTAAAGGATTTGTTGACAAATTGTTAAAATCGGGTGTAGCGGGCTCACCGTGGCAAGTTGACTTAACAAAAGGTGCTGAACAACTGACTGATCCCAACTTATTCAAAACACCAAACAAAAAGGAAATCACTGATATGAAAGAAAGAGTTAAATTTTATAGACAGCAACATCAATTGGCGAAAAAGGGGGTTATAAAGGTTCTTATAATAAATTTGTACAAGAAATGGGATATGGTTCTAAACCAACCTTTACATTTCCAGGATTTGGTGGTGCTATTGACATTCATAAAGCTATTGGGAAACTCCCTGTAATTCCGAAAAAAGGATTTACATTACCAGGCCATAATTATACAGGTCCATACAATCCTCTTGATCAACAATTGAAATACAATCCAAATACGGGTGAAATACTTGAGATATATCAACAGCCAACAGGTAAGACAGATGCTGTTGCCATGCAACATGATGTAGATTACTCCATTTGTAAAGATGACAAAAAATGCAAGAATGAAGCTGATCGCAAAATGGTTGCTGCTCTTGATGCGATTCCATGGAAAGATAGACAATGGGGGCATATGTTGGCCCGTAATGCAATTGCAACAAAGGAGAAACTAGGCTTAGGTGTTAAAAAGCAAAAAAACGGAAAAAGCCGTCGAGTGAAGAAAACTGGCAAGAAAAATTAGCAGATGAATTACATACACCCATAAAACGCAATTTTACTCGACGGCGTGTGATTGTAAATAAAATTGATGAAATATGGGCTGCTGATCTTGTTGAAATGCAAAAATTCAGCAAATGGAATAAAGGTTATAAATATCTTTTGATGGTAATTGATGTTTTCAGTAAATATGGTTGGATTGTTCCTCTGAAGGATCAAAAGGGTGAAACTGTGACTGAAGCATTTCAAACAATATTCAGAGATAGAAAACCACAATATTTATGGGTTGATAATGGTAAAGAGTTCTATAACAAACACTTGAAGGACTTGCTAGAGAAAAATGAGATACATATTTACTCCACTGAGAATGAAGAAACGTCTTCAGTGGTTGAAAGGTGGAATAGAACAATCAATTCCAAAATGTGGAAACAGTTTACTATTCAAGGCAATACAATGTATCTCGATATGCTACCAAAATTGGTGAAAGAATATAATAATACAAAACATTCAAGTACAAAGATGACACCTGTTGAGGCTTCAAAGAAAAAGAATGAAGGAATAGTGTATTTTAATTTATATGGTGAAATGGAAACATTACAACATGAACCAAAATTTAAAGTAGGTGATAAGGTTCGAATATCCAAGTATAAACGGAATGTGTTTGACAAGGGTTATACTCCAAACTGGACTGAAGAATTATTCATAATAGATAAGATCCAATACACTAATCCAATCACATACAAAATAAAGGATCTGAGAGGTGAAGATATTGAAGGGAGTTTTTATGAACCTGAATTATTAAAAGCCAAACAAAATGTTTTCCGCATTGATAAAGTCATTCGGAAGGATTACAAGAAGAAACAAGCTTTAGTGAAGTGGATGGGATATAGTGATGATTTTAACAGTTGGATCCCATTCAGGGATTTAAGGGATATATGAAATAATTATCTAACTAATAACATATGAGTATGCAGAAATATTCCTATAATAATAAAGAATTAGATTTATTAATTGATTGTTATCTTGATGATAAAAATGATGTATGGTTCAGAGGTAGAGACATTGCTACTATTCTGAAGTATAAAAATCCACAAAGAGCAGTAAGAAATTATGTTGCATCTAATAATAAAATCTTAATAGACCATAAGATAATTACGAATACACGGGGGACCAAAACTGTCCCTCGTGCTGATATATGGGGGACCAAAAATGTCCCTCGTGCTGAGGCCACTGAAAAAACCATTAAATGTTTTTTTATAAACGAATCAGGATTTTATTCACTATTATTATCATCCAAAAAACAAGAAGCTGAAAAATTTAAACATTGGGTTACATCAAAAGTATTACCATCAATCAGAAAACAAGGATATTACAAGCAGTTCAACGACAAAAACAATAATATGCTATTGATTGAAAATGAAAATGATTTACACTACAAGATTGTATCATTTATCAGAAAAAAATATGAAGATGCTTTAATGATTGCTTAAGTGTCGGATAAACAAACAAATATGAAACAGTTGTATGAAAAAAACAAATGCAAATACATTTTGAGCAATTGTTTTGAAGATTTAATTTATGAAATAACCAAGCATATGGAAGAAAGTAAATCATATTTATCACGTAGAGGAAAATAATCTAACCTATATATAATAAGAGGTTAGTGTTCTCATACACTATTTTGCTATTTGGTAGCCAAAAATATATTAATTTCTGACTATTATAATGTCCATAAGCTAGGCTTTTCACACCATTTTTCAGAATATATCTTTTGTCGTCAAAACAGCTGAGAGAAACTTTATTAATTTCATAAGATCCCAACTGATGGCTTTGACTCCTTATGGTTTTCATAGTGTGATATAACTGTTTATTCTCAAACAGCGTTTGTTTGTAATTTTCATGTTGAATAACATTTTTAATAATATTCTTTTTAATACCCTTGGAAGTTTTACCACCCTTCTGGTTATCTTTAATATAGCTGTACATCTTTGATCGCAAGCCAACAAACTCTGTTATTGGAACACCAGCGGCTTCATCCTTGAATTTACCAATTACTTTTTTATTTGATGTGTCAAAGAACGGGCTATTCTCAGGGTAGTCACTGTTATCGAATTTATCTCTATCATTCCAAAAATCTTGATACACATCTTCTGCTTCAATTTCATATGAGACTGTCTGCATCAGTAAATAATAATTTAGCTTTATCTCCATACTTATTTTTGATGTAGTTGTAGTGAAAATCATACATAAGCGTTTTACTGAGATCTAAAATACACATTCCCACATATGCCGGCCTGTTGAGAATAAGTGTCTCTTTAATTTTATGCACCGCCACAAGATTTAAATGAAATGTTTTACTACTCACAAAATTCGGCTTAGATGTCATTTTCAACAATTTTTTTCATCAGAAACCAATTTAACATCAACCCGCTTTCTGATATTCTCCATTGTTTTACCAAACACTGAATTATTCATCAGCTTGAAGAAATCTTTCTCAAACGAGTTTTTGGCATTGGTTCTTTTCAGTGTATTGAAATCGATGTATTGTTTCTGCAACCATGGAGACTGATTGAATTCAAGTACTCTATGAACTTTTGTAACTTTTAAACCGAGATCTGTATATAGTTTTAGGTTTCTGTAATGCAAGACATACTTCTCTTTGTTTTCCAATGTTGGAATAAGTTTATGTACTTGTCCAACCGAAATATTGTATTTATCAGCTATCTTCTTACAATAGTCTGAAAGCATGCTATCAGTTACTTTAATCTTTTCTGGTCCAAGTGGGTAATCATTGTGAAGATCGTGTAAATCTTTAGGGTACTCCAGATCTACTTCGAGTATCAAACCTTTTTTACTGTCATCTTTGTACTTTGATAAATCTATCTTGTTGATTTGTTTTTCTTTCATCCATTTGAAACCGCCTGTTGGTAAATACTGACTCATTGTCCATCCGTATAAATTATTTGCATCAAGATACATAATGTACTTTGATGGCACCTTCTCGTCATACTCTCTCATGTCCCTATTATTTGCTCTTCCATAACGGTTTGCTATTGAAGTATTGGAAACTATAGCTGATTCCGCCACGCATACCTTTTTCGATGAATTGAAACATATTAATATCAGTCATCAATTCTAGTTTTATATTAGTCATTTTCAACATAGCATCCCAAGATAACCCAGGAGATGTAAAATAGTGACAGGGATCCAGCTTGTAATATTCTAGACAAGTTTTCCTGAAATTTTCAAATACATCAGCTAACAGAAGAATATCAGACTTCAAGTACAAATCATGATATTCACCCATATTTTTTTAATTTGAATTTATTCCAAACATTTTGAGCATGCTTATAATCTTCGTCTGAAATGTGTTCATCATTTAATATGCTGTAAAACTCTTCTTTTGATGGTAGCTTTTGACTGAATTTTTCAAATGAATCCATATAGTCATATGGGTAAACTCCCTTTTGAGACATTAAATCAAGCTTATCACCTTTGAATTTTTGAGAGGTAAATTTTAATGATTCTTTTGGAAGATTACTTACTAGTTTTTCCAAACTGGAGCTCATAAATTGGAAACTATCAATGAAGGTTAGATGATTACCAAGCATGAAAGCCATATATTTCTCCATGTTATTGGGAATTGCATTGATGTTCATTTGGCACTTTTCCCCCTTCTTATTTTTGTAAGTATGCTTTTTAACTATTTCACCAATCTCTTGCATAATGAAGTGACTATCATAACCTCGGAGATTGTGAAATATTACTGGATTTTTTTCAGTTATTTGAAAGTTTAAATTACAATCTTGGTGAGCTGATCCTCTGTATTTTCCAGTTATATGACAGTGATCTCTAACTTTAACATCAGTTTTTTTGTATTCTCTTTCACATATATGACATCTGTCAGCTTTTTGGAATTCTTCTTCATTATCCATTGTCATTTTAAGTGGTTTGTTAAACTCCTTTTTTATAACATTTTTGCAATATTTAACTTCCTCTAACATAGCTTCCATAAACTTATACACAGCTTTTTCACCTCTGTATGTAGTCAGTGATTTGGTGTATTTATCATCATAACAACAAACAACCTTATATCCATAACCACAATCTGTATGCTTTTGATAAGCTTCAGTGTATGATTTATCATTATTGGGTTGACAACCAGATACCTTTTCTGTAATAGCTTCAAAATCTGCATATATTACAAATGGTACTGGCAGCTGTTTGTGAAAATTATTGAATTTCAATATGTTATTACCTTCTTCTGGCATTTTAATTGCCTGAGTTCCATTTATTTGGATACAGTTTTCTTTATGATCTTTTAATACCCTTTCAGAGCTAAAACACTGCAAACAATGCATACAAAAGTGTTTTCTATGGTGGCTTTTTGTTTGATTAAACATAAACTTATTAAAGTCTTTGATTAAAATGTAGTGTTTGTTTTCATTTTCTGTAATTAATAGAAGATTCAAACAGTTTTCATACTTTTCTTTTGAAACATAAATTGGATATGGTTGTTTGTTTTCATACCCGAAGACATTGATACGAATATTATTCTGTTTCTCAATTTTATTGTATTGTTTAACTGCAACTGGAAATTCAATTCCTGAATAATCTAAAATATTAATATATTGCTTATCAGATTTTTTGATTCTCTGAGGGTTCTTTTCTTGTGGATTCAAGTGTCTGATATGACACCATCTGAAACATTCATTGTCATCATTCATCAAATTGATCAATCCCTTTATTTTATTTCTTAATTCTTGTGGTAGTTTAATATATGATGAACCTTTCATTGGCTGATATACTACAACATTGAGATAATGTCCGTCAATAGATTGCACAACCCAACCATATCCTTCTGAAATCCAAACTGCAATCTTATTTAATATATTTTGTTCTGATAATTCTAGTGATTTAGTAATCTCTAGATCATTTATTATTGTTTGAGCCGGACTGTTGATATAGGTGGTGCTGTCTATTATATCTCCATTTAATATTCTGGTGAATGTTATCTTTAGTGTTTCAATAAATTTCAGTCCTTTAATGGATTTATGCATGTTTGCTAAATGGCGTGCAGCGGCTATTCTCGTGGTTTGTAGTTGTATAAATGGATCTTTACCATTCTTAATGCTAATTTCAAATGATTTGGTATAACCTTTCAAAGCTTTGTCTTTTTGCTCTATTTTAGTTCTTGGTTTAGGAACTGGTCTATCCCTAAATTCTAATGGTGCAAGAATAATATTGTCTTCATAATCTTGAACCATTTGATTTACACTCTTGCGAGGTGCCGGAATTGGCTTCTCAATTTGTTTTTTCATTCTCGGAGCCGGAATTGGTTGTTTTTTGATATCTTCAGCGAGATTCACTAATTGCTTCATCTCATTGACATCCATTTTGCTTAAACTTGACAATAATTTTTTGAATAAATTATTTCTATTTTCCATTATATTATATTTAGATAATTTTTTATATTTCCAACAACCATCTGGCGTGCGTTAGAAATATTTTCATTTTGACGATTAACCTGATTTTCATTTTTCTTCTCTCTCAACATCCTCCAATATACTATAGTAATATCTCTTTAAGTGTTTTTAGGCTATCAAAACTATCATTTTTGGCCGTTTCTCGGGGAATACTGTTTAAAAAACGTTTGGGTTAGACTATTGTTTTTGAATGTTTCTCGGGGAATACTGTTAAAAATTGGGTAGTACTATTGTTTTTGAACGTTTCTCGGGGAATACTGTTGAAAAATGTTGTGTCCTAAGACTATTGAAATTAGTCGTTTCTTGGTTAATACTGTTGATTAATACCCCTTATTGCTGAAAGTATTGAAAATAGCTGTTTCTCAGTTAATACTGTTGATTAATACCCTTTATTGCTCAAACTATTGAAATTAGTCGTTTCTCGGGGAAAAACGCATGATTCCATAGCTGAGAGCAACTGTGCTGGCGAGCCTAATTACTATTTTTCCGAGAAAGTCACGCTTGGTGATTTTTCCAAGAAAGTCACGCATTTTAAAAAATATATAGATTGCCAAAATTTGGTATGTGAAAATAGCCATTTCTCGGGGAAAAACGCATGATTTAATAATCAAAAAGAAAATGTGCTAGCGAGCCTAATCACTATACTACTGTCGACCGCACCAAACGCATTTTCTTTCGGATTTTGATCTGGTGTCGTTTGTCAGGCGTGTGCTTCTCCACCAAATCAGTACCAGACGAATGGGAAGCTGAACTGGAGACAGAATTTCCTCGAATGAGGTCCCTACTCTGCTTTCTTGCTTCAGACTGACGACTCCTTTGTACTGCTTGCTCGAGGGATACGTCCGCTTTCGCTTGAAGACGATCTGGCAATGTGTCATCAAGAACTCCCACAACGATTCGGTCACGTAAAAGGCCGTCTTTGAGAGAACCGTACTCACAGGCTTCTGCAAGACTACATAAATCTTGAATGAAAGCATCCACTGACTCACCAAGTAACTGGTGTCGTTTGTAAAAACGGACTCTTTGTACTATCAAATTGCGGCGAACATCGAAATAACTGTTTAGGGCAGTGCGAACTTCTTCGTACATAGCTTTGTTTTCGTCGATTCGGAGAGTGGCTAAGTTTTAGCTTTTTACGCAGCATAAAAATTATTCCATTTCACTGCATTTGCGGTGAACTGTGAAGCCTTCATATGTTAAACGCGTAAGTGTTTTCGGCTTTTACATTTCATCTGTAGAAAAATTCAGTCACAGTTTCAAGTAGAACATGTCTTGAGCTTTAAAACCATGTAAAAATGTTGGAACATGGAATTAAACGCTGCTAAGTAAAATTTCTAAACGTTCATAATTTTCAAACGTGCCGCTTGGCGAAAACCTCGTCACGTTCAGTTTCTTAGGGACTTTACATGTAAGATCCAGGACGCGACGGCTTCTAGGACGCGGCGACCAAATGAAAAGATTGGAACGAGAGCGAACGTCGTATTCCCGGGAAAAATAGAGTTAAGTTTTGATACGACACCAGTTACCTCAAACTAACAACTTTACATCAAAGAAAGTGATGGCGTCGTTTAAAAAGGTTCAGAAAATGTTGTTGTTGTGTTTGGAGGAAGAAATGCCGGATGATGAAGAATTTGCTTTGTTCTACGAGGAATACACACCGCGAAATGCTCTTTCCCCCTATTCATCCTACGATAAATTCTTCCATGCAAATGAAGATGCCTTCGAATGCAAAGCCGAATTCAGAGTTGAGAAGGGCGACATTCCTTTACTTGGTGATGCCTTACGGGTTCCTCTCATCTTCAAATGTTCTAATGGAACAATTTGCGACGGAATTGAGGCCTTGTGTATCGTTCTGAAGAGGTATGCATATCCGTGCCGTTATTCCGATATGATACCTAATTTTGGCAGATCAGTACCAGAACTGAGCATCATCAAGAACGAGGTCATAGACTGGATCTACAACACTCACGCGCACAAAGTTGACCCAATGGAATCACAACATTTTGAACCCAGTACTGCTAAGGACGTATGCAGATGCGATCTACAGCAGAGGGGCTGCGCTAGATAACTGCTTTGGTTTTATAGATGGCACCGTTCGCCCCCATCTCTCGACCGGTTGTTAACCAGAGAACTGCTTACAATGGCCACAAGCGAGTCCATGCTCTCAGTTAATTAAGTTTCAGTCCGTCACGTTCCCTAATGGACTGCTTGGACACCTGTATGGTCCTGTAGGTAAGTGGGCTAAGTATGATACTCAATTTAAAGCGCTTTAACCAGTTGATGTATTTAATCAACAGACACATTTCAACTCTGTAACCCATCATTAATTTTACGACACATTTAAGAGGCCTGGAAACAAAAGCTAACCAAAATTAAATACAAGTAAAATAAAAGCCCTTTTAGAGGACATGTGGTTACTGTTATTTCAATAGAATGACGTTGACAATGAAAGTATATGTCTGGAACGTTCATAGCAACAACAACAACTTTATTACAATTCACGACAGGTATTACAATTTCATTTGTAATACAATCTCATGAAAGCTCCTAAAAATTCTTGTTCCAAATTTTTTTACAAGAACAATTTATTGTTTTACAAGATATCAAATTCACAAAAACACGATAAACACATCTATCTGTCTCCATGTATATTTTTAGTTGTCACGGTTCTTAATATGTAACGCAATAAGAAATGATGTTCACGGTTGTAATGCGTTTTTTGGTTCGCCTCTCGCCAAAAACAGTTTAAAGCCAAAGAACACGAGTTGTATCCACTATTTGATAGTTCTGGTTGATTTTGTGACTTTCAGCTTGACGGTTGACAAACAAGCACCTTGATCCAATCCTCATCTTTCCATTCAAAACCTTTGATAAATCGCCCCAAATCCCGATAGATACTTAAACAACAAACGACTGGCACATTTGGAAAAAGATGTGCCTTTTCAAAGAAGAAAAATGATAGAAAAACATCATTCACCTACCGCCAATCAAGCCACAACAACAAGCGGATACGCGAAGGATCAAAGCACATAGTAAGACGAGTCTGCAGTCACAAACGTACAAACTACGTTTGGTTATCGGCTTCGGTCGTCGTTTCTTCGGTATTTTATGTATCTCCTATTATAGTGTACTTAGAATATTATAATAAGAGATACATGAAGTACTTACCCATCGATTCGCGGATTTTTCGTAGAACCATATTAATTGATGGTGAAAGTGGTTATTTTCCAATCGGAATGCTCGCATTTAACGAAATTCCAACAATTCATTACTATAGAATACATGTAGCTTTGCAAAAAATCGTATTTTGATCGTAAAAAGCGACGTTAACAACTCGAGAAACCTCGAGCCCTTTTCGGTACGCTGTTGGTCTTACTTCGGGCTTCCGAAATTCGGACTTACTTACTTACTAACAGAGACCGTGACATAGAGGCTACTGGCTACAAGTCAGTAACCACAAAAAAGAGGAAGTAGACTTATGCCCCAAATGGGTTTTGAAGTTTGGCCTTCTTATTGTGTTCAACCACACTAGTTATAACCAGGCTTTACTAATTGATGACATGAATGAAGTCCACGAGAATAATCAATAATCATTATCATTATCATTATCATTATCATCATCATCATCACTGTCTAGAAAGCTAGCTGTTACATAAATGAGTAATTGATGGGCCACAAACGTTTTGGTCATCGATTAGTCATCGATTACCCCTGATCATCGCCAATAATCAATGACTAATCAGTTGAATACTCATTTGACTATCATCGATTACTCATTGATGCCATTGCTCATTGATTAGTTGCATCTTGTTATAATATTCTGAATATTTCACAATTAATTGCAGCTATTACAATTAGTAGTAACGTACAATTAGTAGTAATGTAATCTTTTAGCTTATAATGTTTAATGTTTATTTATTATTAATATCCGCCAAGATTATCTGATGCTATACGCAGGTTGGGTAAATTGTCCTTTCATTTGGTTTGATCGAATAAAAAGAACAATAAAGCTATAACCAAATACTTGAATCTCATTGGCTATCCACAGCTATGATTTTAGAATTAATAGGGTAGTGTATGCATTATGCCTAACAAACTGGGCAGTACACGGCATCTCATGTGCTGCAAGAAGACAGTTACACTTTAAAAACTTGTTTGTTTTTTGCACATCTTGCAGTGAAAACTGTTGTCTTTCTCTAACTTTGTTATAGATATGAATACTTGGTAACAGGACTTTGTGTCATGCAATTTCGGTCTTTTTATCATACTCATGATGAAACAAATCCGACGCCCACGATTTTGTTAATCCCTTGACAATGTATGATTATTGACCAACTTGGACACCACTCAGTCCTATTATCATTATTTATAGCAACAGTACCATCGAAAACTAGAAAACAAGATGTCCCTAAAGCCAAGCCAAATACCGCATTTAGAGTAGGGTATTTGCATGGAAAGATCACCTGACATCAAAATAACAAGGTGGTGTTTTTAAGGAAAGACATTTTTATTTTAAAATCTCTAGAGATACCTTGATATTACTCACCCATGCCAAACTTTAACCACAATTAAAAAACATTTCAAGCAAAATAACATTAAGTCTTAAGGATACCTCACAATTTAATGTGATTGGGTAAGCTGAAGCCACTCTAAAGGCACTAAGGCCACATGGTAGCGGGCATTACCCCTTAAATCTACCAAAGCAAAGATTGAGCCCAAGCATTAGCAGCCATGGACAGCTGTTTCGGCCTTGTTAGGCCTCATCAGCATGGCATAGCTAATGCTCAGGCTCAAGTACCCACATATCTACCGCTACCATGTGGCCTTAGTGCCTTTAGAGTGGCTTCAGCTTACCCAATCACATTAAATTGTGAGGTATCCTTGTCACTCCAGCCACATCCCACAAGCTTTACGTTTTCACTGCTTGTTTTATGGATATGTGGGTACTTGAGCCTGAGCATTAGCTATGCCATGCTGATGAGGCCTAACAAGGCCGAAATAGCTGTCCATGGCTGCTAATGCTTGGGCTCAATCTTTGCTTTGGTAGATTTAAGGGGTAATGCCCGCTACCATGTGGCCTTAGTGCCTTTAGAGTGGCTTCAGCTTACCCAATCACATTAAATTGTGAGGTATCCTTGTCACTCCAGCCACATCCCACAAGCTTTACGTTTTCACTGCTTGTTTTATGGATATGTGGGTACTTGAGCCTGAGCATTAGCTATGCCATGCTGATGAGGCCTAACAAGGCCGAAACAGCTGTCCATGGCTGCTAATGCTTCAGGGGCACCCAACGAGAAGTTTCGGTGGATATCTGTTCGGTGGAGGGTAGTTCGCCTAACGCTTTCGGCGTCGATTAAAGAGTGCACTCGGATTTTCGTAAGTGAAACGTGGCCTAAAAGATTCGTAATGTGGAAATTATAACTCCCGAGGTTTTCGGAAAGGTTGTTATTGTTGTTTTTAGCAGTAAAAAACGTCAGCTAGCATTTTCGGAAAGAAAAAAAGGTTCCCTAGAAAGTTAACTTCAGCTAGTATTTTCTCAAAGAAAGATTTTGTTCCCTAAAACTTTCGGGCAATTAACATTTCAGCTAGGGAATCCGAACAGATCAAAGTTTTTTAGCTAACCAAAACATCACTTTAAACAGACTTCAAACACCATAAGGTACTTAAAAATGCCTTTCTACAACTTTTGGCTGCTTTGGCTCGTTGGGTGCCCCTGATGCTTGGGCTCAATCTTTGCTTTGGTAGATTTAAGGGTAATGCCCGCTACCATGTGGCCTTAGTGCCTTTAGAGTGGCTTCAGCTTACCCAATCACATTAAATTGTGAGGTATCCTTGTCACTCCAGCCACATCCCACAAGCTTTACGTTTTCACAACATTAAGTCTTAGTTTTGTATGAGCACAGGGAAACCACAAAATCTGTTAGTGTAACCATTTGTAATTTTATAGTAAATGTATGGGACTTATTGTATTTTTCATACAAAAGCAATGCACCAATAAATATATATATGGACCAATGATAAATAAAAGTTAAATTACGTTACCTGTGGTGTTGTGTCACTCTTTTGCCTCAGAAGTGATATTTTAGGTGAATTTTAGGTGATCAACTAATAGTAAACTCAAAACCCCATCAAAATTGATTATGAGACAAAAGGACGACAATACACCACAGGTATGGTAATTTAACTTTTATTTAGCATTGGTCCATACATTTATTTAGTAGTACGACATGACTGTATGAAAAATATCAATTGCAAATCCCATACATTTACTATAAAAATTAGAAACGGTTACAAAGATTGTGTGGGCTCCCTGTGTACGACCAAAGGCCATTGAATAGTCACACTGTCGTGCTCTTTAGATCTTTGTGGTATAATGAATGTTTCAACTCATTGTTTAACATGACTCGTATCTCATAAAAGAACCTATTTGTTTTCTCATACTCTAACTGGACAATACCCATAACATGGAACCAAGTCAGTTGACTTTAATCAGTCCATAGGGTGGTTTTCAATTGAGTGTCGAAAGTAAATTGCATTTGCTTTGGTTTTGCATTGCTTCGCTCTGTGATTGGACAGCAAAACTCGCGCCACTTTCTGAACCAATGAAGCGCAAAACCAAAACCAATTGCGACTTGCATGCACCCATTTTCCTGCACTTTGCATTGCTTACGTGTAATTGCTTTAAACTCTGATTGGCTCATTGTGCTGTGTATCTCTGTTGTGATTGGCTGGCGTACCAGTAATTGCTTTGGTTTTGGTTTTAAAACACTCAACTGAAAACTGCTATAACCATTGCCTGATTTATTTTTATTTTATTAGCTTTCCCAGTGATAGACAGGGATACCAAGTGCAAGCAATTACTGCTGTTCATTTCTCAGTAATATTTCATTAAGTGGTAGCGGGAGAGGCCCTTAGCTAGGTCACATGATGAGCTGTTTACCAAAGTCTTCCGCCACTCCATTTCAAATACCGTAAAAGCTCTATTAAGCCCCAGGGGGGCTTATTTAATTTCAGGCCTTATTGACGGGGGGCTTATTGGAGAAGGGGGCTTATTTCAAAACTTTGAACAGACTGTTTTCATGTTAAATAGTTTCTGTACAAATCTCAAACAACTGCGGTGAAATTTTAGTATTTAATATCCAGCAGGAAACAGTATTGTGTGTTTTATTGCATATTTGATTAAAAACAAGCCAACTGGACCGCATGAAGTGTATTTCATAAGAGGGAAAAGGAGGAAATAATTAAAAAAGCTTGCGTCCCAAGGGGGAGGGGGGGGCTTATTACAAAAACCGACTCCCAAGTGAGGGGGGGGGCTCATTAAAGAGGGGAGCTTAAAAGAGCTTTTACGGTATCTAAAATATAAAACCAGACCTAACCCTGGGTATATTGAGAGAACAGTGAGAGGACTATGAATTTTTAATAACTGCTGTTATAATATAAAGACTACAAGAAAATTACAAATACCTTGAAATTTCCTTAGCACATGATAATGGATGCTGTGTAATTTTGACTTGAAGCACACCTTGGAATTTCTACATCATGCCGGTGATGTGTCTGGCATGTGTGTACACACTCACTCGATCGAGCTCAGGCATCAAGACCAGTAGATAGGGCACTTTTTCTACAGAATCAAGTTTAATGGACGGTAGAATAGAATAGAAACCTTTATTTTAACATGATAAGTCTTAAAGCTAAAAGCTAGTGGGGTGTGTATAAATAAACGAAAGCCCTAATATAAGTAAAAATTAAAACTACTGACCTTATAAGAACCTAATGTATATTTACAATATTTACATGTCAGAAAACGTTGACATTCAATGGAGCATTTCAAACAGAACAAGGCAAACAAGAGTAAAATCTAGAGTAAACAAACCGCTACAAACCTCAGTGCGGCTAAAATCGCGCGCCACACTCGCCATCTTTAAACTGAATTCGTTCCATACACTCGCGCAATCAAATTACCTCTACAGCGACACGTGCAGACCCTCGTATACAAATGTTTTGTTGCGTGATCCTCAATACAACACATATGGCAAAAGGAAATAGTTCATCAACTAGGGGGGTTGTATGGCTCACTTAAGGGGAACAAACAAAACTTGTATAATCTTAATCGGTAACTATTCAGTATCATAAAAATGTATGATAGCAAGGATAGAACGGTAGCTTTCACTTTATAAATCGAATTTTAAATTTGCCTCCCATACCATGCTTTTGGTCGCCATCTTGGATTTCTAAAAAACACTTTAAAAATGTTATTCTTTCTGAAATGCACACGATTTTTTGCCTAGAAGTATATTTGGAATAATACGTATTTGAAATGTAATTTCAGCATTGTTTATGGTTACTCGAGCAATGGTGACGTCATAAATGACATCACAGTGACCACCATTTTGTTTCTAGCTTGTGTATTCAACCGCTATCTTAATGTCCTGAAATAACTAAATTACCATTAAGGCACTTTATATCATAATGCTAGGAAACGCACTTAAAACTATTGCTAACGTCTTTTCCTATATTTAGTTAGGCATACTAGGCCATGAATTAATAACCACAAATCAGAGTAGATAACCAGGTCCACAATTCAATCTAGAGTTCGTTTGAGTACAGAAGCACCACTATCGTATAACGTCCTTTTCCACTGCTGTCACTTGCATATGGGATCTACATGTATAACGTAACATACGTTTACATCATGTATTGCTTTTGCGCCCTGAATAACGTCGCTGAAAATAGAAAAACATTCCTACACACGAGTTGCAAAAAGCGTTATACAACGTGTGTCCCGTCAAGAGGGATCTTACTATATCGAACCTTAAGATAGACACAACAAAAGGTAATAACTATCTCTCTGTTCGTAACCTACAAGTAACCTACACATGTAAACGTACTTACTCTTATCAATCCTCTGCATCTTCAGAGCCACTATCCCCACTCTCACATAGAACGCCATCATCAGTTGCCATATTCTCGCACTAGATATTACACATGTCAGTGCACTTCAGACCCGCCTTCAAGCAGCAGCAGTTCTCGATCGTGCATGCTCCCTTGCATGTACAAGAGAGTAGTTCTAGGACCTCTTCTGGAGCCAGTTTGGATCCAAGTCACACAAATTCCACTACGTTAGACATATTGTCTACTTCCCAGCCGTGCCCATGAGGGGAGGGGATTAACGGAAGAGGAACGATGGCTCTTCTTCAGATTGCTGCTTGATAATTTGCTCTTGTAACGTGAAGTCGTAGAGATGACTTGCAAGGCGGCAGAGCCTCTGGCTCGACTTTTCCGCCTCTGGAGCAGTGGATCTCATAGCGCAGCTCATCCACACTCTGGCACTTCTTTCCATATAGCTGACACACGAGTGCCTCCGTATCTTTAAATGTCTCCTCCGATACTGTCCAATTCTCCCCGATATTCACCATAGCTCGGACGTACCTTTCATTGCGTTGGAGAAGCTGGACTGCTTTCCACTTCCCCTCACCAGAGAATGCACAGATCGTATCACAGCCTGTGATCGCGTGCACGCCGATTAGTGCTTTCATGAAGCAACGCTTGTCAACGTTTGGGCCGAGTTGCTTCTCCAAGCTGTTGACAACTTTAGAAAGATCTATTATTCTGGACTTCGCGCCTCTTCCCTTCTTCATGTAACACCTTCCAAGGTTTCGGCTGTGAGCAATCAGTAGGACAAGGACATCAGTGTCATCAGAGTGGATGACGCACGTGCCTCCAGCGTGCCGAGCATGGAGAACCATACGCGTATCAGCCTCTTCGTGATTACACTCTAGCCCAGGAACTGGTTCACATGTGGCTACGCCGGTTTAGTTGCCAGCACTGATCTTCGGATGTCACGTACATGATCCGGTTGCCGAGCCTGCCTCTGAATGCTTCTGTCTTCCACTGTGACACGAGAAATTTGACAATCTCAGGCTTGTTTGCGGTCACACTGAGCAGCTTGTTCCACTCTGCAGTTGCAATGATATTTGATGGGATTTTCGGGGAATTCGCTTTCGGTCGAAGCCTCCAAATTGGTTTGTGATTCCGGATCACGGCAGCACGATATAAGGTTGTCCATGAAGAAATATCTCTGCACTGGGCTTGCTTTGAATCCTAACAACCGCATATAATGCATTCGTCCGCCATTGATCATTGTGCAGAGGAAACACATTCGCGCCGGGGTGAACACCTATTGAATGTTTGTGCGACCACGTGTTTGGGAAGGAAACAGGCAGTTGTTTTTGAGGGGGCTTTATTCAACGCACTTGCAATGTATACATTTATTTATGTACTTGCTCTCTTTTCGAAAATAATTTTGAAAACCCACTATTTCTTTTTCAATGATTATAATTGCAAACTGGTCATGTAATAGTGATATTAGGGCCGTTTATACAAGAGAAAATAAGCCGCGCCTTACACTGTCCGCCTCTTACATAAGACGCGAACACCCCGTTTAAATGGTACGTAATCGAAGTTCACGGCTGACTCCATCGGCAGCTAGCTCAAGCCGCGGCTTATCCTGGCCTAGGGGTTTTGGGCTACGCTTATCTTGGCCGCGGCTTACCTTGGACGTGAAAGTGTTCGTATAAATGTACTCAAGCGTTGTTCATGGCTTGCTCAAGCATTCGATTCTATTGTTATTGTAGCGAACTTAGCCGTGAACCATTTATACGAGCATTTCGCGTCTCATGTAGGCCGCACTCGTATAAATGGCCCGCCCGCGTCTTATGTAAGCAGCGGCCAGTGTAAGCCGTGGTTTATTTTCTCTCGTATAAACGGCCCTATTGTGACCAATAATCAGGGGTTGTGACGTCGCAAATGACGTCACGTAGTTATAATTTAAGCACTAGAATAAACGGAAATCATGTTTGTAGTTCCAATATGATCTAAATTTGACTTTGAAACGCAATTTGTTCACTTTAAAAGAATACAAGCAACTTTGAAGCCTTCCTCAAAAATCCATGATGGTGGCCAAAAGGAAGATACGAGGAGCAAATTTAAAATTCGATTTACGAAGTGAAAGCTACCGTTCTATCCTTGCTATCATACATTTATATGATGCTCAATAGTCAAAGATTAACATTAGACATGTTTCGGCTGTTCCCCTTAAGTGAGCCATAAACCCGAATTTTAGGGTCTCAGCTGATGGACTAAAATGCCGTGATCTTCGGCATCTCTGTAGCAGTAGCAAACACAATAACATTTACAACTCATCCCCCGGCATTTGTCACTAACTGCAAAAACATGTAACAGTCAGGAAACAACTAATCAACAAAACCTTTGCTAAACTGCTTCGTGTGCTAAAAGATCCGCGACAAGGAACTCAGTAACTTTAAACATCAACTAAGATAGAGTTTGCACTAGGATGTTAATTTAAGAATTGCAGTAGCTAAATTTTGAATACAAACGTGATCAAAACTCCAAAGTTTTTTATTTGTTCTCGGAAAACCTCTTGTGTTGTTGCCGTTAATACTTCAAAAAGTCCCCCTCTTTTTTCTGAAAAAAAAAATGTTGTAACAATTTTTCTTCCGTGACTCATGTTTCATCTTGAACGAAAACATGACACCTTCAAGATGTGTGACCCTCAGGTGCCCTATTCGTTGCTTCTCTTGATAAAGAACATTATAGATCAGTGTCTTGCATAATCAGGCCCGGCTAGGGGTATTGGGTATACGGTATCTAGACCCATTTTAATTCAGGTATTTGGTATTTTCATGTTACAATTCGGGTATAAAGTATCTGGTTCTTCCTGAATTTTAGGTATTCGGTGTACAGACATAAATTAAATGCTCCAAGATAATTTAAGGTATTAAGTATCACACGTTTTACAATTTTAACGTATATTGGTATCTTATGGGGAAAAAACCGGGTATATTGGTATCCCACTACACCCCCTGGCCGGGCTTGCATAATGGCACTAACCGCGTCCTATCGTCCGCGTTCGACTTCTTGTTTTTAGCTTGTCCTGCTGCCATTTTAAGGGCAAATAATATAGGCGAGTAGTTACTATCTATTTACAGATTGTCGATTACTTGTAAAATTATTTAATTATTCAGACGCTGCCATGAGAACGCGATCCAAACGCTCGCCATTCCCCATCCAAGATTTGAAACAAAAAAACCAGGAACGAAATATACAACATCCTTGTAGATGAATTCTGCACTAGCAAAGAACAGGTCTGCATGATAGGGTCACCTGGAGAAAATGGACCACCCGGTAGACTAGGAAAACCGGGACTGTTAAAGGTGGAAAGGGAACCAGTGTGCAGCCGGGAGCGTAGAAAAATTCTGGACGCCAAGGGCCTGTTAGCGCCTCAGGACCGCTGGGGAGAAAGGGTGAGCGAGGTTACCCGGTAGGCCTGCTTTACCCGGGATTAAGGAGACAAAGGAGTTCCAGGAGGGAAGGGAGGGAAGGGGGTTCCCGGAGGACTTGGAGAATCTATCTCTGCCCCAGTCATCATGTCAACCCCAGCATCACTGACAATTAATGAGACTCAAAATACAATACTGCACTGTGGCTTCAGAACTAGACCCGCCCCCGAAGTCATGCAAATGGTCCAAGGTGAACTTATCGCTGCCTAGTGGACGATATAGGCAATGTTCTAGTAATGAATTGGTCATGTGCAGTTAATGAGCGTGGGAACCTTTGAGTGTACAGCGACAAACATTTTTGGATCGGTGAAAATATCATCAGAGACACAGGTGCAAAGTGGGTCACAGTTTAGAATTCTTTTACGTCGTAGTTTTTGATTTACTGCCGGGCAATAGATTTTAGTTGGTTTTGGTTAATTGAGGATAAATTGGACAACACCTTGATATACTCGAATATTTAGCAGTACTGACTAATTGTGAGTTTCCAGCTTTCTATAGCGGCCATTCTAATGGATATTTCCAGGCTTATTGGAAGTTTTTGTTTCCGTTTCTAGAAGGCCACGTTTGATCACTTATATCGTTATATTACACCGTTACATTTCTATTATATCGTTATAATATTATATCAATATCGTTTCGATATTTTATTAACGGTTATCACGGACAGGCAAAATGCGAACGAACCAAAGCTTATAATTTGCTTCTATTTCACCTTTCAGCAAAGCCAGTGTTTTCCGTGAAACCAAAGAGACCATTATGGAAGTTGGTAAAGCCGCTACACTAGTTTGTGAAGCAAAGGGGGAGCCTGATCCCGGGCCCAGGGTAAATTGTGGACAAAAGTACCAATACGAAAAGAAACTAGAGTACTGCCATGGAGACCTCTTCAATGCCAACATGGGCTCCTTACAATTCTCTAATGCGTCTAAACATGATCGAAGCATCTACATTTGCCAAGCAAAGAACGCCTTGGGAACAGTATTTACTACGGCTTAAGTCACTGTATTGTCCCCACTGAAAGTCACCATTTTTCCACCTAACGCCGTGATGGCTTCCGTGGGGGAAACGTTAGAGTTACATTGTACAGAGAAAGCAGGGTTCTTGTCCCTTGTTTCATGGGTAATGGAGCACCATTCGTCTCTTTCTTTTGGAATAATGATATATCAGAACGGTACTATGATGACATCAAAGGTGTAGCTTTCACATCAAGGGATTTATTATTGTAGAGCCACAAGTGAAATAAGTTCCATACAGACTTCTGTTGATGCGACTGTCAAGTACCCCGAGTCTTGCAACACAAAAGTTTGTTTCGAGGATAAGCGGGAATTACGTCATTGATCCCGATGGCGTCAGTGGAGCCGACTCTTTTCATAGGGACTTAAGCAAAGACTACGGCAACACCAACGCAAACGTCACTGAACAATGTTTGTCAGAGGATTGTAGCTAATTTATGACTATTCCAGCGCGTTTAACTTGTAAAATACGAAAAAACCATCCAGGAACTAAATTATTATGAACGTCGTTGCAAAAAAACAAAAGAGAACGAAAGTTGTTTAACTGTACGGTAACGAAATGTACCAAATTTCCTAACGCACGTGCAAGGTCACTGGGCTTGCTCATTAAGCCTATTGTTCTGTGACGTTCTCGTTGCCGTTGCCGTGGTCGTTTCTTAAACTCCCTATGTTCGCTGCATGACTGAGCGTGACCACATTGGCGTGACCGTTGTGAGTCACGCCACTGAGGATAGGATTTCAGTGGATGGTTGCGAACCAAAGGGATGCTATTCCCGCCAAGTGTATTCACTAGTGCGAACTTACTGCAGCTGACCAGTCTCACCAAGGTCTCGGCAAGATGTGTGCTGTTCATTAAATACAAATGTTACAATACGTGGTTTCTTGGCGAGGGCTATGCCTGGTGGATGTCACGTGACGGAGATATGAAGAAGCACTGGGGGCGAGCTCCCTTGGGAAGTAAGAAATGCGCATGCGGAGTCACAAACTCCTGTACCGGTGGGTAGTTTCCTTGGTGACAAGTCCACTTTGCCCGTCAGTGAGTTAAAATTTAGGGACAAGGGAACAGGGAACAGGGTTTTCACACGCTTGGAAATTAAGTTCAAGTGCTATGGAATAGCGTGAGAGGCTTCCGTAAAGGACAACACTCAAGTACAGAACTGGAGTAAAGAAGACAAATTCTCTCTCTTTCCCCTTGCCTCTCAGAATATTTCCTCGTACTTGTCAGAAATTTTTATTTCACGATGACGAGGTAACGTTGGTTTACTTTTTCGGTTTCGGCAATCGTGCTTATTTTGTAAGCGTAGTCTCTGTGTAAGAAACGTAAAGGAATTGAAAGAGTTTTTTGTCTGGAAAAATAAACAACCACATAGTTGGGAGAATGAAAATCTTTCTCACCCGTGAATATTTTTCAAAACAGCATACATATAAGAATCAAAACCTCATTTGAAATTAATGTGCACGTGAATAATGAATTGCTTCTTGAGGGTTTCAGGTAGTAGGAACTCACGAATAAATGATATGTATAGGCGAAGAGAAAGGAGAAAGAGAATCAATCTCGTCTCGTCTCTTCTCGTTTTGATGCTCTTCTCGGTTCACATGCTGGCTTAGGCTTCTTCCACTATCCGAGCGCTTAGAGCAGGCTACGTGAGTGGGTAAGCAGCTGGCAGAATTTTTGGCGACCGACAAAAATAGACGCTACCGCCAATTCATCATAACCGGCGAGCCTTATTTAATTGGAAACGATCGAGCAGTTATGTTGGCAAGTTTTGATGTATTGACATTATTAGTCAGAAGGCAAAAACAATATTTTAAATAATTTCCTTAAGTTTAATTTGGTTAGTTAATGAATGCGTTGGAACAGTCGGGACGCAAAGGGATTATGGCGGTGAAATTGATCACAATTACACTAAATCGCCGTTTCCTGTTCAGCTGGCCTTACTAGAATCGGCTAAATACTATTTTGTCGTGAACTTAATACCCCTTCCTAACCTTTTGTAGATCTGGTTACAAAACTGTAAAAGCAAATCATAATGTTTTGTTAATCGATCCAAATCGAGAAACTTGCCGATTTTCCGGAAATATGAATTGGAGAGCTATGGACGACGAGCCTTCTCTGTTGCCGCCCAATCGCTGGACTCTTTTAAACCTCTTTTAAAAACACACTCTTTTAAACAACCTTATCACGCATGAAATTGCGTATTTGGTATTATCTTTTCATTTTGTTGTTCTTATAAGGGCTATATATATACGCCTTATTTGTTCTCCTCTGTTATGTTTCTATGACTGTCTTTACGTTTCTTTACACCTATTGCAACACTGTAAAGATTTAGGCGCTATAGAAATTTTATTATTATTATTATTATTATTGAATAAAAATAAAAGGTACTTACTTCTTGACTGATGCACAGTTGGCCTAATCAATGGTAAATTGTTGACTTCCAGCTAGTTTAATCGGATGGCCGGAAAATGGGGTATTTATTGTTGAGTTTAGTATGCAGCATGCCGAACATGCAAGAGGGATAGAAAACAATAATTGCTAAATTATAACCAGTAAATAATTAACTGGCATACAATAAATTGTTATTTCTCAGTATTGCTTGTTTTATTTACCGATTTTCGAAAGGCGAATATAATCGACCGAAAATATCATTCATCCTGAGGCACCAAACAAAAGTGCTCCGTATTTTGCTAATTTCGGGAAAAGTTTTTATCGGCGGGGCCGGCTGGGAAAGATTTGTTGCGGAAAACGGGAAATTAATATTCTTTATGGGAAACAAACTGGCTGTCTTTTCTTTTGTCTGACTTAGTTACCTCGATTTGGTAAAGTACTCATTTCTCTCTCCCGTCGAACGTTAAACATTGGACCTCTAGGTTGTCTATCTTTCCTCTTTCTATCCCCCCTTGTTACTGAAGTTAAAGTCATGCTGTTCCACATCACTCAATGCAGCATTTGACTCGTCCACAGCTGTTTAATTTCCTTTATCTTTCCTGGATAATTTTTGTAAGACCTTACAGGGAATAAGGTCGGAGCAGATAAAATTTTGGCGCAACTTAACAGAATATTTTAAAAGTGACAATATATGCATTCATTAATCAGAATTTTGACACACTGTCTCGCTAGGGGCCGGTGATTTCTGGCTGGACACGTTTAATTTGGGGCGCTTTGGCTTATTCGAAACCATGACATAAGCAGTAATAAAACATGCAGGCAGAGGCAAGTAATTAAAACTAAACACACGACCACTTTTGGAGAGCAGATGTTTCTATTAGAAGAGTTTCACCAATGAGGACATTGCGAATCGCTACTTTTCCAAGCCGCTCCGGCTGTAACTCGCTGTCATTAATTCTGCTGTTCAAGATCAAATGAAATATTGACTTAAATTTCATGTGGGTACACTGACCACCAGAACTGGAGAACCTTAACTGATCATAAACATTTTCAAGCACTTCAAACACAGAGAGTTAAAGTCACTATACAAATGATGGAACTCAACACATCGTCGACCTGTCCAAGAAACGGAACCGACTTGTATGAAACGTATTGGTGGCTAGCGCCAAAATATTTTAAAGAACTTGCTTCGAGGCCACAATACCTCATAGCCGCTGAATCTGGGATCATGTTGATTATCACAATAACAGCTTTCTGGGGAAACTTCCTGATCTGTTTTGCTTTTGCAAGGAATCCAAGACTTCGCACCAGTACGAATTTTCTGATCCTTACCTTAGCGGCTACAGACATGATAACAGCTTGCCTTACGCACACTGTAGCCACGATCGTACTCATGAGAGGGAATTGGATCGTGAATACTAATCCTCTTGATGTAAGACACTTCTATTGCCAGATCCAAGGAATTTTATCTCCCGCCTTAATTGGTTTTTCTTTACACATTATGGCGCTAACCGCAATAAATCGTTACGTCTGCGTCGCACATCAAAGATTGTACAAAAAGATCTTCAGTAAGAAAGCCACGTGTTCCATGGTCGCTGCTGAAGCAGCAATCATAATAATCCTTGCATCTATCCCTTATCCCGCGGGATTTGCCAAAATCACTCTCGACCCGAGACGGGCGACGTGCTTTACGACCTTTCAACAGAACTTAGCTCAGACGATCGGGAACTTGTTTTTGGCTTTTAACGTCGGAGTGCCCTTAACTGTAATTAGCCTTTGCTATTTCCGTGTTTTTAGAATAATAAGAAGCAGCCATTTTCAAGTGCAAGTCGCCCAAGCCCTTCCGAGAGACAAAGCGCTCTGAAAATCAAAGAGGTTCGTATTACTAAAACTGTGTTCGCAGTACTGCTTGGATTTCTAACCTGCTGGATCCCGGCCATGGTTTGTAACCACCTGAGCTTTAACATGGTGAATCCTCGCTTTCCTCGCCAAGGGGAATTAGTTTTCACGTATTTTATTTGCCTGAGTTCCGCCATTAATCCATTCATTTACGGAGCCACATGCAGATCTCTGAGAAAGGAATTCTGGGATTCTATTTTTGGCCGAGGAAAGCGAGGCGCAAAACGAAAAACTAATCAAATTGCAGGACTGTGAAGATGACAGTGAATCAGGCGACAGTATTTGTAGATGGGGCAGTTGTGTTGCGTTTAGGTTCGGTGAGTTTGGCGTTAAATAGGCGGAAATATCAACGAAGTGGTTCCGTATTTAGTAAGTAAACTCCTTTCGACGGCTGGTATATCGGAGCATAATGTTCGCGGTTGATAGATTGTCCAAGACTGAAATGAACAGTTCGCCGAGAAGCAACGCTTCGAGGGCAACTGTGAATTTTTGAAGACAATCTGTCAGCCAAGGCCATTATCCTCCGATATACCAGCAAGCCAGAAAGGGTAGAAAAGGATCTGACGACGATTACGTATGACGTAAACATCTGCATGGATTGGTGGAGTACATTTTATTTAAACTGTGACTGGATTCTTCCATTTGAAATTGAGGAAACTGAAAAAAAGAATGGCTTTGCTTTGTCTTTTTTGTTTAAATGGTGTGACAACTGTATAATAGCATTAAAAACAACAAACATTTTGGCCAGTTGCCCCCAGGATTAGGCCTACTCTGGGTCCTTAAGTCGCCTTAAATCGCCTTAAATTGCCTTAAGTCATCTTTATATTAAGTCACCTTAATTCCATAAACACACCTTAAAATTAGTCTAGGGGTAACGGGATACCAATATACGCATAAGATAACAATCAGAATATAATTTAATTCATGTCTATGTACCAAATGCCTAAAATCCAGGAAAATATAGATACTTTTTATACCCGAATTGTGACAAAAAAAAATACCACATACCCAAAACCCCTGGCCAGGCCTGATGAGCTAGCAAAGTAGTGACAGATCAAGGGAGGCGTCTTAATGCAATTGTCTTTTAGTTTATTTCCAAAACTAATGATGGGGAGGGGGAAGCAGGGGGTTGCCTCACCTCCCTTCTTGAAATATCCCTTTAAAAGGTGCTGATGAGTGAACTCCTGTGATAACACATAGGAGAGGCCAGAAGAACCAGGGGCACCTGTACCTGATTAAACGATCTGTGATGAGTCGTTTTTGGTAATTGGCTCTAGTGGAGACACCACAGACAAGATTCTAATCTCTGCACAATTTATTTTTCATAAGATATTATGTCACCAGTTTGCTACAAAAGTACGTAGCCATAAAATACAATTCAAGTCAAAATATTTAAGCTTACAGTTTAATTTTTAATAAGCTTAACAAATGTAACAGATGAAATAAGCCTAGTAACAACGATTGAAATACTCACACTACCAACTTAAACTTAAATAAAAGGCCTAAGCAAAGTATTATCAGGGTTCAACTAACCTTTATCTGTTATTTTCCGAACAAAATTCCAAGTCTTTGATGGATACATCCTAACCAAATGCACGAGGGAGATGAACAAGAATACTCCATATCCACTCCACAACTCCGTGGAAACCTGCACTAATTTGCTCTTTGCACAGGGTTGATACTTAACTTGACAGATGAACTCACAGCCAAAGCTCAACGAAATTCTTCTCACTTCATGTCCCCGGCAAACAGGCCATAAGTGTCATAAGTCCTAATGCGCATATTTACACGTGTCGGGAAAATGTTACATGTACCGTACGTGATGAATGTACATCTTTCACACATTTGATGGTTGTGCAGGTATCAAAATGGCAACTGTAACACACTATTATTATTCTTCTGATCGATCGCACAGAAATGCCTCATCATCTACTTTCAAGCTTTTGGTTTGCATGTACCGCTGGAATAAAAAGGTAAACATGGCTTCCAGCCACTGTTATCGTCACGTGACTTGACTTGCTCCTCTGTAGCATGGAAACTAGCTAGAGGCTGGCAAGGAGTTCTGGGAGAATAAAAAAGGGCGACTTGCCTGACTTGCCCTGAGAAAGAACCTTCTAAAACCTTCAAGTTTAATGTTAGTGGAACGTCCAAGTTTCCAGGAGCCCACAAAGTGGTCAGTGACCAAGGAAAAGATGTTTCATTGAAAAAGACCTTGGCATACGGTGCTCGTTACGGTATTGGAGTGTTCTGCCTCACTGGGGAAAGGGAAGAACAGATTGGTTGCGTTCCCGAAAAGGAACAATCAATATTTGATACCACTGGAATGGAGTAAAAGTTTACCAAACTTATGTGCAATAAGTCACGGTGCAAACTGCAAGAATCTAGGAGATAAGTTTACAAAGATAACAATTGCTGTTATTTGTGAAATATCATGACTTCTTCTTGTTTATTTGTTGTTTACATTACAAATTTTATATACTTAATAGTCTTATTTAAGTTATGTCTTTCTTTTGATGAGTACATAAATAATTTTTTTAAACATAATAAAAACATCCTCTTAAGGTGAAAGCATTTTGGTTTGTTTACATTATACACGTATGCTGTGATGCTAAATTTACTGTTACTGGTCAACACATAATAATGAGTGAGACATTGAGTGTGATTGGAAACAACCTTAAAGATTTGACCAAAACTGCAAAGCCATAGGAACAAAGTTTTTATTGTGACAATCAAACATCTTAACCTAGAAAACTACAATAGAAATTGATGAAAACTGCAATGTCTCCCCCCACAAGCAACATTGTTATCTGTACGTTTAATGACTGCTTTGTGTTTGCAATATACTGTAATTACTTTAATTATATTTAATTATTATTGTTATTCCAGTCCAGCATTTTTGAGCTCTTGTGGTTTTAAAACATGGACATCTGACACTGACATTATAAATCATAGCAATTAAAAACGTTGAAATAATATTATTGTCATCATATTATATCAATGGACAAGATTTTTGGAAAGAAATAGAGCTTTTTGTAGGGACTTTGATGAATTGATACTCTATCATTTAAGTTGAATTAAAGCATTTTAAGTTGCCTTATGTTGTGTAAGGTTGCCTTAAGTCGCCTTAAGTCGCCTTAAATCGCCTGATTTTTTGGGCGAACTTTTCTTAAGTCGCCTTAAATCGCCTTTAGTCGCTTTCAGTCCCTTAAGTTACGGCGACTTAAGGACCCAGAGTAGGCCTGGAATTATTCCATTTAGCGCCGTTAGGAACTTCAAATCTAAAGTTTTTTTTCAAGGTTTTTCCTTTAAATTAGGTGTCAAGCAAAAGGTTGACCTTTGTTGAAGGAGGAACTAATACTCTCGAGGAGTTAACTAATACAATTTCTCTTAGTCTCTTATGCAGCCGTTGTTTCGTCACGCGCAGTGGTGAGAGCACTCGCCTTCCACCAATGTGGCCCGGGTTCGATTCCCGGACTCGACGTCATATGTGGGTTGAGTTTGTTGTTGGTTCTCTTCTCTGCTCCGAGAGGTTTTCCTCCGGGTACTCCGGTTTTCCCCTCTCCACAAAAACCAACATTTCCAAATTCCAATTCCATCTGCTTGTAAAGCGCATTTGAACATATACACATGGAAAATGCGCTATATAAGTTCTAAATTATTAATTATTATGAAACGTTTTTCTTTGAGCAAGGAAAGGTTGCGTGTCGAACAAATTACGGCTTTGGGAGGCTGATTGTCTTCCTGGAGAAAACCTAGATAATCGCGGTGATGGTACTGAGCCGCTGTGTGGTAGTTTTCAGAGATAACACTTCCTCTTGTCCTGATAATATAGATGTTTGTTTCCTGGCAGCGTGGGTGTTGTTCTTTGTTGGCAAAGCTGAGACAGGTGTGATGGGGGCATTTCTTTTGCTTCCCCAACGGTGAAGTTTTCTTTGTACCGTGGCGCGGAATTCGCTGCTTCGTACAACGTGAAGAAGAAATATGAGAAATCCCTGGGAAAGAAACAGCAGAACTTGATCTCAAGATACTTTCAAAAGTAATAAAATTCCCTGGAAATTCGAGATGATTGCGAGTCACTGGCATTTGGAAAACCGGGCATATTTTAGAACCTGCAGGGGCTATATACCCCCCGTCAGAGCGAGAAAAAATTCCACGTAAATACAAACAAAAACAATGAAAATGCGCGTATTAGGCTGAGTGTGAGTGTTAGGGTGAATGTTAGAGTCTAACACTAACCCTGAAACGTGCATTTCTGACGTATCAGATCAAAATCAAAACCAGAAAAGAAAATTGCTACATTTTTTTGCTCATAAGCGAGACCAAACAATGCCTCATTTAATTTATGCCTAAACGGTATAAAAATGTACCTTGAAGAAAGGTGCAGGGCGTGACAAGAAGGGAAAAATCTAAGACACAGACGAAAGTCTAACCCGTCACATATCGGACGCCATTAGAATGGAGCTCACGGGTGATTCAGCCTGTCGAGTTAGGTCATTCATCAAGTCTACCGTGTGAGCTATCGTTTTGCTACCGATCAGCACTTCTGAAAACCCCGTGAGTGGCAATAAATAGAAAAAAGACGGTCAGTTTTTAACTCGTTCATGGAACAAGAAAGATACATTCGTTCAGAAATAAAAATGAAGGACCCGTATTCTTGCTGCTGATCGATATGCTGAACACTATATTCATTGTCCATGGCCCGTTTCACAGCAAACAGGCAAAGGTGCTCTAGTTAGTAACTGCAAGAGTTACCATTGAATTGTAAATCAATGTAAATCTAAATTTAAGCTTTTAATCTGCAAAAGGGAAAAGGCCACCAGGGCAGAAAAGTGTACAACAATGTAGAAAAGCCCAACGGAATTAATTGATTAAAAAAATTAATTAAATGGCGCTTTTGATTTAATTTGAAACATGTGCGTGTGATTGCCTTAATTACTAGCGCCTGAATAGGCGCTAAAAACAAACAATATTAAAGAATAAAGGGGGTGAAGGTTAGTTTCTTTAGAAACCGTGGTGTTGAGTCGGTGGGGGAGTGAAACGCGAAAATTAGGTTTATCAAAGGAGTTGATGTAAATTGACCACCGTAAAGAGATTACAAATGCTGACGTTTCGAGCATTAGCCCTTCGTAGGAGCGATTTGCTCTGACGAAGGGCTAACGCACGAAACGTTACAGTGGTCAATTTACATTAGTCAACTCCGTTGTCTTGATAAAAAAATATAAAAGAACACATGAAGAGAAGAGCAAATTTACCTGAAGTGAATTGCAGATGGTAAAGAGGTACTGGAATGCCAATCCAATTGGTTCAGTGACGCTTAACACTCCAAACACCCAGGTTAAACCCAACAATGGGAAAAGCACCATGCACGCCTTCAACGTGCGCCTGCAAGAAAAAGACAAAGGAAAGCAGTTTCTTTTTACTGTTCTCCATAAACAGTGGTGAGGAGTTTAGGCCTGAAGCGAGTACAAAGGCAACCAAGGCAGCTGCCAGATTGAAAAATATCATGGTAACATATAATGAAAACATTTAAAATTTTGTCAAGACCTTCTCGTAAGAGGAGATATATTGGGACGGAGGCTGATAAAATACCATCATTTCACACGATAACTTCAATTCGAACTTTAGAGCACCAGAAAAAGTTGAACTATTTTACAGAGGTACCGATGAGAAACACTTACTTGAATTTATTGCTCTCTGAACTGTTCGTGCGATGCATCATGAATAATTCTCTTGTGACCCGAGCCAGAATCAAGGCATTTATCTATTAAAATAAAGGAAAGAAACTATGCAGAAAACTGAAGACAGCAGTACTAGATTTAATGGGCATTACAACCTTCTACGTTTTAAGTTTTTGGATGAACTCTTGCATGAAATGTGACCAACAGGTAGAGCTAAGGGACGGGACGGAACGGAACAGAACGGGAAGAGACTGTAACTAATAAACATCCTAAGTCCTACAGTCCTTGGATATAATACAATCCTGAATTCTAACTATTCAAATGAAAACAATTCAGAGCGACACTTTCGTGAGGTGGCTTTGTATTATTATATCATAAAAACATTGAGTCTTCTAATGAGTCTAATGGAAAGTCTCCTGTTTCTGGGTTTTTATTGCCTAGACGAAAACCTACAGGTGTATAAAACTGATTAAATAAAAGTTATTTTAAGAGTAGTACAAGGTAATTCGATACGTCTGCTGTGTGAGATGGGTCAGCTGAACAGTTCTTTCCTATCGTCAGTAAGGTCTGCTGTTTTGCTTACAGTTTTTATTAAATCTAGTAAAAATCATACCAGGGATATTAAAAGGACAGGTGCCACGAAAAACCAAACAAGACCATTAGAGAAAGACAACCAGCAGCTGAAAAGTAACACAAAAAGTGGATCAGTAGCTGCAGTGTGGTGGCAACAGAGGTTATTGGAATTGTAACAAACTGAGCTGCTCAAAGAAACGACTTCAGTTCGACTTTGATGTGTAATATACTTGAAGCAGCAATATTTCATCATGTCAAGCCTCGGCAGGTGTAGTCAAGTCGCTATAAGGATTTCAGGAAGAACTAAAGGACACGTACAAAAAAAAAATAACAGACAACGAAAACAAAACGGTAATGTAGCCCCTAGGCGCTTTTGGTGTGAAGGCGTGGCTACTAGAAATCGGAACAGAGCGAGGGAAAGGAAATCGAGCGGCTACTCGGGCAAATGACACCCATCAACGAAGCTAATTAAAAGCTGGAAATTTCACACCTGATACAGTTTTTTTAAGGTCTTCATGCATAACCACGTCAGTACGTTTATGGCCTCTTTGGAGGATAACCCATGTAGTACTTCTGGTCGTGTTATTTTAAGAAATCTAGAAATACGTTTTCGCTGATTTCAAGGATTGAGTCATATGGTCATGTCTTACAACTTACAAATTGTCACTTATGTAACTCGTAATGCCACTGTTAGATGCGGCTGTTGTCACCAATGAGGTCAATACCACAAGCATAGGAAAACCTGACGAGGAAAAATAAATTTATATGATAAATTATTTCGTGTACTTAAAAACCATGAACGTGTCAGTGCCGGTTAAAAATGACGTCAAATGCTCTTTGGACAGCTCCTATCTTAGACAAATCTAATTGAGAAAGGAAGCCCGCTGCAATATCCTCCTCCGGTGTGCGTGCTTCATCAATGTTAGTAAAGTAACTTGTCTTCCCACCCACCCCTATATAAAATGTTGTGAATTCGGGAAGCTGTCCTTGTTAGCGAAACATTTAGGAGGGTGAAAACAACTTTGATTCGGGAGATGGGGATTTCAAAACCATTTTATTACTGTTCAGTTTGTGCGTAGTAAGGCAACGAAGCTCAATTTGTACTAACCCCAAGAAAATGCATAGAGCGGGCACATCTTGAATTCGATGTCGAAAACTTTGACCACCTTATAGTACAGCATCAAACCCTCCATAAACATCCAACAAAACGACACTAGAAAGAAATAATGCAGGGCTGCGGCTACTGTTGTACAGGCTGGCTGAAAAAGAAACGTGTTAACATCAGAAAGAAAACCCAAGTAGATCTCAGACTGTTTAATTGGTAAGGCTTTCCAAAGTAAAAAAATGGCTCGAAGTAGCAATGTCACGGCCAAGCATGCGCGATAATGCTCTCGAGTGAGTAACAGAGTTTTTATCTGTCCGTCATCTTCAATTTGGTCCGTAGGATTGATTTCGGCCAGCATTTCTTATAATCCGTATTGAAGCCTGACAGCTATATTTCTCCTTTCGAGATTTTTATTTGTTTGTCCGTACCATATGGATGGCGTTGACAATGGAATATATATATCGGCGACGAAACTTGAAAACACTTGTCAGGTTTTTACAAGTTTGTGTATCGCTACTGCACACGCGCGAGATCCGTGACACTGTTCCTTAAGTGTGTAACTTGACGCCGTATGCTTTATTTAAACTATGGAACAAATCAGACGAAGAATTTGTAACGTCTCAAAGCCAAGAAACACATTATACGAAACTTAAGGTAAAAGATGTCCAAGTAAATTGAACAGAGGTGGTATATTCCCGCTCCAAGCAGGGATCGTGGTGTCACTGGTATCATCAGTTATCATCAGTTGGGTATCCAAGGATACCCAACAAAAATAAAATGTATTTGTTCATGCTCTCAATCAGTGGTGCACAATTTGTATTAACTTTTACTGCTTTACGTACTTTACTTTGCGTTGCGTCGATTCCCACAACGAAGATAATTTGTGCCAATGCAATAGATATAACTAAGTTGAACCTAATTTGAGTGTCTCCTGCTTTGATGTTTCTATATAGATGTGGAAACAAGAACAAAGTTAGTCACGTAGGTAACATCGTTAATGCTCCTAGTCAGTTCTTTGCACTCCTGTTACTAGTATTGGATACTGCATTTAGTTGATTTTGATGATTTGGGGAAAACCAAACAATGAATAAAGCCTTTCGCATCAGGGTGAAGGAACGTTGGTCGTCAAAGCCATTCAACATCTTCTCTTGGGGTGCACTGTCGGGAACGATGGATTTGGTACATGGCGCGTTTGTTAACGATGGATTATCTCTAACTTAATAGTTAACAATTATTCAACGAAGTGGAGGTGAATAGTGGTGGATATTTACCGCACCACTTTAACCGACACTGAGGTGAATAATTGTTTTAGTATATACCACACAGGCTGAATAATTAGCGGACCAAAACGATATAACGGCAAGCGGTCGGAAATTTTAAAATCTCGCGCGCCGGCTACTCGGAGGTGAATAGTACTTGCTAATCACTTCCGAGTTAACCAATCAGAGCGCACGAAAAGCACTATTCACTTGTGTGGTATAATTTCTGATATCATCTTCTTTCCGATTAACCATTATTCCTTTTGAATATCGCGATCTCAGCGGCAAAGAACGACTTTAAAGTATTTTTTGATTGTAAAGAAAATTATCTTCCAGTCAACTGTTTTAGTTCTTGATGTCGCTATTTCAACCACAAAGAACCACGCTTTGATTGTTAGAATTAAAAATGTACTCACAGAAAAACCACAAACGCCACAATGGTAATGGATTCTCCCACCAAGGATAAGGCGCAGCCAACGTATGTGATAATTTCCAGCGCCACTTGGTGCTTAACGGATGTCTGAGGGAAAGATTATGCGACAATGTGATTGGCTCAGTCCATTCATGTGGAAATGTCTAGTCGGGGCGAATTGGGTATTGCTAACTTACGATTTGCATGCACCCTATCCTCTTGGTGGCATTAAGGTGGGCTTTAACTTAGCACGATGCTCAGTATTGAATTGCTCCAGAAAGTAAACTACTCTCGGAAAAGTTCCTACATCAACAGATACTTTCAGCCACACGCTATCTTGCGATTAATTACTTTTGACTAGAAAGAATCTGCTAGTATAACTCTCAACCTTTGTCTCAATCTTGACCAGTATTCGTTTGAAATATGAGGAAACATGATAAACGGTGCCGCGTGTTTTTTTCTGGAGCTTAATTCAACTTGGTTGGAAGTGGATAACACACACACACAATTAGTTTAGTTACATGAGACAGAAGTTCTTTTAAACTGAACTGCTCTTAACCTCTGTACCTTATCATCCTTAATTTGCATCAGCACTGCAAAGTGAGTCAGGTGATCACAGCTACAATAAGTCCGGCTGTTGGTGTAGTTGATAACTCTGCAACCTTTCTTTGACCAAGAGCCATTGTGAAAACTTCTGACAATCAATCAATCAATCAATCAAAAATAAACTTTGCACCCATTACATGTCTGGTATTTTGTTGAACACAACGTGCGATTTCAGTGGTTGCGGATTGGTCACATGATTGGTAATATATTTACAGCCATTTTTCTGTTCCGCCAATCATATGAGTGGGGGCGGGATTATGCAAATCACAACGCAACGAGTTCTGATTGGGCTATTTGTATACCCCGCCCCTAATCAGATGACTGGCAAAACAGAAAAACCCAAAGTACTTTCGAAGTTTGCAAAACACGCAGCGCGATACTACGAATTTGGTTGTAAATGAAGCCCATCGTATGTAAAAATTAGATGCGAAATCTTGAACTCGAGCAGAATTTGCCATCAGCTGATATCACTAAATTAAATGCACCTGGCGAATTGTTGCGTCTTCGATTTATTGCTCACCCCGAAAAGACACTACATTTGTGTTTTGTAGATTTGTGTTGTCACAAGAAAACAACATCGTCCTTTAACCTGCCATGCAGCAGTTAACGTTGGGAAACAAATTTCCAGAGGCCATCAGATACATTAGAAGAAAGAATAAGCAGTATTTTTTCTAACGGTTTCTTCATTTTGCAATCAGCTGCAACTTTTGAACTATTTCTAACCAATAGCGCTGTGTTCATTGTCGAAGTTAAAAGACTAAATGTGGCTTTTGATGTATGTCAGTTTTTATCGTTTTTTGAACTAAACAAAAGTAAGTTTGACCCTTACGTTAGAGAAAAATTCCAGAAAACGCAGTCAGGCTCGTTCATTGGCGAAATGGTCTGAAAAAGAGAAAACGTTACAACAACGTCTTTATTGTACCCTTGAAGTTTTAAGATATTTACAAAATTATGTATACTAATATTTAGAGTTAAAAAATGCCTACGCTATGTTAACTCTATGTGAGGTTGCAAAACGCCCTTGGGAACGCTATGACCCACATTGACTAAAATTTGGTATTTCCTTTGCATACAGTGTTTCTACTCGACCATTATTACAGCGAAACCTTTGGTGTATGTTACACTTGGCAATGTCTCGTCCAGCTTGTCTTGTAGCGAGCGGCTCACTATGGGAAAGAGAGAGAGAGAGAGCCGTGGGGATGAGCCATGCCAGCGATTGTGGGATACTTCAGGGGACGCAACCATGTACTACGAAAATACCGAAACAGACCCGAAAGATGTTGCTATGTCCTTTGTGCACGAATAATCTTAGAAAATCTTCCGATCTAACAGTTTTTGGTATAAATCTACTAGTGATCTATCATGAATGCTGTTCTCTGATTGGCTACGCTACTCGCTATCTATTCTGTGATAGATAGTGAGTAGCGGCTGTCAACAAAATGGCGGCCGCTTCTTCGCGTTTTCGAAGTGTCTGCGAGGAGGAGTTAGATAATTTACTTGTTTAATTTGAACGACTAGTAGATTTATACTAAAACAATTAGATTATTCGCTTTCAATTTCTATCGCGTGATAGAAATCTCTAGCCGTGTTTGATTACTTTAGCCCCCCCTCAGCCCGTCACCCCTTCCCTCGACAATTCGCGCAGCACTCTCGATCCCAGTATTTTCCCGAGAGAGAGGGAGGGAGAGAGAGAGAACTATTGTATTTTATTGTTGTGAGACAAGTTCACTTCAGGGTGTGTTTTACTAAGCAATCTTTGTGTGACTTCTGTAGCAAAAAAATTGCGATGCGATTTTCACGGAACATCTTCAATCATGACAGCGCCTTTTGGTAAACATGCATTTGAGAAGTTCTACTTTCTGCATACTACTAAGGAGTAGTTTTTTCTACAAGACAAAACGGTTTTGTTGAAAATTTGTCATAATTAATTAATTATAGTTTGATCTTGAAATAAACTAAAATAAGCCCTATTATTATATGACTAGCTCTTTCAGCGGTCAAGATGAATCAATTCTCCTGCTGTGATTGGCTACCCGCGAGGTCAAGATTGAGCCATCTTGACCGCTCGGGATAGCCCGTTCGTCCTGCGTTTTACTTTCTTTTAATAGCGTCCTTTGAGTTATATAATAAATCCTTTATTGACCAAGCTTGTTCGGTCAAGATGGCGGGATATTGGCCTCGTTCTTTTTCTGCTCGTTTATGGACCTCGAGTCTCGGTCCATAAACACACAAAAAGAGAACTTGGCTAATATCCCGCCATCTTGACCTCACGCTTGGCCAATAAATAACCCATATATATGAACAAACACCGTTCGGTTCACGCAGGATTACTGAAAACTGTTTTACTTCAACAGATCAAAACCTGATCCAAAGCCGTTCATATATGTTTGTATATTTATTTGCCACACACAATGAACAAACAATGAATAAACTACGATGCCGGATTAATATACACAATTTCAATGATTAACATGCAAAAAAAAAAAGAACAAAACGAAACGGCGAGGAAACCTATTAAAAACCATGGGACTTGTAGGACTTAGGTTCCCTCACAAGAAATAAAAGATGACTAAACCTAGACAATACGGAAACTGAAGTATTGACAAGTCATATTTTCGTTCGCTGAGCCAATCAAATGGTTATTCAGTTTCCGTTCTTGTCTCTTTGGTTTTGTTCCCCCATACCGTTTCAAGGTTAAACAAAAATCCATCTATTAAAAGTTGAAACACACTTACTGATCGGTCAATGAAACTTTGTAAGCTGTTTTACGCACGTACAGTACTAATTAATAGGTCTAGACCTGAACTGAAAAGCTTTTGGCTCTAAGTCGTACCTTTAGATGACGGAAGTCTAAAAACACTTTGTCGTGAAAGGTTGCCTCCCCAAGATCCACAGTGATGGTGATAATGCGTGATCCTATTTGTCCACTCTGTGTGCTGATTCTTTACACAAACGAAGAAAGTTAATAAACTCTAAAGCTGATCATATTATATTACCGACTGAAGTCAAACCATCTTCAACGGTTTGATTTAAAATTGACAAATTAAGCTCTAAAGGCCGGACACTATCGCGTAATTTGGAGAAACCCAAAGATGCCCTTTTATACTATTTTTACATATTACATGTTATGTGCATTGAAACTATTAGTAGTTGTATATGGCTACGGGTGACGAGGAAGAAATGGATTGCAAATTGAAAAACATTAGGCCAACTTTTTCAATTTTTGTCATTGTGTCTTGGAAAATTGCCATAAAATAATATACGCCGTATATCATTTTATGGCGAGTTTCTTTTCCTTCCGAGAAGTCATTTGAAATCTACCTCTTCGTGTTAAACGGGCCGCTCGTATAAGTAGAAAAGAAATTAAGTAGAAAAGAATTGCCATGACAGTATCTCTTAAAGATGGCTCAATGGCTAGAAGTGAATGTGACATTACGTTCATCTCTGTTTCTGAGACCGATGAGTCCGATAAGTTTATCAGTCGCCGGAAAACGATTATTAATTAGCACCTTCTAATGCCACCTTCCTCTGAACAGTTAATACATGGGTTTGGTGTCTTTTGGAGGTAAATGGGATAGAAAAGTTGCTGTCAGGGAGTGATCGCATTTTTCTGATTTTTGGGGATAACATTACAAACACCACAGTGACACTGAGATATTAAATAAGTTATTTTACCCATCGAGTGAATCTTGAGCCTGCGATGGAAGTAACCGATCAATATTTTTGTACAAAATGACTGCCATGTAACCACCTGAATAGAAAAGAAAGATCATAAGAGAGGACAGTCAAATATGGTTCAATAATGTCTCAAACATCAAGCCATATGCATCTATAGCACCCCGATACTACCACGTTTATTAACGATATACCTGATCCGTGACTATAAGATTCGCCTATATGCAAGGGCATTCCGCTCTGACGAATGTCTACTCGAGTGTCGTTGAGATGACAAATTGACATTGTAAATTAGATTTTCTTTCCGTTACTACTTCAGCGCCGTACCTAACTGCTTACCATTGCACACTCCAATTTTTCGCTGGCCATTCTCGTTTATCAAATTTTATAGGGTTGCTCTCACTGACGTATGCGTCCTTTACTGGTTTATTCAGAATTCATAAAATCATCAGCTCACAGCTAAGGCTAGACAAGTCAGTTGGTCGAAACACCGCACTCCAGAGGTCATGAACTGGAGTCCCTTTAAGTCAGAATTTTCTAAAACTTCCGTTTACCAAACATAACTACATGGATGTTCCTTTTCATTAAAGGACTTTCACCTGCACGTTCAATACATCAAATTTCATACATTTTCTCCCATCCATCAAATCAGTTGGCAAAAACACTCCGTCTTAGTTTAGGTCATCACTAAACACAGATTTATCTCAGTTTCTTACCCTGTTGATGAAACATGCTGGAAGGCAGCTGTACGTGCACATCGCTATCGTTTAAAGGAATCGCACCACCAGAACTGCCGATCATACCAGATACACTTACGTCTCCAGCCTTTGAAGGGATTTTCCTCATGATAATAACTAACACAAAGAGAACTTTTGTTTGTATAAAATTATAAATGTACTGGTAATCAGGACAACTCAACATCTGTTTACAGCTCTGTGTATTGTTTAATTTTCAAATTAATATTTGTGGTACCTTCCCGCCGGTATTTGTGAATATTTTACTATAGGTCGAGGCTAGCCCTGTACAAATGTGTTCTCGGTGCTTTTATCCGCTGAGTTGTACTGAGTTGACTGCGTCCTAAGACACGTGCTATTACAAAGTCGAGTATCCTCCAAGACATTTGCTTCCAAATACACTGAATTTAGGGTAGCTGTTCATGACGAAGTGTACCTTTTCTTCTTCCATGATCATATTAGCAAATCTGAATTGCAGCCTTATCTTAGTTACCGTAAAAGAGTGATAATCAAGGATAGCCCATACCATACTCTGCCCGCCTCTCAACAATGCTATCCTTAAATGTAGTCAAATGGTGTTTGGCATAAGACTTGGCAAAAGCTTCCAGCGCTTTCGTAGATAAGAGAACGTTCAAGTTCTTATCAGATGACTTCAGTTCATTTAGCAGTCTGTCAGTCGCATTCATGGCGTCCTGAAATGGGTAATGAAAGAAAACCAAAGACGAGATATATGTGATAGTACAGAGCTCATGCAATGGAAGCTTTTATTTAGAGACGTTCCAATTTGCGGCGACACCTTGCGAGTGCGATAGAAAAGAATCCAGAAGCCAGGAGAACCCTTCAAGAACAAAATGAGACATGAACGTTAGCAACTAACCTTCAAAGAGGATATGTCGCTTTCATTTATCGATTGAATTGTCTCCAAATACTTCTCGATCTGAAACAGTAACAATACTCTAATGAGCAAATACCTGATGTGGGCAGTCCATCTAGTTGTACCCTCCTCATATATCAGAGTTACTTCTTACCAGTCCTCCCTCGCTGTTGTGTTTATATACGGTTGAGTGTGTCACTTGTGGGTTTTTAGATGTCGGCTTCATTGTGGTGGTGGGTCGTTTGACTATAAAAAGAAAACATAGGGTCTATTATCAAATTGTATGCTGCTGAAATGAAGGAAACAGACAATTGTTGATCATATACTGGTTGACAAATACAAAATTTAACCAATTTAAATTATCGTAAGACTCGTTTTGATGCCAGTGAAGACTATGACGGAGATAATGATGATTTTTCTGACGACGACGACAATGGTGGTGTTGTGGTAATGATGATGATGATGATGACGATGATATTTGTCGTAGTGATGGTGAATCTGATACTGATGATTGTAGCAATAGTGATGGTCATGTTTTAAGCGATGGTAGTTCATGAGACTGATGTTAGCAGTGACTTTTAGAGCAACCATAATTCTACAATCGTGGACAAAACTACTCGAGAAAACAGGCCGCTTGCAGTTCAAAAATCCTTCTCCAGTATGCGTGGCTCAACAATGTTACTAAAGGAACGTCTCCCTCCCCTCCCCTATTCAAAGTTTTGGGAATGGGGGGCGAGGGAGGAAGGCTTTCAAACTCAGTTGATTATTGTTTGCACGTAGAAAGGTTTCGAAGGCCAATTTCTGGGCAGTTTTTTTCCAAGATTGCAGTCTATTTCCATCGGTTGTTCAAACTGTAATAATAACAGTGTAGACATCTTTTCTTATACTTTTTTTGAAAAGCCTTTTGGACAAGAATAAAAACTTACCGGTTTGGCAAACAAATCTATGAGCTATCGTACAATCCTCAGCTTTCAATCGTCCCTCGTTTGCAGTTATAAGGAAGCAAGCGTTGTCGTTTAAGCTCTTCAGTCTAGTGCAATCTACTACAGTACTCAGCGTTCCGTTACAAAAAGCTTCTCGGCCATCACTCCATACCAGTTTGTTCCGGTTATTGGTCCCAATGTACTTTAGTGCAGTCCAGTATTTTTTATTGCTGGAAGACGGACCTCTGTAGAGGCTCGCTTTCCTCTGACGGAATGACTGATTATTGTCAATTTCTACGAGTATCATGCTAATGTCCATACAAGCCTTTTTAGCTCCATCCCAATTTTTACTGATATCGAATACTTTGCTCACACTGAAAGTAACTGCAAATCAAAAATAAATTCATTGATTACTACTATTTACTCTGCTAATTCACCGAATTGTAATCAAATGCTTTTTCTTCATGTCGTCACTAACTTTTAACAATTAAAAGCAGATAAGGAAAAGTGTTTTTGCCTTCATACCATTTAGGTATTAGTTTCCTCTCATCTTACAAAACTTTTTTTCCTCAGCAATCGCTCCACAAATGAAAGCTCAGTTTTTCCTTTAAATTTGTGACACGCCTTTCTTAGTTAGAAATATAGTTGGGAGAAGAAAAATTGACATTGGCTGTAATAATTCAACAGCAGTATTGTGTTGTCAGACCGGCTGACGGTCTGACTTTCAAATTATCCAATGCTCCAGCAGAGAAATGTTATGGAAGACACCAAAAATGGGATCGCTGGGATCATAGTTGTAAACAAGATGACAAGATGATCAGTCTAGTACATGCCGTATTCAAGAAAGATTTTGCTTGCCTCGGAGAAGTTTAATCGTGGATCAACCTTCAAAACTGTTGTTTTTACATGCTTGCTAGCATTTTAATTGGACCAGTTAAAACATACCTGCCGAATCTTCCAAGTTTTCTATCCGAGTGGAGCTACCTAAAAAGTTTTAAAGTGGTAATTTGTACACCTACCTTGAAACAGACAAAACAGCACAACCAAAATATCTGTGGTAGAGCAAGGCTTCGTTCGCTTTCTTTCAGCCATGACGTGGTACTGCTATTCGGTTAACTGATGTTGAAATTGTCGTCGCTACATAACTGTAAGTCTTAACTCATCCCGCAATTATTTTTGCCTGCCCTGCGACAAACATGGATTATTCAGAATACTGGAAAAATTCCAATCTTTTCGCGGGAAAAAAACAGCCATAACTGTTTGCTTCTAATTGGTTACCCGCGGACTTTAGTTATCGGTAGGTGTTGTATACGGAATTCATCTTGAAATGGAATTATTTAGTGCAGCATTAATATCGACAGATGAAATTAAAGGTAATTCGATTCGTATAGTAAAATTAAATTAAAAAGCTTACTTGTCGAGTTTATAAACTTACCGCGAAATTTAAGTCTAACTCTATGTAAAGATATTGTCACAAAATGGGCAAAAATTAATCCTAGCGGCTTCAGATAACTCTGAGGAATAAGCTTCCACCTCTTTTTTCTTTTTGAAATGCCAGCTGAACAAATAAAATATTGTTTGCCTTAAAATAATGACATCTTCGTCATAGCAACCTGCAACTGGCAGCAAGTACATCTACATGTCTATTCTTGGAATATTATAAAGTTCGGTTCTTAGGAATCGGCAGCTAGAAACGGTTTTTCTCAAACCATAAATTTTCCTGCAGACCTCAGTCCTCGTGGAATACGTTCCTGTAACGAATCGGTGAAAATCGAAACAAGGAACCAGGTTGAGAATAAAGTTTTGGTTTATTGGCAGATTAGTTTTCGCTCTTTTTCCCACTGGATGTCATGTATGGAAGCTGACTTGAAACTTTTTTTCATTCAGGGGAGAAGAGACCTTCTGTATCAGTTAACTTAGTTTCTTGTAGTAATCTTTAGATTCCTCGACTCCCATATGCCTTAACGTAACCTGTCTTACCAAGTGAATAAAGGTGATTAGTTTCTAAAGAAACTGTGCTGCTGCGTCGGTGGGGGAGTGAAACACGAAAATTTGGTTTATCAACGGAGTTGATAATGTATTAAAATTGACCACCGTGTAGGGATTCAAAAAGCTGACGTTTCGAGCGTTAGCCCACTACGACCACCGCAATTTTCGAGCATATAAAAAATATATCACCTGCAGCCGGTCTACAAAAGCTAACAAAGCCTATAATGAGTTCATTCTTGGTTGATATCGAACAAGCCTGCGTAGCAACTCACTGCCAAAAATTGGGGCGCGAGTGCGAGTTAGAGCAGCCACTTCCCTCCCCATTTTACTTCCGCAGCTGCTAACCACTGACTTAACATCTAAGAACGAACTTATATATAATGACGCGGCTTAAACTGCAACGATCTTTCCAATAAGGTAAAGAAAAGTAAAAGTCTGACGGGTAAAACGCCCTTGAAACGAGAGCTTGCATCTGCTAAACTTATAAAGCATTTCTCATTCTTAGCTATTAATTTAGTTGCTTGAATTTCATGCAGACTGACGGGCACTTGGTTTCTGAGTGGGGATAAATAATGAGTAGAGAGTTAAACTCACACTGTCTTTTCCTCTTACACCTCAGTTGTCGTCTAGTTTGATGTTCGCATTGAGGAGATGATGAACGCTACGGCAGTCCAAAACCAATCCAAAATAAAAAAAAAACAACAGTATTATTTGGGTTTTTTTAATTAACGTTGATGAAAGAAATTGACTTTACATAACTTAAGGAGGCTCGAAAGGGTTTTTTGACCGCGCGAAGAGTGGATCCAAATGCATGTATCCCGTGCGTGTTCTTGCGCGATCCTCCCGCGAAGTTACGAGGCGCGAGCGAGGCGGCCTCAAATGAAAAAGTAAATCTGTCTTCTGAAGCTGAATGCGGCTATTTGCGGAATAAAAAGGGGAAGTTTGATTCTAAAAAGAGCTTTGAGAACAGTGTGCTGTCCGTCAACAAGATGACTCAGGCAAAAAAGTCAGCAAAGAAGCGTCGTTTTGAGGATGATGCTCAAGAACGCGCGATCAACGATTTTATAGCTCGCAAAAAAAAAAAAAAGACGGTAGAATTGGTACGTAAAAATTTACAACACTACACTTCACTACACTACACATGGCTTTAAATACTTTCGATTCATTGGCTGTTGAATGTCATAAGCGTATTTAAAAAAATCCAAACTTCATCATACATGTCGAACAGGACTCAGGCAAGGAAAACAGTCGGAAAGTACGTGTTATTGACATGGAGGTGTTAGCAAAAGGGTTGGACAAGTTATGAAAGCAATGAATTTAAGGATCCAGTTTTCACTGAAGCTCGGCTTTTTTATTTACATTTTAACAAGTACATATTACATTGCTTCGCAAGGAGTTCATTCAAAAGGAACTTCAACTTCACGTAAGCTTAATTTTATATGAAACAATTTTAACTCAAACAACTACAATGTACAAATAAGTATACATGCAGTTTAAATAGTTTAAAACTTGACAAATATACCTGTACAGAAATTGAATGTAATCATTCACAACACACTATAAAAAAGTTGGTGAAAATGAAAAACTTGTCAAAAAAGGCCTGCATTGTATAAATAACAATAGTTTGTACTCGAGAGAGAGAGATCAGATATGCACTGTACAATACCATAAGCTTAAATCCTGCACAGCTCCTCAGTGTTTGATACCCCAAGACTTCTCCGTAACGGAGGCTGCAGATATTCCAACCAGATGCATGAAATTTAAGTATTGTTCTGTGAAAGTCTTCCAGTTTTGAAATTCCTTCGAAGTCAACTGAACAACACCTTGAAATCTTCGCCGAACAACAAATTGGGCTGTGTTTATAAGGCACTGTTTAACTGTGAATTTTCCGCTCATGACGCATTGGAAGATGTGGAAGCACTTAGAAGGATTCTGTTTTCTCCGCCACCCGAGCCAAGCGCTGAAACTATTATGAATCATGGAAAAACAACTTTACCGAACGAAGCCCTGCAACAAGCAACAGTTCTAGAGCGACGACAAGAAGTTGTTGACACCTTCCGTGGAAATCTCTTTTACCTTCCGAATGGCTCTGTAAAGTTAACAACAATCCAGTAGTTGGAAGACTCCGGTTTGGCCTTCAGTACCCTTCAAGAAATTTCAAAAAACGGTCTTTATGGAGTTATGAAACCCCCTCCATCGTCTCGAAACTTCTCGCGTCACCAAACCAAATCGTCGAGAATTCCATTGAACAGAAGAATAATTTCCTCAATATTAAAGTATTTCCACGAACAATAAACAAGATTTTTCTCTTTGCTTTGATTTCACATACTTTTAGCCTGTTAATTCCTCTATTAATTGCCTTGATAAGCAGACACGACGAGAGACAATGGAGTCGTGTGTATGAGTCTCGCAACTCGCGCGAATAAGGTCAGCGGTAACATGAAGAGCGCGACCGGAAATAATGATTTGCGCGAAATCACGCGAACCGGAAATAAAAGGTGCAAAGTGATTATCAATTTATCTAAAAAATTTGCTCGGTGACCTATGTTGAAATTTTTCATGCAAATAGCATTCAACTTTATCTAATATTTTAGACATTTAAGAAAAAATCTGTAGAGTAGATGTTTTTTAATCCTTAAGAGGCTATTTTTCGAGTTATCTCCATTTCCACTCTACAGAATTTTCTAAAATTTTCACAGAAGGTGAATAATATTGCAAACTTTGAAAAACGCTTATAAAAAATATAGCTCACCGAGTTAGTTTTAAAGATAAATTCTAAAAAGTGACTTTTTAGGGGTAGGTCTTTAGAGAGGTATGGTTACCATGACAACGCACATGACGTCAGAAGTTGTCTCAATTGAAACTTAAACAACCCTGTTGTAAGATAAACTACAATTTGTTTAAGCGACTTACAGTGACTTAAAATTAATCTTGAATTGTTTTGACATGCATATCAGCTGTAAGAAACCCATTCGAGCCTCCTTAAAGACGATGACTTCTTAATGACAGCTGAGAGAAATTTCAATTGCAGGGAAAATGCTCATTTTAATTTATCTCCCGTGTAATCTTTTCCCTGAGGTTAATTCCAAGGAAGTACGACTGGAAAATAACACCCCGGGAAGTTTCTCTATAGTGATGACTCCTCTTCAGTAACAGTTCGCTTTGAAAAAAGGCCTGAAATTATCACAGTCATGCTCATGCATGAGTGGTAGTCTCAGGTTAAGAGCTCACCTCGTCACGACCCGTGTCGCCCCCCGAAACAACGCGCTTTCGCACAGTTTAAAATTTTAATGTCCATATCTAAATGTATTCATCCTTTTAAAAATAAATTGTACATTCGCAGACCGTCGTTAATATATTCTTCGAAAATGGAAAAATGATTGACATCTCTTTGCTTCTGACAAGTAATTTTCTTTCTAGCCACTTTCAAGACCAACAATAGAAATCACCATTTTAAATTTGCCTTCAACCTATAATAATACACCTTATTCCAAAATGGCCGCCAATTTATTATTCTTTTGTTTGCATGTTAATTAGCCCTCTTTGCCTCGTCAACATGTACAAAATACAAAAGAATTTGGAAGTGAAAATGAGGCAAAAAGGGCTAATTAGCATGCAAACAAAAGAATAATGATTGGCAGCCATTTTGGAATAAGGTGTACAATAATATAATAATCACTTTATTTAAGTCTCATATCTATCTAGCTGAGCACAGATGCTCTACTAATTGGGGAGACTAAATCAAATCAAATGTTGGTTTTTGGGGAGAGGGGAAAACCGGAGTACCCGGAGAAAAACCTCTCGGAGCAGAGTAGAGAACCAACAAACTCAGCCCACTTATGACGCCGATTCCGGGAATCGAACCCGGGTCACATTGTTGGAAGGCGAGCGATCTCACCACTGCGCCAGCCCTGCTCCCTAAACAAACAAACAAACAACACCAATCGGAAAAAAGGTTCGTGATAATTACAAAAAGGTTCGTGATAATTACAAATTAGTTCCTGTGATTGCGTATATCTTATCGAAGTAGACGAGAATGTGTCCTTCACGCCTACTCATAAAGGCTTGTCATTTCTTCGCATTCGATAGTTGAGGTTTCTGGATCTGATAAAAAAAATGATGCAGCGATATTCAGTTCAAATGATATTAACTCAACAATACTGAGAGGACATTGCCAAAAAAATTCTCTCTATCAAGTGATATTGAGTTTTCGCTCAAAACAACGCGTTTAAAGGCAAATATGCAATGCAGTTTTTCATTCGTCCCTTTACTATCACTGACCATAACCTCAAAACCGGTTTGGGCAGCAATTGCCCTGATGAAACATGAAGCGGAACGACCAACCTCACTGTATACTTTGAAAATGGAAAAGTGATTGACACTTGTTCCTCCTGACAGGTGATTTTCCATCTAGCTTCAAGAACAACAATAGAAATTTCCCTTTTTGTTAAATTTGTTTTCACTTTATCGGGAAATAGGTTACTTCTCTTTACAAAACTATTAAATTTCGGATCATAAGTCATAATAATCACAAACAACTCCCCGCATTGGAGAGTGTCCTACACGGCTTGTGATTTCTGCGCCTTCGAAAGTTACGATTTCTGCGGGATCTGATCCTCAGTTTTAAATGATGCAGCAAATTTGCAGCTTAAATGATATTATATTAACGCAAACAGCTGTAAAAGCTGGCCGTTTAATGGCATCAGTCGGTAACCCTCTCCATCAAGTGCTATCGAGATTTACACACTATTAAACAATGTATTTGAAGCCAAACAGGAAGTCAGTCACTTTTAATTTTTTCCTTTGCCATCACTGACCATAAATTCAAAACTGGACTGGGCAGTAATAGCTTTCAAATGTGGCTGCTCTGAAAAAAAAAAAAAAAAAACGACTCGCTAGTCCTTGTTTTTTCCCGAAGCCCTCGAAAGGAGATCGTGAAACGTTTAAGAGTTATCTTAAGACCATCTTTGACGAGCTTTGCGCAATCGAATTGAAACATGTGCACATGTATGCTTTCTCTTAATTAGGTTTTCCATTAGGCAAAAACACACCCGCACTTGTATATCTAATCTGTATTTGCATTGAGATCCGCCGGTCTCACATTGCGTGAAATGTCTACGTCTATAAAGAAGATGTCTCCCAAAACAAAAGTATGTTTACATTGTTCATGACCATGAAGGACAAGCAGATCATAGCAAGGGGAATTGGAATCTGAAAATAAATGTGGGGGGCATATCGCACGTTTGAGAGTAATTAAGGAACGAAAATTTTAAAAAGCTTGAAAACCTGTAAAATGGTATGGCAGTTTTGTTTCTACAACTAATTGAGACGTAATTATTCCTGACGAACTCGCCTGTCCCCCAATTTTCTTTTTCGGATCACCGTTATACTTTCCCCCAGCATACCACGTCTGTAAAATTTCCCAACTTTGCGAAGCCATAACTTTGCGATGTTAAAAGATATGATTTCCACAGTGCGATGTTAAAAGATATGATGTCCACTTAAAGTCTTCAGAGACGCCAAATCGTCGAAAACAAAATTAGAACAATGGCAGGAAAACAAAGCTAAAGCTGCTCGCTGTTTAGCGTTTTGCACGTAAACACCATGCTTTGATATTACATTGTAGGCAGCAATCAAACCATAAAGTAAACTGTCGAAAGTCTCCTTAATATTCATTTCATTGTTCACTTTTATCTTCTATTTCCCAGGATTTCTAAAGACCCCTATCCCGCCTGTATTGGCCGGTGAGTGAAGAACATTATGGCAGACTAGACTCAAATGCTATCCTGGGAAAGGTTAGGTCGGTAATTTGAGTTGGCACCACAATAAATATTTTTCTTGAATTTTCCACTTTGTTTGAGTTTTTACTGGCGAACGTTTCAGTTGGCCTTCACATAACAGCGTTGGTGATTCTGTTGCGCTCACCCGTCAAAAAAGTCCTTCCGTAAACCACCAGAACCTTTAACAAATAGACTTGTCGGGAAGACTCACCATTTTAATCATGCGCTCCCGTAGAGTTTGATAAGATCTGAAAGGCGCGTTAAGTTATGGGCGCACATTGCACGCTTTTCTGACAAAACAGTTGCGATAAAAGTCGTGGAGAGGTCCATGTAACATTTTTATATCTAATAAATCTGGCTTCCTTGGTATGGTTAATCAGAACAGACTACTCACTTGCCACAAAATAACTTAGAAATAGCAACGTTCTAGTGTTGATTCTATAGAATTTGGTTGTCACTAATAAATTAATAGTGTAAGATCAGTGCCAGAAGAGTTGGAATTGACGAATGTCCGACCTCTGACTGAAAGCCGAATCAAATGATCTTGTAATTTTTCACATAACTGTGGAGCGCGCGAACTGAGAGCAATTTATTGGAGATAAAAGTGAATTTCGTCTTGTGATTCAATCATAGATGTCTACACATGGATTCACTTTTGGTGCACCCCCTTGAAAGCACGGTTTAAACAGTGCTATAATCAGATCAGTCATGTTAGCCACTCGTATATAGCTGCAGTACATTTAGGTGGTAGTTTCTTGGGCAATGAACTTACCGCGTCAGGACTTCAATACACGTTCATAAAAAAGCTCAGTCGTTTTCCGTACCAAAGCGCTAAATCCGGTTTAGAATCATTGGCCTTTTAAGGGCCCATTAAAGTATCTTTTGATGCCGTTGCTAGGGAAAAATAAATTTGCTATAACTCTGCACATGTATGCTTCAATTAGACCAAATTTGGACAATACCCAAAGGGGGCAAATATGGTCCAGTTCATGACGTCATCGGACCACGCCCAATGTCACGTGACCAGAAACAGAAAAATGCATTTTAACTGAATGGCTTAAGCCTTCTTTCCGCATTTTCTGTATAATAACAATTCAAAAGCCGTTTTGAAGAAATTTAAGCATGCGTTTTGGTTTATGATGAAAAATAAAAAAATGAGAAAGGAAAATGTGTTTCTTTGACCACTCTTTTGAGCCTAATTTTTTGGTTTTTCATTTTGTCGCAAAACCCATGCTTGAAATCCAAGAAAATATGATGTTCTTTTGAATTGTTTCAAAATCCAGGAACTACAATTATCTCTCGAGGAGAAAAGTTCTTTTTTCGCGGCACCGGAAGTGGCGAGCGAATTTTCAGCGGCCTGGTGCCTAAGCATTCTTGGCCAGGCTGCTAGGGCAACGAACGTTCTGTTTCGAATAGTGGCCGCGAGTCAGATAAAAGCCGTCGAACTGTATGTGTAATGATGACTTACCTCCACGTCGAACTGCCTCAGTTCTTGCTTCTTGCACGCTCCAGTCGGCGATCCCTTTTACGAACGGCGCAATCCATTCAACAATATTGATCCACTGAGTGGAACTGACGTGATCCAGACCAAGAGTCCCGAGAATTTTGTGGTAATCTTTGAAATATTGCCCATTGACAAGGAATGAAAGAGCAACGAGATTACGGATTACAGATCTTGGACGAGTTGTGGCCTTAACGACAGGAATGCTACTCTTCAAGTTGACTTTTTTCCCACATCGACTACATTCGAACTCGAACTCATCAACTGTGTTTTGTTTTACCGAACAAAATTCGAATTTAGTTTCTTTTTCACAGTCACAGTGTTGTAAATTACTTAAATTACTGTTAACTAAGTTCTCAAGCGAGGCTGATGTTGTAAGGAGAAGTTGTCCATCACAAGCTTCGAGCTCACCATTATCAGTCAGGTTTTCTATCGAGTGCTTAGCACTTTTGATGTAAGAATGAAATTCTTGTGACAGAGTTGCTTTCAAGGATAATTTACAAGCCTCCTTGCTCACTGTCTGCTGCTCCATGCTGTCTTGGGAGAGTGGCTGCAATTTAGTGGCCTCGATAGCTTCGTTTATTTGTGTTATATCTAAACAGTTGAGTTTCTCAGGTTCGGAAGGACATTTCACGGACACAGGTTCACAGGATTGCACAGTTTTATCATAAGAGATGTCAGAGAGCTTCGGAGCGGTCAAAAAGGCCGCGGACACAGAGTTTCCTATGAAGTTTCCAGGTGATGACAGCCCAATACTAATTTCAGTTTGTGTCTCTGCATCTTTGAGATTTCTATTCCCAACCTGACACTGGAAATCTTTAACTGTCACCTTTTCAAGATTTCTCTATCGACATGCAGTCATCGATGCGGCTTTCCGTTTACTTCCGTACGTGGATGACATTTTCAGGCAGAAAACTCAAGTTTCAAAAATTAAGGCACGACTCACATGTTGTAAACGTAAAGCAGAAAATTAATTAATAAAAATGTAAACAAAAAGTTTTTCTTGTGTTTGTTGCAACGAAGTAAAAAAAAGTTACCGGCGACTTGAATCAGCGACGGGCCGGCGCCGAAAAAAGCGCGCGAAAATCTTTTGGCTGACCGGAAGTGAAATTGCACTTGGGTAGCAACCGTGTATCTTGGCAACGAGATACTTCAATGGGCCCTTAAAGCCAAAAAAAAAAAAAACAGGAAGACAAAATTACGCCCACGTCAGTTTGTCGTGAAAACGGTAAAGTGTTTGACATTTGTCTGCGCCAGCCGAAGTGTTTTAAGCATTTTGTTTACCTGCAAGCGAAATGCGAAAATTTCCAATTTAAATATATTTTTACCAGACACCAAGGATATGTAAAATGTTCTTTATTAGACTCTAAACAGTGTAGCTAATAAGTAATATAAGATTACAAACGAATAATTGCTTCAATATCAAGTCGCGTAAGCTTAACACGACAATATGAACCAGTTCAGTTTTTGTTCTTGCTGTTAAAATGTTACAATCATAGAATTTTCATTTTGCAGTTACCCTGTCCTCCCATGTGAAAACTACCGTTCTCATTTTCCGTGACGCGAGTGACCCTCAGCATGAAGGGCGAATTTACGCCCCATGTAATTAGGAAGAACCTTTTGATCGGCATGGTCTCTTAATGAACCGACAGTCTTAACTACTAATTCGTTTGCTACCTCATGAAAGCTACCAGGAAAACCAACCATACATACCAACCCTAATAACCTCAAAAAAGAAAAAGCGCGAAACGTTTTCAATGGATTAAATTTCCCCTTCAAGTCTTAAATGGTAATACTAAGATGATTTTCGGTGAGCTGTGTTCGGTTTTGTTTACACATCACTTGGCACAACAACAACAACAACAACAACAACAACAACATGCTTTATTTTCCCCATTTACTGACATTACAGACATACAATCGTTTAAATAAAAAGAAAAAGAGGGGACTGGCTACCTGAAATAACCATAAAGTTAAAAAGGGCAGGCAGCCAGTTTAACAGAACTGATCATACTAATTTAGGTCGGTACACTAGCAGATACAAACATACATACACACATGTAACAAAACCGTGAGCAAAGATAAGACTATGGAGAGAGAAAATACTATAAAATAGATGGCTCTATTAGACGAACGTAACTGAATATCTCATGACGGGTCAGTATATCACTAAATACACACCAACGCTAGTTATAGGTTGTTGGGCTGGTTCATGCTTTCGTTTTGTGGGGTTAGATCTCCCTGGAAAAGCACAATGTCGGAGAAATTCAACTTGCCGGCCCTCTTCCATGTTTAGATAGGTGTTTGTTTTTTGCCCGCGAGCTGTTAACCCACTAAAAGCCAAAAAAGGTGAGCGAGACAGCTCTTCACTGATGTAATTTTACGTTTAGAATTCAGCTTTAAATCCTAAAGAATCTATTCTAAAAATAGGAACGCTCAAATTTTTCTTTAAAAATGGGGAACCGAGCATTGTGAAATTTCCTCCCAGTAAAATGGCACATGCTGGGCTAGAAATGGCTTGAAAACCGTGGTCACGTGATAAATCTTTCGTTCACGCTTGTGTAAACAGGGAGACATATTACCTCGAAAATTTCCATATTTAGACTCCCTGTTCAGACACAATGGAGTATTCTGCTCCGAGGGCAAACAATTTTCCTCCTAAAGCTTGTAACGTCATCTTGATCTTAAATCTTAGTTACGAAATCTATACGTCGACCTTACTTCAATTTTCCCTGAAAACTCTGAAATATTTTGCGTGGTTTCGACGCAAACGTACTTTTCTTTGCCAACGCACGCATGTAAATTTCGTATGGTCTTCGTGTTTCTGTGAAGAACACTACTTAGTTTGAAGCTGGAAAGAGCTAAAAGTGAAATCTGTATAATTAATTACGTTTGTAAATTCGCTTTTCTTTTATTTCGAATAATAATTAAAGCACTTTTCATTCGGCCTTGTGCTCTCAAAACAGTTCGTCAGTTGTTGCTTGGGATAATATTTCGCAGTGTGTCCATGACAGCGCGTCGGATGTGTTTCATCTTCCAACAGTATATCAAAGGGTTGGCAGAAGAGTTTAGAAACAAAAGCGTCAGAGTGTACATCCAAGCAATAGACGCCGCCGCTGATCGTTCTCCGGATATTATAATAGCAATATTAGTGCAAACAAAGGGCACATAACAAACCAGACATACAAAATACACATAGAAGGTGCCGTGGATGGCAGGTTTTTGCCTCTCAATGCTGGCCACCATTCCGTGATCTTGTGCCATTTGCTGTACTTGCACTAAAGCGTGAATCTGTTTTTTGTGACGCGCACCGATGCATATATCTTGCAATAAAGCAGCATTGTAGCTGCGATAAAGGCAACATCAAAAATGGAATAAACCACGTCAGCCTGCTCAGGGATCCCGACAAAAAATGACGGAAGAATTGCACTTAGCACCCAAATTGAAATCACTCCAGCGGTAACACGCTCGTGAGTGACGAGCTCATTATACCTGAGATGAAGGTGGACAGCCAAAAACCTGTCGACAGCTAAAGCCATCACACCAAAGGTTGAAGTGTAAGAGACTAAAATTATGATAACGTGAAATGCGGTAGTGGCAAGTTGCATTGTTTTCAGCGGGAGTGTTCAACTCTATCACGAGCGATGCGGTGTAAACATGTTGAGTCACCACGCCAAGCAGCCAAACTCAAAAGCATTCAGAGTTTTAGGCAGTGATGGATTTTTTCTTAAGGCGTGGATTGTGACGCTGTTCAGCATGATGGTCGTGTAAGACATAAAAGCGTTCAAGACGCAATTAACAACAATGTTCGAATAGCCGACAATTTCACCGTCTAGCATGCTGTAAGGAATGCCGCAACGACGCGGAGATTCACCGAGTAAACGTTTTCTTTCAGAAGACGCGTTCCACTGCTGTCATTGCAACAGATCAGAGTTTAAATTGACCACAAAAGATAGATGTTTCGACAAAATGCGTTCGTCACGCCCAACTGAACAGGAGGTTTTGCCAGGATACTATGTTTCAGTGAACGTTTACCTTCAAGGTCCAGTTTGCCTTCTCGTCATTTGCTGTATCCGAGAAAACACTGCGCCCTGACTTGCCAGGCAAAATTTCGCTTCACAAAAGCCGTTTAAAAAAAGAGCTAAAATTCTGGGCACTGGGATGTTTCAGTCTATTTTAATTAGTGCAATGCCTTGGGGCTAAAGACAAATGTCTCGTACTAGATTGTAGTACAGTTAAGAATAATATAGGCTCCTTTGAATATACTTTTCCAAACGAACCCAGCAGGAGGGGAATCTTCAAATGCGAATTAAGACTTTCAGTTCGCTCAGCCGAAAGCATATTAAATGGATCAAATAAAGCTTCCTGTCGCTCAGTCATTACTAATCATCATTGGTCCTGATCCGCAACAAGTGGCGCATATAATCAGGGCCCGCGCAGCAAGTTTGCAGTTGGGAGGAGGGGGCTCACTTCGAACGCGTTAGCGTGAGTCAACTAGGGAGGGGTCCGGGGTCCGGGTCCGGATCTCTTAGAAGCTACAGCGCTAAGAGAAAAAAGGATCGAAAGACCGTAAATAGCCGTGATACAAACGCACAACTTGCTGCAAAAACAAATGGCCGGGCTCGGCAATATAAATATTGCAAGATAAAGATTATTACACGGCTCAAAACCGTATCCTTACAAAGATATCAAGACTGGCTGTACGGTCAACGGACACATTGAAATGAGCTATAAACCAAACTGAGAAAAAATACCTCAAAGGGCGTAAAAACCACAGTCACTTGACGAAAACAACACGGGATGCCCTTTGTGCACGAATAAGTTTAGAAAATCTACAGATCTAAAATTTTATAGGAAACTAAACGACTGAAAATCTTACGCCGTGTTTAATTATTTCAGCAAGCTCCCTCAGCCCCTCACCCCTCGCTCTTCCATCGCCAGTTCACGCAGCACTCTCGATCTCAGTATGTTCCAGAAAGGGAGGGAGGGAGAGGGAGAGAACTATTGTATTTCGGTTGTTGTGAGACAAGTTCATTTAAGGGTGTGTTTTACTATGCAATTTTTGTGTTACTTCTGTGGCAAAAAAATTGCGATGTGATTTTCACGAAACATCTGCAAGTATAACAGCGCCTTTTGGTAAACATGCATCGGAGAAGTTGTACTCGCTTCATACTGCTAAGGAGTAGTTTTTCTACCAGATAAAACGTTTTGTTGAAAATTTATCACAAGGAAGGTTGGGGATAGAGCAATAATTATCGTTTGATCTTGAAATTTGTTTTCTATGATTGGTCGTTATTTGTTTCGTTCGCCAAATACCAAAAAGATCAAAACAAAGTGTTGTTCACTTTCTCTCTAAAGTAAGCCCAAATATGAATAAACCCTGTTCGGTTCACATCGAGCATTACTGAAAACGTTTTAACTTCAACAGATCCAAAGCCGTTCATGTATGTTTGTATATTTGTATATTTATTTGCCACTCACAATGAACTTACAAGAATTACTAAACTACAATGATTAATGTACATAATTGCAATGATTAAAATACAAAAATAAAGAGAACAAAAAGAAACGGCGAGGAAACCTAATAAAAACCATGGGGCTTGTAGAACTTAGGCTCCCTCCCAAGGAAATAAAAGATGACTAAACCTAGACAATATGGAAACTGAAGTATATTCAGGGACAAGTCATATTTGTGTTCGCTGAGCCAATCAAATGGTTAATCAGTTTCCGTTCTTGTTTCTTTGGTTTTGTTCCCCCATTCCATTTCAAGGTTGAACGAAAATCCATCTCTTAAAAGTTGAAACACACTTGCTGATCTATCAATGAAACTTTGTAAGCTGTTTTACGCACGTACTAATTAACAGTTCTAGAGCTGAAATGAAAAGTTTTTGGCTCTAAGTCGTACCTTTAGATGACGAAAGTCTAAAAAGACTTTGTCGTGAAAGGTTGCAGCCCCAAGATCCGCAGCGATGGTGATAATGCGAGATCCTATTTGTCCACTCTGTGTGCTGATTCGTTACTCAAACGAAGTTAATAAACTCAAAGGCTGATCATATTATATTAACGACTGAAGTCAAACCGTCTTCAACGGTTTGATTTAAAATTGACAAAATAATCTTAAAGGAAACTATCGCGCAACTTGGAGAAACCCAAAGATGCATTTTTATACTATTTTTACATATTACTTGTTATGTGCATTGAAATTATTTGTAGTTGTATATGGCTACGGATATGACGAGGAAGAAATGGATTGCAAATTGAAAAAAATTAGGCCAACTTTTTCAATTTTTGTCATTGTGTCTTGCCATAAAATAATATACGCCGTATATCATTTTATGGCGAGTTTCTTTTCCTTCCGAGAAGTCGTTTGAAATATACCTCTTCGTGTTAAACGGGCCGCTCGTATAAATAGAAAAGAAATGGAGAAATGGAGGTGAATGGGATAGAAAAGTTGCTGTCAGGGAGTGATCGCATTTTTCTGATTTTTGGGGGTAACATTACAAACACTACAGTGGCACTGAGATATTAAATAAGTTATTTTACCCATCGAGTGAATCTTGAGCCTGCGATGGAAGTAACTGATCAATATTTTTGTACAAAATGACTGCCATATAACCACCTGAATAGAAAAGAAAGATCATAAGAGAGGACAGTCAAATATGGTTCAATAATGTCTCAAACATCAAGCCATATGCATCTATAGCACCCCGATACTACCACGATACTACCACGTTTAAGTGCAAATTAAAGGAAGATATCGTCTATATGCAAGGGCATTCCGCTCTGACGAATGTCTACTCGAGTGTCGTTGAGATGACAAATTGACATTGTTAAATTAGATTTTCTTTCCGTTACTACTTCAGCGCCGTACCTAACTTCTTACCATTGCACTCTCCAATTTTTCGCTGGCAATTCTCGTTTATCAAATTTTATAGGGTTGCTCTTACTGACGTAGGCATCCTTTACTGGTTTATTCAGAATTCATAAAATCATCAGCTCACAGCTAAGGTTAGACAAGTCAGTTGGTCGAAACACCGCACTCCAGAGGTCATGAACAGCCTTTGAAGGGATTTTGCTCATGATAATAACTAACACAAAGAGAACTTTTGTTTGTATAAAATTATAAATGTACTGGTAATTAAGACAACTCAACATCTGTTTACAGCTCTGTGTATTGTTTAATTTTCAAATTTGTGGCACCTTCCCGCCGGTATTTGTGAATATTTTACTTTAGGTCGAGGCTAGCCCTGTACAAATGCGTTCTCAGTGCTTTTATCCAGCGTTCATGGCGAACTCGAAACTGGAAATTCGACCCCGCTGAGTTGTACTGAGTTGACTGCGTCCTAAGATACGCGCTATTACAAAGCCGGGTATTCTCCAAGACGTTTGCTGCCAAATACGCTGAATTTAGCGTAGCTGTTCATGACGAAGTGTAACTTTTCTTCCTTCATGATCATATTAGCAAATAAGAATTGCAGTGTTATCTTAGTTACCGTAAAAGAGTGATAATAGCCCATTCCATGCTCTCCCCGCCTCTCAACAATGCTATCCTTAATTGTAGTCAAATGGTGCCTTGGCATAAGACTTGGCAAAAGGTTCCAGCGCTTTCGTAGATAATAGAACGTTCAAGTTCTCATCAGATGACTTCAGTTCATTTAGCAGTCTGTCAGTCGCATTCATGGCGTCCTGAAATGGGTAATGAAAGAAAACCAAAGACGAAATATATGTGACAGTACAGAGCTCATACAGTGAAAGATTTTATTTAGAGAAGTTCCGATTTGTGGCGACACCTTCAGTTTGCGAGTGCAATAGAAAAGAATCCAGAAGCCAGGAGAACCCTTCAAGAAAATGAGACATGAACGTTAGCAACTAACCTTCAAAGAGGATATGTCGCTTTCATTTAGCGACTGAATTGTGTCCAAATACTTCTCGATCTGAAACAGTAACAATACTCTAATGAGCAACTACCTGACGTGGGCAGTCCATCTAGTTGTACCCTCCTCATATATCAGAGTTACTTCTTACCAGTCCTCCCTCGCTGTTGTGCTTATATACAGTTGAGTGAGTCACTTGTAGGTTTTTAGATGTCGGCTTCATTGTGGTGGTGGGTCGTTCGACTATAAAAAGAAAACGTAGGTAACAGACAATTGTTATCATATACTGGTTGAAAATATAAAAAAAAATTAACAAATTTAAATTATCGTAAGAATCGTTTTGATGCCAGTGAAGACTATGACGGAGATAATGATGAAGATTTTTCTGACGACGACGACAATGGTGGTGTTGTGGTAATGGTGATGATGATGATGATGATGATCACGACGATGGTAATGATGACGACGATATTTGTCGTGGTGATGGTGAATTTGATACTGATGATTGTAGCATTCGTGATGGTCATGTTTTAAGCGATGGTAGTTCATGAGACTGATGTTAGCAATGACTTTCAGAGCAACCATTCTACAATTGTGGACAAAACTACTCGAGAAAACAGGCCGCTTGCCGTTCAAAAATCCTTCTTCAATATGTTACTCAAGGAACTTCTCCCTCCCCTCCCCCTATTCAAAGTTTTAGGAATGGGGGGTAGGGGGTGGGGGAGGGGGCCTTTGAAACTCAGTTGATTATTGTTTGCACGTAGAATTAAAGGCTTCGAAGGCCAATTTCTAGACAATTTTTATTTCCAAAATTGCAGTCTATTTCCATCGGTTGCTTAAACTGTAATAATAACCGGATCCGATCCGGTCTGATCCGGACTCCGATCCGATGCGATCCGGAGTCCAATCCAGATTTTGTTAACGGTCGTTTGAAAGCGCGCAAGGTCAGATTACTGAATAATGTTCTAAAATTTGCGCCATTTTAAATTTGGACTCGTTGGAATGCTTCTAGGAACTTCCTTGCGTCAGTTCGGAGATCTGGGTACGAGATTAATTGCCGCAAAGGACGGTGGGTTTTTCAAAATGGCGGCAAAGAGTTGCAACTTTCTGCGATCGAAGGTTAATTATTTGCATCAAAGTCTTCAATTATACGGACAAAACGAGCCAAATATACAGCAGTACAAGCTAGTCTGGACTGATGGCCAAAAGGTATGGATACTGCCCGTGAATTTCCAATCTAACGGAAAAGAAACTTCATGTACCACCTCTTCAGAGCCATCTTTAGTGGGTCGGTACAAAACGTGGACCCCCCTTCTGGACCCCCTTCTGGACCGCTCGATGTTTCTGTTGAAGAATTGAACCGAGCTCAAAAACTATCTTTTTTTTCTGTTTGGATTAGAATAAGCACTGCTAGTTAATGTTATCACTGCAGCAAAAAGGTGAGCAATGTTTTCTTCCACGCTGGCAAAATATAGTCGAAAGCTTGCTCTGAAAATCCGCTGAATGATGATTGAATGAAATATGATCACTCTGGTTGCCTAGCACGTGACATAAATCTGCCACCGATAATATTCTCCGAAAGCCAGTTGAAAGCTGAACAGTAATTTGCATATTTAACGTTTATCTAACCTTTGCGAGAAAATTCTAAAGTATTTGGTAACAACAACTTTTTATGAAAAAAAAAAATTTGGTAACAACAAAAGTCAGCAACGCAAATTCAGCGAAATTCAAAGCAAGTCTTTCTCGGGATGAAAATGGCAACTGGCTGTGGTAATGTTCGCGATTACTGTAATACTGTCTGTAACTATCAACGAACCGGCCGAAGTTGAAATCCAAAGCGAAGACTGTTAAATATCATTTTATTATTTTTCAGCAGAAAAATTGAGGGGTCCAGAAGGGGGTCCAGAAGGGGTCCAGAAGGGGGGTCCACGTTTTGTACCGACCCATCTTTAGTGGGAGAATTTGACTGCTTTGTGTTTGGCGTCTCGTGTAGTGCATTTGACTGGGGATCCAATGGATGGCTTATTGCAGTTATTTTGAAAGAAAAGGTCGTTGTTTTGTTGAGCCAACCTGGAAAAACTGTGGTCAACGTCGTGAAAGAGTACTACCCTACAGTATTTGTTTCTCAACGCTGCGAGTGGCACCCCTATTATCCAATCTTAGTTGTGCTGTGCAAGACTTAAGCAATACTTTTATGTTTTTCAGAAGCCCTAGAGTGTATCGTGGCTCCAGTCCAAACTTCTGACAGGTGATTAACTTTTAACTTAACTATTGTTCAAATTACTGCTGCATAAACTTTAATTCATAAATCTGATGGCTATTTTGAAATCACTGAGATCCTGCACCAACTAAAATTTAACTAGCTCAGGAACAAAACTTAACTTATATTTTCTGTGTAATACACATTTTCATTTCTTTAACTTAATTTTCAACTCATACCATAATTATATTTTACAACAGCTGGCACTGTTTTTCTTTTCTTCTTTTCCTTTCCTGCGGAAACCAATGTTGGTTAGCTTTTGTGTTGTTCTGTGGGTATTGTTCAGTGTCTTTTCAATCTTCTGTATTGTGTCTCTTCCCCTGCCTCAACTAGGCTATTCTATATGCGGGTGGAAGCTATCGTGAAATTGTATTTTGTATAGGTAATCACATGATTTCGAGTGCAATTTGGAATAAATAAGCACGAGTAAATTTTTTCAAAGACTCACAAAATTGCACGAGCCCGTAGGGCGAGTGCAATTTGTGGTCTTTGAAAAAATTTACAAGTGCTTATTTATTCCAAATTGCACGAGAAAAATCATGTGATTACTTATTAATAATATACATGAAAAAATTGCGAGATAGCTTCTTAACGTTGCAGAAGCAATGCAACGAACTTAGGTGAACCAAAACAACAGTTTTCTCGATGTTTTTAAAGCGTTTTTAGCTGTAAAAACTGGCTAAACAATTACAGGCTATAGCTATGAGACTACTTTGTTTGCTAAGTGTCTATCAAGCGCTGTAATCATTACCTTCAGGCTTTCTAGTTCGTTATCTTCGCCTTGTTTGTCCTTGTCTGTTTATTAATCTCGGCGTCACTCCATCAACGGACTCGTAATTCCAATTACGTCGGTAATTCCCTTCTCTGGACACCACTGTTTCCAAACAGACAGCTAAAATACAGTGCTTTTCGCAGCCGTTTCTCCTCTTTAGAGCTGTTTTGCCGCTTCTCTGCTGTTATTGCGGTCACGAAGAAAGAAAACCTGCTCAAAAAGCCAGTCATTGTTTTGGCTCGCCGAGTCGCTTGCAGCTCTTCAGACTTTGTGCCATTCAGAGGCCGCGTTTGATTGGCTCAATCGCAGCGCCTTTTGTTTATCAACCAATCAGAATCCTCAGTTTTTTACCTTGTTTTGCACTGTATTTCCTTTTTTCTGCACCGAATTACCTTTTTTCTGCACCGGTGTTTCCTAAAAACTGCATTTCTCTTAGCCAATCAGAATCGAGAAATTTTTTCATGTATATTATTAATTAATGAATAAAGTTGTTGTTTGTTGTTGTTGTTGTTTGTTTATTTTGATGGTAGGAATTCCCCTTTAACTGAGTAAAAAGGCTCAACATGTTCTACATTCAATTATGAACTAACTCTTACCCCCAAAGCTTTGTTGGTAAAGTGCTGTTTTCTCCTTTCTTCCTGTAATCTGGTATTTTTCTATGCAAGGGAAGACTACTAAGATCCTAATTTTCTTAGCACTATATTTAACAACTTGAAAAGCTAACCAACATTGGTTTCCACAGCACCAAGAAACATCCAAAGAAAGGAAAAGAAGAAAAGAAAAACAGTACCAGCTGTTGTAAAATATAATTATGGTATGAGTTGAAAGTTAAGTTAAAGAAATGAAAATGTGAATTGCACAGAAAATATAAGTTAAGTTTTGTTCCTGAGCTAGTTAAATTTTAGTTGGTGCAGGATCTCAGTGATTTCAACATAGAAACTTGATTTAAGTGGAGATGTCTTTAGCTTATAAAAGCCAGAAAATATCCAGACCCCTACCATGGACAGAATTGGAAATCCCAGGGGGATGGGGGGTGGGGGGCGGTCAGAGGCCCAGGAAATTCCAGAAGAGAGAGGGGTTGGGCAATTAAATAACTTTCCAGGGGGTTAATATCAATTCATTTTTGACCTGAGTTTGAGCATATTATCGACCTAGTTGATCATTCTTAAGACATAAATAACTTGAAGTATACCATTTACCTCACTGCATTCTGCCAATATTCACCTCTACTTCCAAGAATAATTATTCTTGGAAGTAGAGGTGAATATTGGCAGAATGCAGTGAGGTAAATGTCCCCAAAGCCACCATTTACCAAGATTGAAACAGCAATATCAATAAGTGCGCACTTTCTCTCCTGTTCGTTTACAACCACAGTATCTGGCCTTCTAGCTTCTATAATTATTATCATAAACATAACATAGGTAACATAAACATAGAAACTTGATTTAAGTGTAGATGTCTTTAGCTTATAAAAGCCAGAAAATATCCAGACCCCTACCATGGACAGAATTGGAAATCCCAGGGGGGTGGGGGGCAGTCAGAGGCCCAGGAAATTCCAGAAGGGAGAGGGGTTGGGCAATTAGTTAACTTTCCAGGGGGTTAATATCAATTCATTTTCGACCTGAGTTTGAGCATATTATCGACCCACACCAACTGTAGTTGATCATTCTTGAGACATAAATAACTTGAAGTATACAATTTGTGATATCAACTCTGGTTTTCTTTCTTCTAAAAGCATTTTGGACATGATTTCAAAGGAATTAGACGACTGCAACTTGTTTTATCACATGCTTGTAGATTCGGCTACCATTACTTGTTACCAGTCTCCCCAACGAAACCAATGCATTTTGCACTGTACAGTTGAGTCTAGATCCTTCCTAATTATTTCAGAAATATAGATTATGATTAATGGTAAATTTGTATTTTATTATTTGATTAAATTATAATGTGCATACATGTTGAAGAATGACAATGACACTAAAGAGCTTGCAATAAAAAATAAATATTATGCTCATCATTATTGGCTGCAGATTGATTTGTGTAAGTGATAACACTGAACAGTACGTGTATGTTCCTTTTCTTGGAGTGATGTGCAAAAAATGATTACGGGATTTGTTGAGTTTATTCTTGTTTGTTTAAATTAATGGACTTTTCATGGGACACAACAGCAATCACTTACCCCATGAACAGTGACTGTGGACCAAATTTCATGAACCTTAAAAATGCCTTGAAAAAGCCATTAAAGTAGTAAGAATATTTTCATGGCCCATTAAATACTCCCCGTTAATGGGGTTTTCATGGGTCATAAATTTTCCAGCCCATTAAAATACCATGAATTTCCACACCATGAAAATCTGGTGACGAGTTTCATGGTATATTTAAAAATCATGAAAATCCCATTAAATTACCCAAGTAAAATTAAATGGCATTTTCATGCATTTTTAATGACTTTTTTTCCCCGACTGAAATTTTCATGAGCCATTAAACGGGAGAATTTAAGAGGATTTTCATGGCTTTTTAAATAGGCTTTTCATGGGTTGTACCCATGAAAATTCCCTTAATTTAAAACCTTGTCATTTTACCATTAAAAAATCCACTAGATTTTAATGGCTTTAAGTTTCGTAGTGTGTGCGACCACTATCTTAACCTTTGTAACTACCAGGAGTGTCCAACGGCAATTTTCTTGTAACTTTATCAATCCATTTTATTCAAACTAAGAAAATGATCATCTAAGGTAAATTTCTTTGATCGCTTTTGTCTGTTTCTCATTTGGGGAGCAAGGGTGGCATAGTGGTGAAAGCATTCACCTTCCACAAATGTGGGAGCAAGGGTGGCATAGTGGTAAAAGCATTCGCATTCCACAAATGTGAGAGCAAGGGTGACATCGTGGAGAGAGCATTCACCTTCCACAAATGTGGGAGCAAGGGTGGCATAGTGGTGAAAGCATTCACCTTCCACAAATGTGGGAGCAAGAATGGCATAGTGGTGAGAGCATTTGCCTTCCACAAATGTGGGAGCAAGGGTGGCATAGAGGTGAGAGCATTCGCCTTCCACAAATGTGGGAGCAAGAATGGCATAGAGGTGAGAGCATTCGCCTTCCACAAATGTGGGAGCAAGGGTGGCATAGTGGTGAAAGCATTCACCTTCCACAAATGTGGGAGCAAGAATGGCATAGTGGTGAGAGCATTTGCCTTCCACAAATGTGGGAGCAAGGGTGGCATAGTGGTGAAAGCATTCGCCTTCCATAAATGTGGAAGCAAGGGTGGCATAGTGGTGAGAGCATTGGTCTTCCACAAATGTGGGAGCAAGAATGGCATAGTGGTGAAAGCATTCGCCTTCCACAAATGTGGGAGCAAGGGTGACATAGTGGTGAGAGCATTCACCTTCCACAAATGTGGGAGCAAGAATGGCATAGTGGTGAGAGCATTCGCCTTCCACAAATGTGGGAGCAAGGGTGGCATAGTGGTGAAAGCATTCACCTTCCACAAATGTGGGAGCAAGGGTGGCATAGTGGTGAAAGCATTCACCTTCCACAAATGTGGGAGCAAGAATGGCATAGTGGTGAGAGCATTTGCCTTCCACAAATGTGGGAGCAAGGGTGGCATAGAGGTGAGAGCATTCGCCTTCCACAAATGTGGGAGCAAGAATGGCATAGAGGTGAGAGCATTCGCCTTCCACAAATGTGGGAGCAAGGGTGGCATAGTGGTGAAAGCATTCACCTTCCACAAATGTGGGAGCAAGAATGGCATAGTGGTGAGAGCATTTGCCTTCCACAAATGTGCGAGCAAGGGTGGCATAGTGGTGAAAGCATTCGCCTTCCATAAATGTGGAAGCAAGGGTGGCATAGTGGTGAGAGCATTGGTCTTCCACAAATGTGGGAGCAAGAATGGCATAGTGGTGAGAGCATTCGCCTTCCACAAATGTGGGAGCAAGGGTGGCATAGTGGTGAAAGCATTTGCCTTCCACAAATGTGGGAGCAAGGGTGGCATAGAGGTGAGAGCATTCGCCTTCCACAAATGTGGGAGCAAGAATGGCATAGAGGTGAGAGCATTCACCTTCCACAAATGTGAGAGAAAGGGTGGCATAGTGGTGAAAGCATTCGCCTTCCACAAATGTGGGAGCAAGAATGGCATAGAGGTGAGAGCATTCGCCTTCCACAAATGTGGGAGGAAGGGTGGCATAGTGGTGAAAGCATTCGCCTTCCACAAATGTGGAAGCAAGGGTGGCATAGTGGTGATAGCATTGGTCTTCCACAAATGTGGGAGCAAGAATGGCATAGTGGTGAGAGCATTCGCCTTCCACAAATGTGGGAGCAAGGGTGGCATAGTGGTGAAAGCATTTGCCTTCCACAAATGTGGGAGCCAGGGTGGCATAGTGGTGAGAGCATTCGTCTTCCAGAAATGTGGGAGCAAGAATGGCATAGTGGTGAAAGCATTCGCCTTCCACAAATGTGGGAGCAAGGGTGGCATAGTGGTGAAAGCATTTGCCTTCCACAAATGTGGGAGCAAGGGTGGCAAAGTGGTGAAAGCATTCACCTTCCACAAATGTGGAAGCAAGAATGGCATAGTAGTGAGAGCATTTGCCTTCCACAAATGTGGGAGCAAGGGTGGCATAGTGGTGAAAGCATTTGCCTTCCACAAATGTGGGAGCAAGGGTGGCATGGTGGTGAAAGCATTCACCTTCCACAAATGTGGGAGCAAGAATGGCATAGTGGTGAGAGCATTCGCCTTCCACAAATGTGAGAGCAAGAATGGCATAGTGGTGAAAGCATTCGCCTTCCACAAATGTGGAAGCAAGAGTGGCATAGTGGTGAGAGCATTGGTCTTCCACAAATGTGGGAGCAAGAATGGCATAGTGGTGAGAGCATTCACCTTCCACAAATGTGGGAGCAACGGTGGCATAGTGGTGAAAGCATTTGCCTTCCACAGATGTGGGAGCAAGGGTGACATAGTGGTGAAAGCATTTGCCTTCCACAAATGTGGGAGCAAGGGTGGCATAGTGGTGAAAGCATTCGCCTTCCACAAATGTGGGAGCAAGGGTGGCATAGTGGTGAAAGCATTCGCCTTCCACAAATGTGGGAACAAGAATGGCATAGTGGTGAAAGCATTCACCTTCCACAAATGTGGGAGCAAGAATGGCATAGTGGTGAGAGCATTCACCTTCCACAAATGTGGGAGGAAGGGTGGCATAGTGGTGAAAGCATTCGCCTTCCACAAATGTGGGAACAAGAATGGCATAGTGGTGAAAGCATTCACCTTCCACAAATGTGGGAGCAAGAATGGCATAGTAGTGAAAGCATTCGCCTTCCACAGATGTGGGAGCAAGGGTGGCATAGTGGTGAGAGCATTGGTCTTCCACAAATGTGGGAGCAAGAATGGCATAGTGGTGAGAGCATTCACCTTCCACAAATGTGGGAGCAAGCGTGGCATAGTGGTGAAAGCATTCGCCTTCCACAGATGTGGGAGCAAGGGTGACATAGTGGTGAGAGCATTGGTCTTCCACAAATGTGGGAGCAAGAATGGCATAGTGGTGAGAGCATTCACCTTCCACAAATGTGGGAGCAAGGGTGGCATAGTGGTGAAAGCATTCGCCTTCCACAAATGTGGGAACAAGAATGGCATAGTGATGAAAGCATTCACCTTCCACAAATGTGGGAGCAAGAATGGCATAGTGGTGAGAGCATTCACCTTCCACAAATGTGGGAGGAAGGGTAGCATAGTGGTGAAAGCATTCGCCTTCCACAAATGTGGGAACAAGAATGGCATAGTGGTGAAAGCATTCACCTTCCACAAATGTGGGAGCAAGAATGGCATAGTGGTGAAAGCATTCGCCTTCCACAGATGTGGGAGCAAGGGTGGCATAGTGGTGAGAGCATTGGTCTTCCACAAATGTGGGAGCAAGAATGGCATAGTGGTGAGAGCATTGACCTTCCACAAATGTGGGAGCAAGGGTGGCATAGTGGTGAAAGCATTTGCCTTCCACAGATGTGGGAGCAAGGGTGGCATAGTGGTGAAAGCATTTGCCTTCCACAAATGTGGGAGCAAGGGTGGCATAGTGGTGAAAGCATTCGCCTTCCACAAATGTGGGAGCAAGGGTGGCATAGTGGTGAAAGCATTCACCTTCCACAAATGTGGGAGCAAGAATGGCATAGTGGTGAGAGCATTCGTCTTCCACAAATGTGGTAGCAAGGGTGGCATAGTGGTGAAAGCATTCGCCTTCCACAAATGTGGGAGCAAGGGTGGCATAGTGGTGAAAGCATTCGTCTTCCACAAATGTGGCCCATGTCAAGGCCATACATAGGTTGAACTTGTAGTTGGTGATCTGGCTATGAGACGCTTTTCTCCAGGCACTCCAGTTTTTGACTCTCTTCTTCTAGAAAACAAACATATTCAAATTCTAATCCCACCAATAATCTCATCAACAAATAGCCTCCTTCGCAGACGTCTTTGGGCTCGTCACGAGTTCCTTGCCCATGAACATCTGCTGAACGGAACTGCCACTTCCGTTCGTCGGCGGTTAGCATTTGGTTTGAAGAAACCAATAACGAGCTGCGTAAGAATGGAAATCGACACCCGATTCATGTGCATCAACTGTGAAAATAATCCAGGGGTTGAAGTCTTACTTTCCATAAATTGGAAAACGAACTATGATTGGCTAACTGCCGTGAACGGAAGTGGTAGTTCAGTTCAGCAGACATTCGTGGGCAAGGAACGCGTGATAAGTCTAAAGACGTCTGCGAAGGAGGCTAGTCAACAAAGAACCCTTATGTAAATGTGCTTCCTCTGTTATTTATTTGTTGTTTAATTTTTATGGAAATGTATGAGATCACTCCGGAGAATTTGTAAGAGGATTTTGGGACTTGAAGGGTTTTAAGCAAGAGGAGCTACATATACAAAATACTTTTTCTTTTATTTTCTCCCATGCAGCCATTGACAAAATCTGTTGTTGTAGGAAGTCATTGCTGCAGCAAGCTTCACTGCTATTCTCTTCAGACATCCACTCTGACTGGCAAAACTGAGTTTCAGGCTCAGAAGGAGGTGATAGAACTGGATCCTAACTGTAAACCAAAAGGAATATGCACAATTCCTGGAGATGGACAAAGCTTTCTTTGTTTACTTGGGAAATCAAAAGAACCAGCTGACATGACTGCTTTTCTACCTTCCATGAATATTGAACAACATGATGTTACTCTAAAGTGTTTTACTACATTTCCTTCTAAGATCAGTGCCAGAAAATCTGTTGGAACCTTTGATCAGCAAGAAAATACTGATCAGTCTGGTGAAGTTTCAGAAGATTCACCATCCTTGAGGCTTCCTGATGGAAGTGTTTTTAATGGATTAATTAAAGTAGCGGAAAATGAGAAGGCATCTTTGATCTCTGAACTGAAACCTTTTCCTGAAGGTATTTACATATATAAAGAGAGAAATCAGTGACAACTCAAAATAGGTTATTAGAGGTATGACTGTTATAGTTAGTTTCATAATAGAGAGGAGTTAAAATTTGCTAATAAAGATTTTAAAAATTTATATTTTAAGCTGATAACAATGTGGGAAGCTCCAACTCTTGAGTCAGTCCTTACATGAAATTCTAGTAGTTCTTTCACCTGCCACTAGTCTTATTTTAATGTTATATGTAGTATGTACTTGTGCTGTTTCGTAGACTTTGTAAAATGGCATGTGTCAAATTTTAGGCCAAGGCTTGATTTATGTCAAAATTGCAAGTAGTTTTTTATGTCACCTTGATCCAGCATAGTAGTTTTTCTCCAAAACTTTTTGTTATTTGGACCTCTCAATGGAGATGCTTTTCTTTCTTTTATACTACTAACTGTACATTGTAAAAAAAATTATTTATTGACATTTTTTTTCATGGACAAAGTCTTGTCTGTGTTTATTCTAGGTCACAGTTTTGCCTACAAATTTTATTTCGTTTTGCAGAAGACCTCAGCAGTTCTTTCAAACAAATTAAAGAGTTAAGAACAACTATGATGAGTACACTTTCAGAGATAACTGCAAATGTTGCTGCACTGGAAAATAGAATAAATGAGATGACATCAAATAATATGGATGAAAATGAAGGCCTCGGTGCATAACCATCCTATGTCGAATTTTGGGTTGTTTTTCGATTTTGCCGGGATTTGCCCGAATTGTTGCATGTAAACTGCAATTCGATTGAAAGAAGATGTAATGCAACTTGCAAACCACTCCCATGGAAGGTTGGTTTCTTGGTGTACGTAAGAAAAAATGCATTTCTGGATTCTGGATGAATCAATCAAAAAAATACCATACAATGTGTTTCCATCGAATTGCAGTTCACATGCAGAAATTCAGACAAATCCAAGCAAAATCGAAAAACGACTCAAAATTCGACATAGGATGGTTATGCTCCGAGGCCTTCAATAGTATGGTGGAGTATGCTAATTAACAATGCCCATGGGTATTCTTTGCGTGAAAGACTAAGCGCCAAATGCTCGTAACCGATTTAAGAGAACACAGAACGTTTCTGTTCAGTTAGACGTAATGCGCAATGTGTCGTTTTTGCTGAGTCATAACACTCGACAAGCTCGCTTGGCACTAAAACGGTGCACAATATTCGTGGTTGACTTAAAAAAAACAGCACACAGTAGCCTTGGTTAATCTCAGGTCAGCGCGCAAAGATTTTGTCCGACCTGAAAACAGCACTCACTCCGAAGAGATTCAGGGTTATTGTTGGGTTTAGGTTGGACTTAACATTAGGGCTAGAGCGTTGGCTAGGGATAGGGTTAGGGATAGGGTTAGGGACATGGTTAGGGTTAGTGTTGATGTTAACGTCAACGCTAGTTAAAGCGCGGTTGTTTGAGTCCGAATCAGCTTGACTTAAGGGCTCGTCCGCGTCGAAAACAGCGCCTAGTTGCCTTGGTTGACTCTAAGTTCTTTCGGAAAGGCTTTGGCCGATATAACACAGCGCTAAAGTCGGTTGTTTGTCTTAAATACAGCGTACATCTTAAATCCAGCGTACAAAAACCTCGGTTGATTCTAAATCAGTGCGCAAAAAGCTTGCCGACGGCTGAAAAATCACAAAATATTAAAGACGGCTGTTTTGACTTGAAGAAACTTTTTGCCAAGACAACTCCTATTGGTGACCTACAGCAAAAATTTGAGTTAATCAGATGTTCTAGAGCAAAAATTAAGAGTCCTAAGAGTACGCTGTTTTCCGTCATGTTTCGTTTACTCAGAACGTTGCGTTGCGTAGTAAATTAAACTTGCGCGTGGTTTCGTCAGTTGAAACGTTTTTGATGGATTCATTTTCATCGTCAAGTGGAAAACAATGGAATGAAAATCTTATAAAAATTAACGTAAATGACGACAGTGAAAGAATTTGACAGAAATACTTAGCTCTTTTGTGAAATTAACTTGGCTCCAAAACGTAAAAACATTTGCATGAAATTCAATCCCTTTATCACGCGTGATGGATTGTCTCATCACAATGACTGTAGTCGCGCACAAATGTTTATCTCGCGTGAGAATACTTTTTGCTGTACTTTATTAGCCTCCATAGAAGCAAAAAACCGAGGCGATCAACGCAAAAGTGATTTCTGTGTTAAAATTCGGCAGCGTGTTTACCAAATATTCATTCTCACTTGTTCATCAGTCACGGATATGTCACGAACCAACAAGCGCGGATGTTACGGCAATTCACCGGTTTCGCAGAGGTTGTTGGTTCGAATCCCGTACAAGCGGTTTTTTTTTCCGTTTTGTTTTGTTTTCTTTTTGTTTGTTTGTTTGTTTGTTTTTTTTTTGGTTTCACTACTGCTTAAGTTGTGTTCCTAACTGCGGCGATCGTTCACGTTATAATCCGTTGTTTACGTACATCTGATTCACACAGACGAATCGCGAGGAGTACCGCTTAATATTGCTTTGAATGTTTGCCGTGCGCGCCAATGCAACTCTTTTCCATGGATTGCGTTCAAGATACTCATCGAAAACGGGCAGACTTCACTTCGAGCCGAATGAATTTTCGGTAGCGTTTCCGAAGTTCGACCAACTATTTCACGGCTAACAGTAAAAGCAAGCTGCGATTTCATGTCACGATTGGTTTCAAAAAATGCGCTCTTCAAAATTAATGAACAATGGAAACCTCGGTGCAGCAGCTAGACAGTTTTCAAAGTTATTTTATAAGGTAGAGTTTTTACTGAAAACAAGTAATAATCTGCCCCAACCCACCGCCCCCCCGCGAGAGGTTTTGACTTCAGACAGCGCCCTGATTTGACCGGGATCATTGTCTGCTCCAAGTGCGAAGAACAACAACTCTTCAAACATACACTTTTCGCCCTAAACTCCAAAAACCACTCCCGCTTTCCCAGCTTTTAGCACCGCAACCTTTGAGAAATGGAACAAGACTAGCAACGACGCGCCGCTTTTAAGGCGAGAGTTGTTTTCAGACTTTTTCCGCCTGGCTTCTACTCTGTACCCCAAAACGCTAATATCTCATCGTGATTTGGTAAGCACAGAGAAAACGCTAACTGGATTCTTTCAGAAGCGTTAAGAACTTGCGGATCTCCAGACTTTTCATGACGTCTTTCGATCACCAAGCGGGAAGGCAAACCGATAATGCAGTTAATACGTAGCGATCCGCAGCTCCAGCACTCACGTAAGTTTCGTATCCGATGAGCTTAATCGATGTTTTAACCGCCAAATTTATAGTCTACGTCACACTATCAAACAATCCTTTCTACCCGTCAATCATTTCACGTCCAGTTTTAGTTGTACTCCTCACAAATGTTCACATAATTCACGTATGAATATTAATACGGTATGCATACAAATGAGCTTCACTTCAATTGAAGGCCTCGGTGCATAACCATCCTATGTCGAATTTTGGGTTGTTTTTCGATTTTGCCGGGATTTGCCCGAATTGTTGCATGTAAACTGCAATTCGATTGAAAGAAGATGTAATGCAACTTGCAAACCACTCCCATGGAAGGTTGGTTTCTTGGTGTACGTAAGAAAAAATGCATTTCTGGATTCTGGATGAATCAATCAAAAAAATACCATACAATGTGTTTCCATCGAATTGCAGTTCACATGCAGAAATTCAGACAAATCCAAGCAAAATCGAAAAACGACTCAAAATTCGACATAGGATGGTTATGCTCCGAGGCCTTCAAATCATAAGTGGCCTTTGTATCTGTTACCAGATGATGCAGGTACAGAAATTTTTTTCTAGTGCTCCCTCCTAGACAAGATTTCAAGACAAGACAAGATTTAATTATAAATTTTAAACTTAAGATATTTTTACAAGTATCCTGGCCCGCAAATAGCAGTGGCTAGTCTAGGTGGGCACAGGAATGAATACAGAATAATATAGGAAACACTTTTCTCTCAGTAAAAATTATTGCAAGTCATAATTACATGTTGTGTCAGTTCTGTCTGTTCCTTTTCACCTGTGTTCGTCCTTTAATGAATCATGTTCTGCATGCTATGAATTGCAAGTCATTTTTGGGTCCATCCGTTCCATGATCAGCCTGGGATCTGGGGCCCATTTCTCAAGAAACCTGGTAACTTTACGGGCCCGAAATCAACATAATGCCAAAGGGGGAAAAACAATTTGAACTCCTTGATGCAAGATCGCAAGTGTTGACTCGTGATTCAACATTATCTTCATCACTCTGTAATGCAAAGAAAGTCCTGCTTGACAGTAAGGGGCTGGTAAATTCTTAGGTCATACTAGTGAATCCTATCCTTTACTTGCCCAAGGGATCAAGGGTGGCGCTGAGAGCGCTCACCTCCCATCAATGTAGCCCAGGTTCAAACCCCAGTGTCGACATGTGAGTTGAGTTTGTTGTTGGTTCTCCCCTTTGCTCTGAGATGTTTTTCTCCGGGTACTCCGGTTTTCCCCTCTCACCAAAAATCAACACCTCCAAATTCCAATTTGATCTGGAACGCACGGACACTGAGAAACGAGCTCTAGCTCTTACGTGCTTCGTGGGTAAAAAAATTACATTTCCATTTACATGGGCAGGTGAATTGTTAGAATTGTGGAATACATATACATGCACTTTAATTGTGCAAGTGAAAATATTTTGGGCTAGTACCCTCCAGCTACGTTTTGATCTGGAACCTACAGACACTGAGAAATGAGCTCTAGCTCTTACGTGCTTCGTGGGTAAAAAAATTACATTTGCATTTACATGGGCAGGTAAATTGTTAGAATTGTGGAATAGATATACATGCACTTTAATTGTGCAAGTCAAAATATTTTGGGCTAGTACCCTCTAGCTAGGTTTTGATCTGGAACGCACGGACACTGAGAAATGAGCTCTAGCTCTTACGTGCTTCGTGGGTAAATAAATTACATTTGCATTTACATGGGCAGGTGAATTGTTAGAATTGTGGAATAAATATACATGCACTTTAATTGTGCAAATCAAAATATTTTGGGCTAGTACCCTCTAGGATTGTATCAACTCTGACATCGTTATTTACCGTACTTAGTTGTGTTTTCCACCAGAATTTGTCTGTGTGATGTGGAAAGATGAACTAACTGGGGCAGTGGAGCAAGAGAATTTCCTTCTTGACAAGGGGCGACTAAAACTTGGGACTGTCAAGCAAGCGTTTAAAGCTTCTCTGGTGCAGATATCTATTTGTAGGTGAAAGAGGAAAGTGGGACATTTTCAATATTGTACCAGCAAGTTTGGGTGCAACTATGAAGGAATTTGTGGGTGGGGATGTGCCCAAAGCCACTCCTTTTTCCAGAAACTTCTTAATTTGTTGCTTTCTTTGTTGTAAGAGCGAATTGTGGGTAAATTTAGATTTGATGATTCTTTTCATTCCCAGTTTCCCTAGTCTAGACTAAAAATCTTCAACCAACTGATCAGTTTCGTGGAACAAGATACCCTATACTAGACGCAAACTCTCTGATTTCTGACTAAGCTGTCTATAGCTGTCTTAACTCTTGCTAAGAATCATTGCATAGATGGAGAGCAAGTATTTGGAATATAGTCTATCCCAGATGAAGCTGTTTAAAAACCATACCATACACAGTGGCATATGCATGCAGCTACATAGCCTCTTGGGTGTCTAGGGCTAGGATTTGAGTTACACGACCTCACTGTAAGTTACACTTGCACATCTGCAAGCCCTTCTCAGTTGAATGCTTATACATGTGGGTGATCTACATGATTTGTACTACTGACAGCTTGATTCAATTAACAATTAGTTCTTACCTCAGCGTGCGTATGTCGAGACATTGAGCACGTTGGAAGTTTGGAGACCATGAAAGAGGCGTAAGAGTTGCTTGCATTTTGAGGCGCAACTGAGAGCAACTCAAGCCTTTTGAGTGCTCTCCAAACTTCCTGAGTGCTCAATATCTTGACATACGCTCTGATGAAGCATGAACTGTATTATCAAAGCGATCAATATAATATAATGTAACAGTTAACTTAAAATTATTGTACCGCGCGCTAAAAGCAGTATGCGTCAATTAATTTCCATGACTATTGGGGGTTAATTCACTGTCAGCCCTTCAAAAATAAAAATGGAAACCTTTGAAAACAGAAAGTCTAGAATCTGGGAAATGAAAGAAGATCAATACACAAAAAGCCTTGCCAAGAATCAGCTCTGTGCAATATTTCATATGTGAGATATTCGGAAAAAACGTTGTACTCAAATTTATAAGGCTTTGTAACTTACGGCTAACAACAGGAATCGATCCCACCTCTCCCCTAGATTGGACACCTTATGAAGTTTACACAAGGTAGAACTGTTCTCTCCTATATCACTCTTAGATGATATTTCAAGCTGGAAATGTTCATGAAAGTGCAAGTCTCTTCAATTTGAAAGGAAAAAAAATGTTTTTTGTCACCAACAGGACTCAATCCTGGAGCGCTAAATTTGTAGACGCCTACCCTAACCACTAGACCACCGGGGATTCGCTGGAGGACGATGGAGTAATTTAACTACTGTAACGAAAACCCTAACCCTAAATAGAAGCTAACCGTTAACCCTAATCACTATTCCTTAGATAACCCGAATCAGTAAAGGCAGACCTTAACCCTTAATGTGTAAAAGGCATTGCTTAACCCTAATCTGGAACGATGGGAATACTACGTTGTGTAAACTTCATTAGGTGTCCAATCTGGTCTCGGTCGTGGTCCGTCCAATAAGAAGTCGGATCGATTCCTGTTTTTAACCGCAACAGGCTTTGTATGGAGACGCCATGTTTGTGTCCCTTTCAGGGACACAAATATGGCCGCCGTAAACTAACAGAAACATCTTTTTATGAGTTTTCCTACTAATGCGTGAATTCTTCGCTTGGGGAAATCATAAAGATTAAAGTAATATTTATTCTGAGACAAGGAATGTTTAGATAGCATAATCTCCCGAAATTGGTGATGTTTTTAACCCACATAAGAGCTTTCCTGGCTGACAGCTAAATGCTGTGTCACGCAACAGCCTGGAAATTCAAGCGTCCTGTATTGCAAAACGAAAATCCCTTTTGAACCGAAAATTTGTTTGTTTAGAGGTTTTAAGGTGCTGTAATGCTACATGTAAGGAGAAACTCAGAGGAGGCGATAGTTTCTTAGTTTGAATTTTGGTGACGTCATGTGAAAACCGAGAATATTTTTTTCCTTACAATTAAGCTTATGTTTTTATCCTGAAACTGAAAGAAAGTGTACTCTGAAATGATTGCATAATCCATGTTTAGGTGCCGGAAAACTATTAATTCACTGAAAAATTATTATTGAGAGAAAGTAGCCCGCACAGCCCACAGAGATGACCAACAACAACAACACTCACCTATTTTCCTTACTATCAGTTATTCAAAAGTTTTCTTTTAAGTTTCCTTATGAAACACATTGTGTACTGCTGACAGTCTGGACCAGGGGCACCCAACGAGATTATAGTTCAAAACCACTTAAACATAGCATATACCGGAGGTATTTCAGCTGAATTTTGCTACCTTATACTATAGTAACCCCCCCCCCCCCCCCCCCCCCCCCCCCACTTTACCTATACTAGAGTAGCTGTTTTCCAGAAACTACTGAGGTCACTAGCACAGTTTTTTGAGTTTTTATATTGAGTGGCAATTCCCGGTTTCCCTAGTCTAGATAAAATCTTCAACCAACTGATCAGTTAACTGGAAAATGATAACCTATTCTAGACCCAAACACTCTGATTTAGATACCCTATCCTAGAGTAAACTGCTTGAAAACCATACCCTTCACAGCGGCACATACCTATATAGCCCATCCCCCCGGGAGGTGCCCCTGCTGGATGCACTCAGGAGACGTCTTGGCGGGGCGGGGCCCGTCAAGCTCACAAAAACTCGGGGAATTACAAATAGTTTATTGACTTCATCAGCATGTTCAATGGAAATATGAACCACGCTCGCGCTATTAGCTACATGTTGAACATGGACTTAACTTTATTACGATATTATTTTTTGGGCGATCGGAATAAATATCAGTTGACAATGACATGACAATAAATAATTTCTGCCCTTACTGGCTTTTTCTTTGGAAATGCTTTACGCTACTTATACTTTGGGTGCATGACTTCTGTTCATGACTTTCTGTCAATAGGCCATTTCCGAGTTCCAAAAAGTGAGACTAACTGCGAAGCCATTGATATGAAAATGATTTTTAATTATGATGCAAATAAAAGTCATTTTCACAACAAAGGTTTCGCACTTATTTTTAGCCTCGTTTTTAAAGGGAGATTTTTTGTAACTTGGAAATGCAGGAAATGGCCTATAGGAGGAATTTCAAGGTATCTTTAGCCTTATAAACAGACGTCCCCTCTTCCTCAGAAAAAATCGGGAGAGGAGACGTCTGTGAATCGCTGACGATAATCGTGTTCCCGTTACCCCGGGAATATTGGGGACAGCCTCTGATTGGTTGTAATGTTAATGCCATGATTCAAATAATTCCGGGTGTTGTGATTGGTGAATGAAGCTCAGAATAGCTTAGCTTTTGTGGACATTCATATTTGCTTACCGGTATTTCGGCTCTCTGGTAAAGGCATGAGAAGTTGAAACCACACCGATGTTTGCTGCACCGGCTGCAGGTGCATCTGTCGGTCGGTATTGTAAATAAAACGGAGAAGGACGTACAAAATCCAACGTTAACAGCCAAGGCAGGTCAAGCATACCCAAAAGGTTCTATTATTGAACTGATTATTTGAAAAAATAAATCCGTTAGTCGTTCCCGTAACTGGTGTCAAATTTAAATCGGCATTCCTGCATGCGTAATGAGCAGTGAATATTTTACGAGAACTGTTTATTTGGTCAGATTGAAAATCTTTGAATGAAAGCCGGTAAAAATTTCGTTCCTGAATCGCGTGTGAAATCAAGGCTTATTACGCATGCAGGAATGCACGAGATGAATCTGAAATCTATAACAACTACCAACGGATGGATCTTGGGAGGTACGCTTGACCTGGCTTGACTGTAACCACTTAGCTTAACCAGACAACTTATATCTGGATGGATGGACACTGAGTGAAGATGTTGAGGTAGCCTTTGTACAGCGAGAGCTATTTTTCGACCTACAAGTGCCTTTTCAACTGTCATCACTGTCAGAGAAAGAACAAAAAATAATTTATGCAAATGTATACCGGAACACGATTAACGTCTGCGATTCACAGACGTCTCCTCTCCCGATTTTTCAGAGGGAGGGGGCACGTCTGTACACAGGCTAGGTATCTTGGAATTTCTTCCAAAAGGGATAAATAATATTTTGCATGAACTAAAGGCCGGACCGGACAAATTTGCTACCTTTCGGAGGGTTCCGAAAAGTTTTTTATCACTCATGCGTTTTGCAAATGACCTTTATACACTCGACAACAAGCGAGCAAGTAGACGTGCGCGATTTCGAAAAAACATGAAAACATGTGAATCAGTTTAAACGCAATACTGAGTTCCGTCTAAGGTTACTTTCACAAAAACAGCGATAAAACCAAAATTTGTCGATAAATTTTCTTTAAAAAGCTTCAGTGCTGCAATTGATCAATGTAATATAAAATATCCAAATGTTGTGCCCATTGAAATTTAAGTTGTCTAATGTTGGCACAAAATTGAGTAAAATAATATTGAAGCGATGCTATAAATCTGGATATTAAAAAGTTTTTGCTCTGGGATTTTCTATTGTCTCGAGTTTAGCACAACATCAAATTCCCATGCAGAACACGAAATTTACGTGGTCGGTTGGTTGCTTGGTTGCCCTCGGTAATCAATTCGCTGTTGTTTTCTTCCATTCTACAGCATTACCATATTTCTTTTTGTTTAAGTACAAGAGATTCAAAGATGTAAGTTGTTGCTTCAAAAACAGGTCGAGCCTCCTTAAAGTGATGGGACGACCTGCACCATTTGCAACACCTCACAAGATTGGTTCAAAACAACAATAAACAAAGAATTAAAACAATGGAACCTAGCCATAAAACAATAGAGGTGCAACTGATAAAGATCCAGTGAAATTAGAGGTTTCAAAGAGGTGCAGCCCTACCCAAAGTGATAAGCGGGAGAAAGAACATGGGTGGATACAGATCTGCACGGGCGGTTACCTGCGACTCACGGGCGCATGGGTTCAAACCTTAATTTCAATTAGTAATATCATAGTCTGTTTATTCAGATAGGTAGGCTGATAATCATTATGATTAATTTTCCTGATACAGGAATATTGGTTCCACCTAAACTGTCACCCGTACAATTTGATAGAAACTACATCTAATTTATGTTGGATTGTAACTGCAAATTGTAAATTGTAATTAAATGTAAATTGAAATTGTTGGATTGTAACTGTAAATTGTAACTGCAATGTTGTAACCTGTGAACATCATCTAAAGAAGCCTGTTAGTTCCAAAACTAACTGACGTATGAGATATCACAGGGAAAGAAAGGGAATCACACAAAGTAATGTTTGTACATGTGTGCGAATGTCATTCTGTAAATTTGAAGACATAGAGGACCTCAGTGAGTTTGTGTAGCAGGTCACAGACTGTCCATTCTTCACTTTGCATGTATCTCCAGTAGTTTTCCACAGCAATGGAAATGTCTCTGTTATATGATGCAAAATTAAGGTCCTCCAAACATGGGATAGTGCAAGGTTTGTCACTGTCTAAGCCAATTCCCACTTTTAGGCTGCAATTTGTTGGATTATATTTCATCGCCCTCTCTTGCTGTAGACCATTATTTATATAGCTGTAGGAAGCTAAATATTGGCGTGAGAAACAGAGGTACAAAATTTCAAATATTTCTATCAGTCTGTTTCCAAGATGAACGCCAGACCATTCATTTTCCTCAGTGTAGACATCCATCATAAACACTACTGCAGTTTTTAAGTAAAAAGAAGGGATCAAGGTGTCCTCACATAAACTACAATTATTTTTCTTGATTTTTGGCAGAAACATGTTTGCCACCTGTTTTGCAAGTTTGTAACAGTCTACAGCCAAATTGTTGCAGTGAAATCTGCACAGCTCTGTTTCATAGAAGAAACGTTGTCCAACCAAAGGGTTTCGACTGATAACTGCAATGACTCCTGTGTTCATTCGCAAACACTCACTCTGAATGTGGGAAAGATGAACGGCATGAAATACGTCAGTAACAAGGACAGTCTGGAGTCGCTCAGAGTTAAGAGGAATCCCAAAACATACATCAATAGACAGGGTAAAACCTGAATGAGGTCCAGAGGTACATTGTAAATGAATGGTTAAAGTCTGATTCTTTAGAAATACCCTCATCATGTGCATGTCACTTTCCTGTAACATTTCCCATCCTACTGGTAAATGTTTCCTTAATGTGTCACGAAAAACCTGGAGGAGAAAAGCATTTGTAAGCAATTTACCATACGAAGTATCCACAAAAGAAAACTGGCTCAGGAAAGAAAGAACCTTGTCAGAAATTTGTTCATGAAGCCGTGTTTGTATTCCAAGTTTGATATATAATAGTTCTGCCACATGTGGATCAGCCAGCACAGGAAGAGCAACATTGACATCAAACTCATCAGGGTGGCCTATCTTGGTACCCTCTGCCATACTTCCAGTTTCTATGATGTAGCAATTGAAAAATATAGGGCATGCTTCCTGCAGTTCAAGGATGGTCTTGTTCATTAAACTTCTTACTAAATGAGTGATGTATTGACTAGTGGCCTCGTCGATGCTGATTTTTGGTAACCATTTTTGGATAACATTGTGTAAAACAGAATGTTGTGAAACTGGAAGTTGCAATTCACTTTTAAAATGAGGTACCCCAGATGTGTTAATCTCTCTATCGCATTTAAGGGTTTTATTCAAATGTCTTTCCCCTGTATCTTGCTCTGATTCAACAATTGTAGGTTGCCTCTCTTTTGAGGCATCTCCTGTTTCCTTTAAACCAATCTTTGTTTCCACTAGGGTTTCTTCGGATCGCACATCTTCTTTGATGGAAGTGTCCTTGTTAATACAGCCAACTGTATCAAGGTTGTCCTTTTCACTTTCACCTTCATAACTCTGTTCTGTTTCAGATTTTTCTGTTGTAAGCAGAACTTGACACTCCTCAGCGAAAGAAGTTGCCATTTCTTTGCTTTGTCTGTTTGACTCCTCTGTTGGACTGTTAGTTCTTTGTTCCTCTGAACCCTTGCATACGTTGCTCTTTGAATTCAAATTAAAACTAAGAGACTTATCTGGCGTGACACCTGTAAACTGATCATTCCCGGTTTCACTTTCTCGGTGTTCAGCCATTACTTCCGGTTTCGATAAGTCGGGATTTCCTTCGGCCAGTGTTATCTGTGTCGTTTCACCTTCTTTCACTGTTAAATCTTTTTCTCTTGCCTCACTGTAAATGTTAATAACTACTGATAATAAGTCTTGCAGGTCGGACACCATGTTAATTGCTCTTTGTGTAGCATCATTCACTCCCTCTGAGGAGTGCTCGGGTGTGAATTCCTTCGAGGTGTCAGCTTCAAATGTTACCGGGTTTAATTCGTTTTGTTTCGTCTCTAGCGAATCAAAATGACCCCACTCTCCTTTTTGTGATGCCTGACTTCCACTGGTCGCGTTTAAAGATACGCTACATTGCGTCTGTGGATTAGTACTGTCTTCCAAATCGTAGACTGTGTAGTTGGTGCGCCAGTATTCATACGGCCACACCGGCCTTGCAACTATCGGTTGGTTCGTGTCTCTCTCTTGAATTTTGACATCTTTTAAAAATCTGGCTTTCAATCGTTTTTCAGAGGTCGTGGCTTCTTCATAAGCAAGAATTATGGCTTCGATGTGGAAGGGGCTAGGTTGAGAGCTAGTTTCTGGGTCAACTTCCGCCATTGGTGCGGTGAGACGATAAAAGCCAGAAGTGCCGCACAGATTTGTGGTTATTAGCTCCAGTTTTCTTGTGGTTGCCCGGGCAAAACAAACATGGCGGATGAGTATTGGCGGGTGTAGGGGGGACGGGTTGATTCCGTTTCAGCTGTGAATGTCGAGGTTTACCATGGATCTCGCTGCGAGAGTTCAGAAAGAACTTGCATCGGAGGAGAAGTGTTTAAAGATATCCTTTGTTGTGACATATTTTTCGTTAATGTAACAATGTTATTAGAAACTGGTGATGTGCTCATATTTTATGGTGACAATTTAACTGGTCGTTCATGTTGGTGTAACGTTGGCTGGGCTCCATTAAGGTCTTTCTTTTACTTTAGTTCAGAGCGATCTGCAGCTGCCAATGACTCAATGCTGCTTAAACTTTCAGACACCGATCTTTTTGCGTTAGAAGTCTTTCATTCCGTCACAAAATAGCCTCGACCTAAGTACAAAAGCTGTCGAGTTTGCAGAGTCTGTGCTTAACTGCAAATATTAAGTCCTAGATAAATAGGTTGAGCTCATGTTAAGCGTTCAAAAGTTCTGAAAATTTTACGCTTAAGCTTGCATGTAAGCTGCTTATCTTCGTCTGATCTGTTGGACCGGATGTTCAAAACTAGACCAGGTGGCCACTTCATAGCAGGAGACGCTTTTTACCCTTGATGCAGTCGTCACTGGCAACTTTAATGATCGAATATTCGACTGCGGACACTACATCTTTCCCTTATACAGTGTATACAGGCTTTAATCTTTCTTTCTTGAAATCCAGTCGAGATTCGTGAGCTTCTTTTAGGACTTTAGATGTTTTCTTTAACTGTTTGTTATTAATGTCATCGCGCCATGACAGGCCAATGTGTAAAACAAATTAAATATTCCAGCACAGAATAATTTGGCAATTAATTATTGATGATTAGTGTTAAAATGCTTCATTCAGAAAAAAATATACAGTCATGTGCTAATTTATTGTAGCTCCAATAACTTTACATCATTTTAGGATATACGTATGTACAAACTGTCACTGTATTGACAAAAATATAAGAGAGTTTGTGTCAATTCTAGCGATAAAACTACAGTCAACTCATGATAACTGTAACCTTCAAGGGAAGTTGAAAAAAGTTTGAGTTATCGGGAGCTAAAAGAAAGTAGGGATTGATTGTAGAAATGTTACATGAAGATTGAAAGATATTTATTACAAATCAGAACATGACAAAACAAAGCATTGCCTAGAAATAGAGCATGCATTTTACTTTTTGAGAAGTAAAGCAAATTCATGTTGGATTTGTGGCAAACACATCAGCCTACTTTATTGATCCACTAGTAAATATAGGCCTGCAAGAGGTCAATTGTGGGAAAGTCAAAATTCAATGTTTTGAATGCCAGTTCGCTGTTTTTTCCTGACCTTTTAAGGGCTCAAAACATGGTTCAAGTTATGGAGGGTAAAATTATAGAAATGACCTGAGGGGAAACAAATTACTTAGAGTTAGTGGGAGGTTTGAGTTTAATTGAGGGTAAAGTTATAGTAAATGTATAATGGAAATCCAGGGCAAATCAAATTTGGTTTGAGTCCGCCCAAGGTTTGAGTTTGCAATCTTAGGGTTCAAGTAATCGGGAGTGAAGTGTATTGTAAATCATACATTCAAATAATATGCATGGACAGTGCCAATCCCTGCCCTTAACCCACATTTAAATCAACAATTTTAATCTATTAAGCAGCAGACAAGAAACATGCAGAGATGCCAACTCCCCCGCTTTTGGTGGGAGACTTACGCTTTTTTGCCTCATCTCCTGCTCTCTCGTTTTGGTACATAAAACTCCCTTTTTTACATCCACTATAAATATTGAATACTTGGTAAAAAATAAAACACTTTCTCATTGTCTTTTTGTATCACACTTTAACTCCCACTAGATAAGATCAAATGCGCTAACAAATTCGCATTGCAACCTGCCCAATGATATAAACTCCATGAACGATGAGAATACTTAAGACTTTCCCGCCACATTAAATGGCAGGAAAGTTGTACCTCACGAGTTGTACTTTTATCTGTAAGTCAACCAGAACAACTTATTATAACCTGCTTTTCAAATTTTTGGGGTTGGCATCAATGAATATGTATCAAAATTATAATAACTCCAGGTCCTACCAAACACTTGCAAATTTATTATAAATGTTTCATTATTACCACCTGCCCTCTTTTTCTTTTTTCAATAGCAGAACATGTAGTTGCCCTTTGCCTAAATGCACAGTCTCTGAGGCAAATGCATAGGTTGTTTGAATAGGCACATCATTATAAAATTGTTACAAGGAAAGGTATTGATGTAGACTGTGGGCAGTCTCTTATTTTTCCTACTTGGTTACTGTGAGGTATAAGCTGTCTACTTTTGTGGGAAAATGGGTAAAGTGAGGGAGTGAAAGTCTCAAATTGCCTACAACACTTTGATTACCAAGTCACCTACTTTTATGTTCTAGCTGTCTACTTTAAAATGTAATGAGAATCCTGTCTATGTTAGGGTTCAGTTTATTTATTTTTTTCTCACAATGGCCACTTTTTTATTCATGATGTTTCAACTGCATGCTATTGGTCATTGATAAGTGATTAAGTGTTAGTTTACTGTGTGGTACTGTTCATCACACCTTGACCACTAGTGACTTAAACATAAATTATAAACCTCACTCATGGTTGCTAGGTTTTGATCCTAAGTGCAGTATTGTTATTGTAAGATGCTATTCCCTCAGCAGTCGACTCATAGCAATCAACTGCTGTGGTACATGTATTTCATCATAGACATGCACATTGCAGGAATCTCGATAAATTCCAATCCAATCAGATATTACATGAAATCTGACAAAATTTTTATTATTGTTATTATTTTTTATAATGCTGTGTGATGAATAGCATTTCCTTAACAGTGAACACTGTACTACAGGAGTGCTGATAAGGACAACAACAAAGTGGACTGTTTGCTTTCTCTCGTGTCAAGACATTCAGACACTGGGTAATTTTTATGTAACAAAATTCTCTAATCTGGGTGGCTATCAGCAGCCCTGATTTCAGCATTATGTACAGGTAACAGGCCAGTTTGCATCATGCCTATTCAGTTTGCTCTATTGTAGGCGTTATTGTTCTATGGGCTCTTTTTTGTGTATAGTAAAAAAATATCTTGGAAGATGTTGTGTTTTATTTAATTAAGAAGTTAAATCATCACAATTTTGTAATATTATAAATATTGTCAATTCGTGATCAATTAACTCATGTTTAATAACTTGTATGGATTACACACTGCATTGGACTCCTCTCTGCCCTATTACGGTCATTAATAATTTCTTCACTTTTAAGAAAAGAGTCTAGAAGGATTTCAAGTTTCACTCTTCCCCATGTTGGCTCAAAAAAGGTCTTGTCCTATGGGCCAGGACCCTTAATTATAGGTTTTCAAATTGCTTATTTGTCCAATGGCTAAGTACCAGGCATTAGTCATATTTTGACTTTAATTGTAGACAAATAGATGCACTCAATTAACCTAGGAAAGCAAAATGGGATAAGAGCTCTTCCAAAGGGTGGTGTAATTCAATGACTTTAATTCAAGCTCTGATGGGATGCTAGAGCTAGACAGCCCCAATCACCAAACATGTGTATCAGCCTCATGGCTGTCACTATGAAGGTCAAAATAATAATTATAATTACAAGTCCAGGTTAAAATTTTTTAACTTAGGTTGATTCTCAATTATTTTCTTTGTCTCTAATAGCCCTAATTCATGAATAATTAGGGATAGGAGACAATAAAGGAAATATTAAGAATTAACCTGGAATTTTAGTTTGACGTGTAACATATATAATTGCGCAGTTAGGCAAGCAATTGAAGATCAAGGAAGGTTATTGTGGGTCTGTTTATTCTTTTTGTTTGCTATAAACATATCTGGGAGTCATTCTCATAGCAGGTGGGAAAATGGAACAGCTATTTCTGTTTCTATTTTCCTTTTATGCTCAGAGTATTTGGGAGAAAAAACCCTTGGGCCCAACCCCTGAAGTGACAGCCCTGCATGCTACCTTCCCTCCCCACCCTACTTGTGTAAAATAATAGCACAGTTAAACCCATCTAGTGTATTCAGCACAGACACTCGCATCCTTGAGTCACCTAGCCTGCAAAGAGTCCACTCAGTAAAAGTGACCTCTGCATGTATAAGGTTTGTTGTATAGGCAGGGGCTAGTGGATTTTGCTGTCAGGCTAGTGAATTCTTTTCTTTCTTGCCAGATGAGCAAGTGGTTTTTTTTGGGCGGGGGATTTCAAATTACAGAAAAACTATGATCCATCCTGCTGATCAAATTATCTTCAGGCTAGTATATACTAGCTACAGCTTCACCCAAATGGCAAGCTGTAAGCATGCTGAGAAAATGTGGATGGGAAGAATTGTGATACTGTCTGACACTTAAATGTGTCAGGTATTTACAAAGGATGTTCATTTAATATCAGTGGGGTCCACAGGTTTTTCTGTAAGTTAACATTAAATTTTTAACTGACTTTCTTTGTGTTTTTGACAGACTGATCATCTTTCAGTGGCAAAGTGATTTTCAAGAACTTTCTCCTCTCATTCTTCATGTTCTGGCAATCCGTTGACCTTTCTCTTATGCAACTGTTTCTGGTACAGTGCTGTCTTTATGATACAATACCATCCCAAGCAAATTACAAACCCATGGTTGATTGCTGATTCTGATTCTTTATAGACACCAATAAAAGGGCTGTCACTAAAATTTTAACTTGCCTGGTACAGGCAATCAGGTAGAAAGGGAATTGCACAGCTACATTCAGGAAGTTCTTTTCATTTACAGTCATGTAGTTTTGTTTTGTTTTGTATGAAAATAGTCTGGGGTTGTGTTGATGGTAGCTTGGGAATAATCCCTGGTCCCTATCCCTTGGTGACAGAGCCTTCCATGCTGATTCTCTTAGGGGTTCGTGACATGCCCTATCAGTGTTTAATACACCTTTATCTTCTAAGAGATGCTATTCTTTTTAACTTGTTTTATCTAAAACGTCTTTTGTCCGACTGTATTTAAAGTATTGTCAGAATATTACAATGCTTTTTTGGGCCAGGCAATAAAATTATTAATAAATAAACATTTCATTTTTTTTTATTAAATTCCTCACAGACATCAACCGGGAAGGGAAGATGTCTCAAAAGAAGAAACTGGCCATGTTAAGTTGTACAGTGTATGATATGATAATATTATTATGAATCATTATTGTTTTGAGGGGACAGCTTCTTGACTTTCAACTTACATGGTACAGAAACCCCCTCAAACTGCTAAAATAGGGACAATGTATTTATCAAGACAAACTTCAGCTGAACGATGCTAAGACTGAGTTTCTTATTATAGGTACACGCGCACAGTTTAATAAGGTTATGATAAATGACTTGCAAGTAGGTGAGGTAATGGTTTCTGCTGTCTACTCGGTTAGAAATCTTGGTGTTTGGTTTGATGCAAACATGAATATGATCACACATATGAACAGCATATGTCAGGGTATTTATTACCATCTACACAACATCCGGCGTATTAGAAAGTATTTATCATATGACAATCGGAAGACCATTGTACAGGCTATTATAATGTCACGATTAGACTACTGTAACGGTTTATTATACGGTGCGCCCACTGTTCATCTTGGTAAGCTGCAACGCCTGCAGAACGCGGCAGCTCGGCTGGTATGTACTGTATCCAGGTATGATAATATAACACCATCCCTGATCAACCTGCACCGGCTTCCGGTTACCCATAGAATAGAATTCAAGATAGCAATGCTAGTGCACAAATGTATCTACGGTGTCGCACCACAATCTCTCTTAGACTTGATAAAACTTAAAGAGAGCTCGCGGTATCAGTTGAGATCATACCGGGGCATACTTCTAATGGACAATACTTATAGAACAAAAAAGACACTAGGTGATAGGGCGTTTGAAAATGCCGTGCCCAAAGTATGGAATCGACTCCCTCTAGAAATTAGACAATGTCAATCATTGAACACTTTTAAAGTTTTACTTAAGACACATCTTTTTAAATTAGCTTTTTATTAGCTCTCTTATTAACTCATTTTTATTTTTATTGCTTTCCGAAAATTGTAAATTATTATTATTATTATCATTAATTGGATTAGCCATTTATTACTTTAAGATTTTCGTGATTAATAAGAAATAATTAAGTAACGGGCAAGTGGAACTTATAATACCTATCAACACTTCTTGCCACCCAGTAGATATAAACTTATTTGTTAAAGAAAAATAAGATTCAAAATCCTTCCAAAATCGCTTTGCGTAGTTACAGCTGAAGAAAAGATGGATTAAAGTTTCGGGTTCAGTTTTACAGAAGGAGCATCTATCGTCTGTTGTGTAGCCTATCTTATATAGTTTTGTATTAGTGTAAAGTATGTTATGTTTGTTATTAAGAACTTTATATTGAAACGCTTTAGGGTACGATTCAATAGACACAAGATCGGGCAAAAGAAAGACTTGTTCCAATTGAACATCTATTAAATTAAATTCGTGTTTTAGGTTTTCAGAGTTATTAGGGTATTGTGCCTTAGTATGTATAAACAAAGCATAGAAATCTTTCGATTTCTTTTCTAAAACATCGAAAACCTTCTCATCGATCTTCATGGTGGGAGAAGATGGAAAGCAAAACGGAAGAGAGGAGGTATTATTATTTTTTAAATAAGGTGGTATCGAGTGACGGAGTCCAGCCCACGCTGGGAAATTCGTTTTGTTGATCTTGGAGATAATGTTAAACGAATCCACATTGTTTAATTCAAATAAAAGATCATTTACTTGAATAATATTGGCCTCAAAGAATCTCCTGTAAAAGAGTGGCATCCTACCTATTCGAATGTTCTTGTTATTCCATAAGATGTTTTCACAATCGTTTCCGGTGGCAAATTTCTCTTGAAAATCCGACCACCATTGTAATAACTCAAGATAGAACTGAGAAGGATGGAATAATCTTTAACGTCGTAATTGCAGTGAAAAAGAAAGTGGCCTCCAAACCCTTCCAGCAAGTATTCTAGGTAACTTCTCCAGGCTCCTTTGATGCGCCAAAAATTCTTTTCAACCACGCTAATCTTAAGGATTTAATCATACTGTCTTAGTCAATCATTCTTAAACCATCTTTCTCGTATTCGTTTACAACAGACAGTCTTGTTACTTTATCGACGCCCTTCCATAAAAATTTAAATAGCACCTGATTTAAGTCCTTGATAAGATCTATAGGCGTTGACAGCAGGTAAGATAAATAAACGAATTTTGGTATAATCAAGGACTTAATTATTGTTACCTTCCCATATAAAGAGAGGCCTCTTGATGACCATATATTTATTAATTTCTTAATTTTGTCAAGTTTTTCTATAAAATTTTTCTCGCGTAGCAATTTTTGGTCGTAAGAATAATATACCCCAAGGAATTTGATCGGTTTATTTGGCCATTTAATTCCAAAAGGTTTCGTTTTGTTTTCTCTAGAGGAACCGATCCACATACCTTCACTTTTAGTGGCATTCACTGATAGACCAGATAATGACCGAAAAACGTCAAGAAGGTTGAAGAGTGCGTGAGCCGAGTTAATATCAGAGAGGATTGCTGTCGTGTCATCCGCATATTGAAGTATCTTAGTTTCATCTTTACCGATAGTAATCCCTTTAATTGCTGCGTTTTGGCGGACTGGAATCGCCAGTGTTTCGACCGCTATAACAAATAGATATGGGGATAGTGGGTCCCCTTGTCTTACTCCACGTTCCAGTACAAAATAGTCAGATGTAGATCCATTATTAATAACACAACTTTGTATATTTTTATAGAAAGTCTTAACCCATCGAGCGAAATCAGGACCAAAATGAAACTTATCCAAATAACATAAAAGATAATCCCATTCTAAGCTGTCGAATGCCTTTTGAAAATCAATAAAAATCATTAGACCGGGGACGTTCTCTTTAACCGTAAAATCCATTACATCGAAGATCGATCGTACCCTTTCCCCAATGTAGCGATCCTTAATGAAACCAGTTTAGCTATGATGGATAATATTTGGCAATACCTTGCTAATACGAGTAGCGATAACCTTCGACATAATTTTTGCATCGAGATTGACAAGAGAGATGGGACGCCAGTTTTCTAAAACTGAGAGACCGATCTTTTCCTTTTTTTTTTTTTCAATAAGCGTTATAACTGCCTGCTTTTGAGAGTTTGACACTTCACCTTCCTCGAAACATTCATTTGCACATTTAACAAAAGGGTCACAAATAAGTGACCAAAACTTTTTATAAAATTCAATCGGTATGCCGTCACTACCAGGCGCTTTGTTGTTTTGAAAGCTTCCCAGGAACGTGGAGCACTCCTCCGGAGTAATTTTTCCTTCACAAGATAGCTTTTGTTCATCTGTGAGACTCGGAATATTCAAATCGCTCAGGAAGGATTCTATTGTTAGTAAATGATCTACGCTTTTATTTTCACTTGTACACAGTTTTTGATAAAAAAGTTTTTGTTCAGAGAGTATATCGAAGGGGTCTGTCGTGATCGCCCCACTAATTCTTAACTTCCGTATATGTTTTTTAACATTATTTCGCTTTTCTAGATTAAGAAAATATTTTGTGCTTCTCTCCCCATGCTCATACCATCGAGCCATAGCTCGTATAATAATTCCTCTTGTTCTTTCTTCATAAAATAGTTCCAATTCTTCTTTAGCCGAGTTTAAGATATTCGCGTTTTCATCATTAGGATCTGTCTCAAAGATTTGTTTTGCTTTGGAATATTTATTTTATTTTCGTTTTCGTTCCTCTCTTTAGCTCTTCTTTTTTAATTTCGTATCGCATGAGCTCTAATATTATATTTAATCCAGTCCCAGATACTTCGATGGTCAGACAACTCTTCACGACCCTCAGTTAACCAAATTGGTATCTGTTTTGTGACATCCTCAATATACTCATTATCATCCAAAAGCAACGCATTCATTTTCCAATAACCGGGGCCTCTAACAGAATTTTCACAAATTACTAAAGTCAATAATAATTGCTGCGTGATCAGTTTTAATAGCTGGGATTATATCCGTTGATGTAACTAGATCGTGTAAGTTGTTCGAGATCAGCCAGTAATCTGGTCGACAGAAAATTGCTGGGGACTTTTGGCTCAACGTAAAACTTTTTACGTCCGGGTTTTTAATTCCCCAAATGTCTATGAGAACTAATTCGTCCAGGATACAATTAATGCTTGCTACGACAGACTTTCTTGGTATTAATATCCCTCCTTTCTTATCTAGAGCCATATTCAGGGGACAATTGAAATCTCCTCCCATAACAATGTTTTCTTCCTCGTCTAAATTTTCTTTTTTCAGTGTCGTGAACAGGTTATTAAACAAACTAACGATGCACTTATCTTTGTTGGGAGCATAGATGTTAATAAAAAGGTACATTTTGTCTCTGATTTCTGCCTTGAGAATTATATATCTCCCTAAGGGGTCTAGAATTTTATGATGAATGGTGCAATCAACACCTTTCTTGAAAAGAATTGCCACACCACAGGAGTTTGGGCTCCCGTGAGACATTATCATCTCAGCTCCCCCATTCATTTTTCCATTGTATTTCCGACAATTTTTTTGAACGAGTCTCTTGCAAGAAAATAAATTCCGCGTTTTTCTTACGGCACCACGTGTAAATCATTCTTCTTTTTCGAAAATTACTAATACCCCTCACGTTTAGAGAGACTAATTTACATGTGTCAACCGCCATCAACTCTCAATATATTGTCGAATACAATTGGGGTTGCAGAAGAACTGAACTGGAAAAAAAGAAACGGCAAAAATATTCAATATCAAAATATCTTGTAGTTTTGAAAGCGGATAATGTAAAGGAGAAAAGACACTCATCACATAAATAAAGGCTATTCCCTAGTATATTATTCAACGACATAATTATAGTATTACATAGTAACCTGAGATGTAGCGCAGTTAGCACAGAAAAACATAAACAAATACACAGTCAATCATTCTGGCGTGCTTTGTGGCTGAGACCCTCCATTTGCCGAGTAGTTATTCGTGAACAAATCGCTATTCATGATTAAACCGTAATGCGCAAGGTTTTCAGTCTCCGCACCTCTATCTACCTGTCCACTGATGATCAATTTATCTCACCCATTCCACAAAAAGTGGGGCCAAAGCTAATTTTGATGTCCTTCGCATGTAGCGGCTGTTTTAACAGCTAAAACTGGGAATTTTTAGCTCCCCGTAAGAGTAGACATGATGGGTTTGTAACTCAAAATGCAAAGATATACTTATCCTTTACCATTTTTCCACAGTTCCTCTTTTTTCTATGTCCACAAGGCAACCATTGTCGAAACAAACCGCTTAAAAGTATTGAAATAATTCCTCAGTAAGAATGCTATGCTGCGAAATTACTAAGAAGTACCAGTACTTGTTACTGAGAATAATATTTTGGTCTGCATTGCAATTATTAGTTTGCAATTTTTTTTCATTCATGTCCTCAGATTTTTTGTAACTTCCGTTACCAAAATGAAGTAGACAGTGTACCCGCTTGAGAAACTCCCGTAAAAGCTCTCTCCGGTGTCAATTACTTCTCCTTCTATTACCGTTTGCATCTTAAATTCACTGGCTTCCATACTTACCAATGGCAACCAGTAACTTGGAATCAAGTGAGACCAAGAAGCACCGTATGGTTAAGAATGTAACTTCCGTTACCACTGTTTTGCAAATAGAATTATTGAATGGGTACATAATACTGTATGCAAGAACAAAGGTATCTATCCCCTATATATCTACAAAGTAATACATCTTGGATTGTGTTTTGGAACTGAGAGGGAGGACAAAACACCAAAAGTTGTAACATCCGTTACTGTAACATCCGTTACCATCATTATCGTAACTACCTGAAGTACACGTGCTTTGGTTCGGGCGACCCCTGCAACACGAGCCGGCTGATGAAAGTTCGCGCGAAAATGAAATATGACCGGCGTTATTGCCAAATCCTTTGTTTCGCAATATCTCCGTGACTGCGTATTTTTCAAATTTGCCGAGACTGAAGCTTTTCGCCGCATTATTCTCGTTTTAATTGCCAAGAGTTTCTGGAAAGCAACACAAAGTAAAGGTAAGGAATTGTAATTTGTTGTGTAAAGAAAGAATCGTTTCAATTTGCATCTTCTGTTGGTTTAGGGCATTATCTTTGTGAACAAAGAAAATGTAACGGAAGTTACAGATTGATAACGTTTTGGGGGTTCGAAAATTAAATCGTCGTTGTTCATAGCCAGTGTTTTTAACAGGAATGTTGTATTACAAAGAGCTTTTTTTTTATTGTAAGCCTGTAAAGTTCGAAAAAAATATCGAGTGCTTCTGTAAGTTAAATTGTTTTTTATGGATTAGCTATTTCATTGCAATTGCGTGACGCGACTGGACTCACTCCACAGATGCCCAGAAAAAGTCGTGCAGAAATTCAAAAGGCCTACCGTGAAAGGCAAAAACAGAAGCAAGGGGAAGAGGCATACAAAGAAAGAGAAAGGGTAAGGAAAAGAGACGCTTATGTACCAGTATCGAGGTTAGATGAGGGGGCCCTGAAGAAAAGACGACTGGAAACACAAGCTCGAGTCCAAAAGTATCGGAATGAACGGAAACAGAAACAGATTGCCACCGAAAATGCACAACAAGCTTCAATGCGTCAAGAGCGTAAAACCAGAAGTACACGTAAATCAGCAGGAAATGCCTCACCTGGTTTGGTTGAGAAGCTAAACTTCAGTGAGGCCAAAAAAAATAGTGCCACTCGTAAACGAGTTAGCAGGGCGGTATCTAAGGCACTCCGAAAGATTGCCAAGCTGCAAGGCCAGAATAAAAAACTGCAAACAAAAGCATGGAAATTGCAAACGAGGATTCAGCGTTCGTCAAAGAAAAAGAAATCAGAAAGCCAAGCCAGCAAACCAGGTGCTAACACACCTAGGAGCAAGTCAACAGCTGAACTGCGAGAGGCAGGACTAAGCCCAAGATTTGTGCCACCTGTCATCAGAAAGAAGCTGGTATTTGCAAATGCCCTTATACAGGAGGTGACGGAAAGCACGTCTAAGGACAAGCCCAAGAAAAAGATTGCCCCACAGATCTTGGCTGGATCTAAAACAATGAAAAGATACCGCCTAGTGAGAGAGCTGAATAGGAAAACTGCCCTCTCACGGAGATCCTTGCAAAAACTGCATTTCAAGGCTGTTGAGAGAAAGACAACGCTCATTCGGAAACAACTAACAGAGAAAGTAATTGTCTTTCTCTCTCTCAAGAGATGACAACTCTCGTATGATGCCGGGGAAGGCAGACTATAAGACCCACGAGGGTGTTAAGTTCCAGAAACGGTATTTAAATGACTACCTTGACAACCTTTATGCAAAATTCAAAGCAGAGAATCCAGAATTGAAGATCTCACGATCCCATTTCTGCAAGCTACGCCCTTCTTACATTCTAACAACATCCTTCACATCCCGTAATACCTGCTTATGTCAGCGCCACCAAAACATGGCTTTGAAACTCCGGGGTTTGAAGGCAATGGGGATAAAGTTAAGCACAAGTCCTGATGCATTTATGAAGACAAACGACTCAAGTGACGGCATTGACGAGCTACTGAGTCAGTGTGAGCAGAAAGTCACGTACAGTCAGTGGAAGCGTGTTGATGTGGAAGGGAAGATGAAAATGAAAATTGTTCAAATGGAAGTCGAAAAAGCAGAGTTTTCCCGGATCTTCAAATCAGAAGTTGAGGAATTTAAGGCGCACGCCGAGCGAGTTAAAGTTCAGTATGGTCAGTTGAAGGCTCTGAAGTCCGACCTACCCCAAGGCCACATGATCGTCCAAATGGACTTTGCCGAGAATTATTCCTGTCAGTCTGTCGAAGAAGTGCAGTCCGCATACTGGAACAGCACCATGGTGACACTCCATCCGGCCGTCGCCTACTACCGGGATCCTGATAAGGGCTCCTTAATCCACCAGAGCACAGTGTTTATCTCCGACGAGCTGGCTCACAATTCTGGCACCGTGTATTCGATATTGCGAAAGCTGGTCCCGGAACTGAAGACGGTGTACCCAAATGTAGGCTATATACACTACTTCACCGACAGCCCAACGTCCCAATACAGGAACAAGACCATCTTCCACTTGCTTTCACACCACAAGAAGGAGTTTGGGATTCCAGCATCCTGGCACTACTTCGAGGCGGGGCATGGAAAGGGGCCATGTGATGGCGTTGGCGGGACAACGAAACGCATGGCAGACGAAGCCGTCAAGCAACAAAAGACCACCATACAAGACGCAGATGATTTCTTTCTTTGGGCTCTGGCACAAACGACAAACACTTCCATTAAATACCTGTTTGTTTCAAAGGAAGAGTGCTCTGATGCTCAAGCAGCCATTGACGCTTTTGGAAATCTCCAGCCAGTACCAGGTACCATGAAGATACATGCAGTTTTACCAGTTAATGGTTTGCAGAGTTACGTTGCTGTGCGAAACACATCGTGTTTTTGTGCTAACTGCTTTGTTGATGGAGCATTTCTGTTCGATTCACCGTGTGGATGGAAAAAGTACAGGACAAAGTCTGTCAGCATCGAAGGTAATATAATTCCCTTCACCTAGTTTGTTATCGCACTAATCTGGTTAGTTATATTCCAAATGTAAATACTTAAGTAGTGATTTTTAATTTTCAGATGCGCATGTCAATGACGAATCCATTAAAGCACAAAGTGGTGACTGGGTTGCTGCCGTTTATGAAAATGAGTGGTACATTGGAAAAGTGATGGCGGTTGACAACGATGAACGCGATGCCCAAGTTTCTTTTTTGAAAAAGACAAGTACCCGACCAGTCAGTTTCAAGTGGCCTTCCCCTCCAGATGAAATATGGGTGAAATTCGACGGTATTCTCTGTGTAATTGAAGAGCCATCCTCACGTGGAAGGTCAAATCGGCACTTCCAGTTTAATAACCAAACGATCGAAATGATTAATAGTCTTTTGAATGGCTGGCTATCAGCTAATCATTAGCCTGTAACTTCCGTTACTCTTTGCCAATGCAACCAGTGAGGTAGTTGTTTTGCATTTCCTTTTAGAGTTATATTCATAAGTATTTGTTACTGTGAGTTCCACAGCGAGGAACAGAAAGCAAAAATCAGTTCATACATATAATATATATATATATATATATATATATATATATATATATATATATATACATACAAACATAAAATATTTTGTTAAAGCTAGTTAAAAACTGGTATTTTATAAGAAAGTATAGGTATGACATTAGTACTCTGAATAATTTTGCTGACAAGCAAGTTAACAGTTAACTATTTTTGTTTAAAGTCTTAACCTGTCTTAATTACAGCTGAGAAACAACCTTTGGATTAAAATAATTTGCTTTGTTTTGATTTGTAACTTCCGTTACTTTTTTTTGTAACTTCCGTTACCATATTTGAAACGCAATTTACAAGAAACAGGTAACTTAAGGACTCAACCAGTGTATTAACAACCAAATGACTTGACCTAAGCTTTACGGTGAGCATACAGCTGTGCTTTGTTCATGTCCTGAACAACGATAACAGGAAATCAAAGTTGTAGTAGTTAAAAAAATGAAATATTTGCGAATAACTTTCACCATTTAAATAATATACTTTTCTTCTTTATCATAGCTCACCATATCACCAATGCATATTTACGTTACGCTGTTTCATATAATACGCAAATAAGGTGATAAATGTTAATAACTTAACTTTCCAGATCAAATAAGGGCCGGTTTAATTTTGTTGATCTTTTTATTTTTAGCTTTTTGATGAAAGTTAAGTGGACTTAATAAAATTGTCATAATTTTGAAAATATGTGACATTTGGTGCCAATTTTATAGATATTTGTTCCTTGATGGCTGCGCTATTATATGGATAAAACGCCGAGATTTTATTATGAAGTCAATTTCAGCCGATTTTTAAAGTCCTGTTGGCCCCGCTTTTTGTGGAATGGGTGCACTACCTTAAAGAAGGCTTTCTGTTTAGCTTGCTTTGCTTTTTTCAGAACCGGATACAGAGTTTCGTGTATCTTATCAATTTCCCTGGGATAATAATTTGCAATTCCAATCTTGGTACCTTTCAGATTCTTTACATAGGACCACATATACTCTTTGTCCTGATAGAAACTAAATTTAGCGACTATGGGTCTTGGTTTGGAGGACTGCGATCTATCACTTAGGGATGGGATTCGATGTACACGTTCAAAACGAAAGCTATCGACATCCTCTTAAGGAATTTTCATCTTCTCCTCCATCATCCTGCGAACTAATTCTTCAGTTTTGTCATTTGACTCAGCTATGGATTCTTTGATCCCAAAAATCTTCACATTTTCTCTTCTTGAGTAAGCTTCGAGCCTGATGTTGCGGCGTTTTAAATTTGTGACCTCCGCCTTGAGAGACTTCAGCTCATTGTTGTCCGCTTCCATATTGGAACACATTTAGACTGTAGTAGCTTTCAGGCTTGTTATGTCCGAGGCCGTAGCCTCCGCCGCTTCTTTCATCTTCTTATTTTCCTCCTCTAATTGTGTCACTCGTTGTTTAATCGTCTCGAATTCACCGAAGACGTTTAGGAGCTTATCGAGTTTGGCATTGATCTCTATTAGTTCGAGCGAAGCACTACAGCAGTGGCCTTCCAAAACCAAATCACCATCCGTTTGCGAACTGTTTTCTCGTTGTCTTTTCTTGTTATTTTTTGCCTCTTTCGACGAGTCCTGACTCTCATTATCAGCCATATTAACTTGGCAAAGGAGGGCTGGTTAGATTAACACAAAACTACAACATTTTGAAATCACTTAAACCAGAGCTTCAGAAACACGTCCGCACGTCAAGGTGCCTGGTAACCAATTCGGGAGAAGAAAACTTGACATTGGCTGTAAAAATTCGACAGCACCATTGTGTTGTTAGATCGGCTGACGGTCTGACTTTCAAATTAGCCAATGCTCCAGCAGAGAAATGTTATGGAAGACACCAAAAATGGGATCGCTGGGATCATAATTGTAAACAAGATGACAAGATGATCAATCTAGTGCATGCCGTATTCAAGAAACGTTTTGCTTGCAAAACTGTTGTTTTTACATGCTTGCTAGCATTTTAATTGGACCAGTTAAAACATCCCTGCCGAACCTTCCAAGTTATCTATTCGAGTGAGTAATTTGTACACCTACCTTGCCACAGACAAAACAGCAAAACGAAAATATGTGCGGTAGAGCAAAGCTTTGTTCGCTTTCTTTCAGCCATGACGAGGTACTGCTATTCTTAACGAATGTTTAAATTGTCGTCACTACGTAACTGTAAGTCTTGCAATTATTTTTTCCTGCCCTGCAACTAAACATGGATTATTAAAATATTGGAAAAAAAAATACAGCCATAACTGTTTGCTTCTAATTGGTTACCCGAGGACTTTAGTTATCGATAGGAGTTGTATACGGAATTCAGCCTGAAATGGAATCATTTATGTATTCGATTCGTATAATAAAAATTAAATAAAAAAGCTTACTTGTCGAGTTTGTAAACTTACCGCAATAGGCTAGTTTCGAATTGTGATAGAACAAAAGAACAGAGTCGAGGTTCATTTTCTTTTGTTGAAAACACAGGAAAATGCAAATTATTCCCCAGAATCTCGACTTGGTTCTTTTGTTTACCACAATTCGAAACTAGCCTATTCGCCATTACGCACCGCGAAATTTAAGTCTAACTCTATGTAAAGATATTGTGTCACAAAATGGGCAAAAATTAATCCTAGCGGCTTTAGATAACTCTGAAGGATAAGTTTCCACCTCTTTTTTTTTCCGTCGGTTTTTTTCTAATTGGCCCGAGAGGATGATAAAAATTATCATAACAATTACAACACAATAATCATTACAAATATAACCTTTCCTCTAGTACCCGTCCTAGTCTACAGGACGTGATTTAATTTGCATTGGTAACGCGAATTGGCATTAATTGGCATTGATAACGCGAATTAGATCGCCAGTCTTTATGCCCCGGTGAAGCTTTTAGAGCTTTGTAAGAGTGCCGTAAGAAGTGAGAAACAAAAGGTTACATACATTGAAGTGGCCAACAGAAAGGAGAAGGAGAAGGAGAAGGCCATACTTGAGAAATATCCATCTGATTTTATTATTTACATTTCAGTTATAACAGGTTGAGTGTCATCAAGATAACGCCGTTTTTCTTCATTCGTCGAAGGCCAAGTACAACAAACCGAGCTGGATATGTAGATTAAATTATGTTTGTGTTATCCATATACCAGAACTGGTGCAATCTAAAATCAAACTAATTTTATTATCTTATTTAATACATAACAGTTATGCAAAACCTTGCGAGTGGTATCCCATGGTATATCCCGCGGGTCACTTGCAGTTTCTTGGTATACACACGAGGCTTTTAGGAGGCTCTGTTAGGGGGGTCTTTATGTCTCCTGTCTGAATTTCAAACCTTTACATGTCGCAATTTCGAAAGGGCCGCATGTCGCTGTCGGAATTTCGTCCAGTGAAACTGATGTCGATGTCGCAATTTATGAAAGTTCTGAACGTTTCTCCAACGAAAAATACGTTGTCGTAATTCAGGGGTCGTAAGTCAGTCCGTTTCCACACTGTCAGTCTGTTTCAGTGAAAAAACAAAGTCATTTTCGACATTTTCCTCTGCCCGAATGCCGTCAAGTCGCTGTTATTTAAAATAGCCAATGTCGCTGTTCATTTTGCTTTATTTTAGTCGCTGTCACCATTTCACCGGAGCGGTCTTGTCGTTCGGCGTCATTTCATTTCCTTCATGTCGCCGTTTCAGAGCCGTGTCGCCTGTCGGATTTTACCCTGACAGTGCCTCTTTTAGGGTTAGGCGAGTGTGTGTGCGAAGAGAATACAGGTGACAAGTGGGATATTCCATGCTATAATTTGCTGCATGAACCACAGGCGGCCTCAGCTCCCGTGGTGTGATGGGTGTCATGTGTCATGATCATCTTGCGTAATAACGGTCATCGGCTTCCCCGTGGGGTCGACCTCCTGGCTAACCAGGGGGATTGTAAAATCAGTCGAGCAAACTGAGGAATTTCCCCGGGGGCTCGGGGAATCTTACAAAACAAAGTCCCCTGGGTGAAGTGTCTCTCAGCTGAAAATCCCCATGACATCCTTTTCAAACTTGTGAATTCCCCCACCCCCTAATCTTTGATTGTAAAACAAGGTCAAGATTTTCCCCTACCCTCGGGAAAAGAATCCCATACATCTCTTTGTATTCCCCCACATATCTCCCTGGTAGGCCCGGGGGTCGACCCCTCGGGGAAGCCGATGACATGTGCGTAAGAGTTTGTATCGTTCGACACACGACCGTTGAAAACCCGCTTGGTAGCCCTGCCTTCTTTTCAAAATGAGCCTCGCCAGGGAACACACCGTCACTTTTTGTTTTCGAACCACGGGTCCTCTCAGGTCGAATCGACCAACGGGCCATTGTCTCGATCGCCAAAAAGTGACGGTGTTTTCCCTGGCGAGGCTCATTTTGAAAAAAAGTCAACGGTCGTGTGTCGAGGTGAATGTGTACTCGGGTCTCTACAATCTTGTGAGCTGTAATTATTGCAAGTAAACTGCCGCTTGGCGTCGGGTTCATGAAGAGGATTGAGTTGTCTAGCGAAACGATATGAAAGTAGAAGATCTGTGCTTTGATTGCGAGTGGGATTTGTGGCCGCCTGGCCACTTTGAGCCAGGATTTTTCGCTTCTCGGATCAGGCGTTCCTAATTTCAGTGTGATGCCTTCTTCTTCTGTTATGAGTGGAAAACCCACGAGATAATTCGCCAAGAGATAATTCGCTGAAAAAGGCCTCAAGACAGCAAAGTAAGCAAACAGACAACAAGCAAAACAGCGTGGAAGTAAGGTTGGCTATTTTTTTAAGAATTTGACCGTATTTTTGCTTTCTAAGATCGATGGTAAATATTCCCATACAAACTCTTATAATTTCGCCACGACCGTTATTACGCAAGATGATCATGACACATGACACCCATCACACCGCGGGAGCTTGGGCTACCTGTGCATGAACGTCATTGATGCATGTATAAAAGTAACCGCTGGTTTATTTACTTTGCGCAACACCCAAAGACTGCGAGGCTCAGTTGACCTTTGTGCATTACCGAAAGACTACCAAATCCAAGAAGAATCCCCAAGTTCGAAATTTGTACCTCACTAAACCAATGCATACGTTTTGAACTTGTAGTTCAGTGCCGCTGTAAACGCCATCCAGACACTAAAGAAAGAAAACGAACTCGCTCAAGTTGATTGTCACACAAGTCCTAATGTCAAACAGACAGGTGAACAAACGAAAACCGAGACGTCCCAACAAGAGTACGTATAGATAATTTAATTCACTTGAGTTTAAAGATGTCCCCCGCAAAAATCAATTCAAAGGTCAGTCTTTTTAAACTCTGCAAGAGCAAACCTAACAGTACAAGTTATCTCTCTGAGGTGTTATCAATGCATGTTTTTCTTAAACAAAAGACGCGTATATTGTTTCAGTTGAGCTAAGTTAAAGGATAGTGACAAGTGCCTGGTAGCGGTCAGGTGCGGGACGGGTTACTGCATAGACATCTAATGCCGCAGAATCTGATATAGATTGATAGAATACATCCTACCTTATTGTTAATACAGTACGATCAACAACACTTTCCTACACTTGTAACACTGATGAACCGTGGCATAGCAAACCTTAGGTTTCGGCAATCTGATATTTATTTAACATTTTCTCTGAAAACAAAACAAAAATGAACGCTTTGCTTTCTTTTATTGTCGCATCACTGTGAAGAGTAAACATAAAAATTTTCTTAAGTACCGTTTCGTTTACTCAAGGCCCGGGGCGGGAGGGGGGGCTACTCCCTATAATGGCCTATACGAGGAGGCTCCGCCCGAAAGGGGTACCTTTTTCACTCTTCAGGTATATGTAAGGGTAGGATTTCACGAGTCGAAGTATATGAAAGGCTAGGGAAATCTGTCACTGAGGTATTTAAAGGGCCTTTCATTAACATATTTCGAACACACATACCTTATGACTGTACTGTTTTACTGATTTATTGAACGTTACATGAAAATGAAGGACACTTCCTGTTTTAGGTATACGAAAGGGGAACTATTTGTCAATGGAAGGTATACGAAAGGGGCACCTTTTCTGTCAAAAATGGTATATAGAAGGGTAAGGGGTCCCGATCTCGGGGTGGAGCCTCCCCGTATTAAATTTTTTTTAGTACCCCCCTTCCCACCGGGACTCAAGGTAACAACACTTAAACTGTAATTCTTCTAAATTTTTCACCAACTCCTATAAAGTTTTTTACCTAAGGACTATCGATTGACAAAAAGAGAAAAATATATAAAGTCTAGTGAACCGCATTCGAGAAGTTTGAGCTTTTGTTTCACGTCATTTGAAATGCCAGCTGAACAAATAAAATATTGTTTCCCTTAAAATAATGACATCTTCGTCATAGCAACCTGTAACTGGGAACAAGTACATCTACATGTATATTCTTGGAATATTATAAAGTTCGGTTCTTAGGAATCGGCAGCTAGAAACGGTTTTTCTCAGTCCTCGTGGAACACGTCCCTGTAACGAATCGGTGAAAATCGAAACAAGGAACCAGATTAATTTCGCTCTTTTTCCCATTGGATGTCATGTATGCAAGCTGACTTGAAACTTTTTTCATTCAGGGGAGAAGAGACCCTCTGTATCAATTAACTTAGTTTCTTGTTGTAATCTTTTGATTCCTCGACTCCCATATGCCTTAACGTAACCTGTCTTACCAAGTGAATAAAGGTGATTAGTTTCTAAAGAAACTGTGCTGCTGCGAAAATTTAGTTTATCAACGGAGTTGATAATGTATTAAAATTGACCACCGTGTAGGGATTCAAAAAGCTGACGTTTCGAGCGTTAGGCCACCACCACCACCGCAATTTTCGAGCATATGAAAAATATATCACCTGCAGCCGGTCTACAAAAGCTAACAAAGCCTGTAATGAGTTCATTCTTGGTTGATATCGAACAAGCCTACGTAGAAACTCACTGCCAAAAATTGGGGCGCGAGTGCGAGTTAGAGCAGCCACTTCCCCGCGAGTGTCTCGAGATTCCCTCCCCATTTTACTTCAGCAGCTGATAACCACTGACTTAACATCTAAGAACGAACTTATATATGTTGACGCGGCTTAAACTGCAACGATCTTTCCAATAAGGTAAAGAAAAGCAAAAGTCTGACGGGTAAAACGCCCTTGAAACGAGAGCTTGCATCTGCTAAACTTATAAAGCATTTCTCATTCTTAGCTATTAATTTAGTTGCTTGAGTTCATGCAGACTGACGGGAACTTGGTTTCTGAGTGGGGATAAATAATGAGTAGAGAGTTAAACTCACACTGTCTTTGCCTCTTACACTCCAGTTGTCGTCTAGTTTGGTGTTCGCATTGAGGAGATGATGAACGCTACGGCAGTCCAAATCCAATCCAAAATAAAAACAACAACAGTATTATTTGGGTTTGTTTAATTAACGTTGATGAACGAAATTGACTTTACATAACTTAAAGACGATGACTTCTTAATGACAGCTGAGAGAAATTTCAATTGCGGGAAAATGCTCACTTTAATTTATCTCACGTGTAATCTTTTCCATTCCAAGAAAGTACGACTAGAAAATAACATCCCCCCCCAAAGAAAGAAAAAACAGATATTATGAAAAATGCTTGACTCTTACAAAATAGGCACATAACAGATTTGCGAGCTTCTTAGAAACAAGCCACAAAAAAAAAAAGCCAGGGTTCACTGTTTACGTTTTACAAATTTTAAAGTGTCCTGAATCAAGCCATTCTGTTTGTTTGTAGAGAGGAAGATATGAATTTATATGAAGGGAAGTTTCTCTATGGTAACATTTCGCAAAAAAAAGGCCTGATATTATCACAGTCATGCTCATGCATGAGTGGTAGTCTCAGGTTAAGAGCTCACCTTGTCACGACCCGTGTCGCCCCCCCGAAACAGCGCGCTTTCGCACAGTTTAAAATCTTAATGTCCAGATCTAAATGTATTCATCCTTTTAAAAATAAATTGTAAATTCGCAGACCGTCGTTAATATATTCTTCGAAAATGGAAAAATGATTGACATCTCTTTGCTTCTGACCAGTAATTTTCTTTCTAGCCACTTTCAAGACCAACAATAGAAATTACCATTTTAAATTTGCCTTCAACCTTCGGGAAAAGGTTCGTGATAATTACAAATTATTTCCTGTAATTGCGTATATCTTATCGAAGTAGACAAGAATGTGTCCTTCACGCCCACTCTTAAAGGCTTGTCATTTCGTCGCGTTCGATAGTTGAGGTTTCTGGATCTGATAAAAAAAGATGATGCAGCGATCTTCAGTTCAAATGATATTAACTCAACAATACTGAGAGGACATCGCCAAAAAATTCTTTCTATCAAGTTCTATTGAGTTTTCGCTTAAAACAACGCGTTTAAAGGCAAATATGCACTGCAGTTTTTAATTTGTCCCTTTACTATCACTGACCATAACCTCAAAACCGGTTTGGGCAGCAATTGCTCTGATGAAACATAAAGCGGAACCACCAACCTCACTGTATACTTTGAAAATGGAAAAGTGATTGACACTTGTTCGTTCTGACAAGTGATTTTCCATCTAGCTTCAAGAACAACAATAGAAATTTCCCTTTCAGTTAAATTTGTTTTCACTTTATCGGGAAATAGGTTACTTCTCTTTACAAAACTATTAAATTTCGGATCATAAGTCATAATAATCACAAATAACTCCCCGCATTGGAGAGTGTCCTACACGGCTTGTGATTTCGGGACGTTCGAAAGTTACGGTTTCTGCGGGATCTGATCCTCAGTTTTAAATGATGCAGGAAATTTGCAGCTTAAATGATATTAGCACAAACAGCTGTAAAAGCTGGCCGTTTAATGGCATCAGTCGGTAACCCTCTCCATCAAGTGCTCTCGAGATTTACACGCTATGAAACAACGTATTTGAAAGCCAAACAGGCAGTCAGTCACTTTTAATTTTTTCTTTTGCTATCACTGATCATAAATTCAAAACTGGACTGAGCAGTAATAGCTTTCAAATGTGGCTGCTCTGAAAAAAAAAAAACGACTCGCTAGTCCTTGTTTTTTCCCGAAGCCCTCGAAAGGAGATCGTGAAACGTTTAAGAGTTATCTTGAGACCATCTTTGACGAGCTTTGCGCAATCGAATTGAAACATGTGCACATGTATGCTTCCTCTTGATTAGGTTTTCCATTAGGCAAAAACACACCCACACTTGTATATCTAATCTGTATTTGTGTTGAGATCTGCCGGTTTCACATTGCGTGAAATGTCTACGTGTAAAGACGATGTCTCCAAAAACAAAAGACCATGAAAGACAAGCAGATCATGGCAAGGGGAGTTGGAATCTGAAAATAGATGTGGGGGCACATCGCACGTTTGAGAGTAATTAAGGAACGAAAATTTTAAAAAGCTTGAAAACCTGTAAAATGGTATGGCAGTTTTGTTTCTACAACTAATTGAGACGTAATTATTCCTGACGAACTCGCCTGTCCCCCAATTTTCTTTTTCGGATCACCGTTATACTTTCCCCCAGCATACCACGTCTGTAAATTTCCCAACTTTGCGAAGCCATAACTCTGCGATGTTAAAAGATATGATTTCCACAGTGCGATGTTAAAAGATATGATTTCCACTTAAAGTCTTTAGACGCCAAATCGTCGAAGACAAAACTAGGAAAATGGCAAGAAAACAAAGCTAAAGCTGCTCGCTGTTTTAGAGTTTTGCACGTAAACACCATGCTTTGATATTACATTGTAGGCAGCAATCAGTTAACTGTCGAAGGTCTCCTTAATATTCATTTCATTGTTCACTTTTATCTTCAATCTATTTCCCAGGATTTCTAAAGACCCCTATCCCGCCTGTATCGGCCGGTGAGTGAAGAACATTATGGCAGACTAGACTCGAATGCTATCCTGGGAAAGGTTAGGTCGGTAATTTGCGTTGCACCACAATAAATATTTTTCTTGAATTTTCCACTTCGTTTGAGTTTTTACTGGCGAACGTTTCAGTTGGCCTTCACATAACAGCGTTGGTGATTCTGTTGCGCTCACCCGTCAAAAACGTCCTTCCGTAAACCACCAGAACCTTTAACAGATAGACTTGTTGGGAAGACTCACCATTTTAATCATGCGCTCCCGTCGAGTTTGATAAGATCTGAAAGGCGCGTTGCGTTATGGGCGCACATTGCACGTTTAAATTCTGACAAAACAGTTGCGATAAAAGTCGTGGAGAGGTCCATGTAACATTTTTATATCTAATTAATCTGGCTTCCTTGGTATGGTTAAATCAGAACAGACTACTCATTTGCCACAAAATAACTTAGAAATAGCAACGTTCTAGTGTTGATTCTATAGAATTTGGTTGTCACTAATAAATGAATGGTGTAAAATCAGTGCCAGAAGAGTTGGAATTGACGAATGTCCGACCTCTGACAGAAAGCCGAATCAATTGATCTTGTAATTTTTCACATAACTGTGGAGCGCGCGAACTTAGAGCAATTTAGTGGAGATAAAAGTAAATTTCGTCTTGTGATTCATTCATAGATGTCTACACATGGATTCACTTTTGGTGCATCCCCCTTGAAAGCACGGTTTAAACAGTGCTATAATCAGATCAGTCATGTTAGCCACTCGTATATAGCTGCAGTACATTTAGGTGGTAGTTTCTTGGGCAATGAACTTACCGGGTCAGGACTTCAATACACGTTCATAAAAAAGCTCAGTCGTTTTCCGCACCAAAACGCTAAACCCGGTTTAGAATCATTGGCCTTTTTAAGCCAAAAAGGAAGACAAAATTACACCCACGTCAGTCTGTCTTGAAAACGGAAAAGTGTTTGACATTTGCCTGCGCCAGCCGAAGTGTTTTAAGCATTTTGTTTACCTACAAGCGAAATGCGAAAATTTCCAATTTAAATATATTTTTACCAGACACCAAGGATATGTAAAATGTTCTTTATTAGACTCTAAACAGTGTAGCTAATAAGTAATATAAGATTACAAACGAATAATTGCTTCAATATCAAGTCGCGTAAGCTTAACACGACAATATGAACCAGTTCAGTTTTTGTTCTTGCTGTTAAAATGTTACAATCATAGAATTTTCATTTTGCAGTTACCCTGTCCTCCCATGTGAAAACTACCGTTCTCATTTTTAGTGACGCGAGTGACCCTCAGCATGAAGGCCAATTTACGCCCCATGTAATTAGGAAGAACCCTTTGATCGGCATGGTCTCTTAATGAACCGTCAGTCTTAACTACTAATTCGTTTGCTATCTCATGAAAGCTACCAGGAAAACCAACCATACATACCCACCCTAATAACCTCAAAAAAGAAAAAGCGCGAAACGTTTTCAATGGATTATATTTCCCCTTCAAGTCTTAAATGGTAATACTAAGATGATTTTCGGTGAGCTGTGTTCGGTTTTGTTTACACATCACTTGGCACAACAACAACAACAACAACAACAACATGCTTTATTTTCCCCATTTACTGACATTACAGACATACAATCGTTTAAATAAAAAGAAAAAGAGGGGACTGGCTACCTGAAATAACCATAAAGTTAAAAAGGGCAGGCAGCCAGTTTAACCGCAAAACTGATCATACTAATTTAGGTCGGTACACAAGCAGATACAAACATACATACACACATGTAACAAAACCGTGAGCAAAAATAAGACTATGGAGAGAGAAAATACTATAAAATAGATGGCTTTATTAGACGAACGTAACTGAATATCTCATGACGGGTCAGTATATCACTAAATACACACCAACGCTAGTTATAGGTTGTTGGGCTGGTTCATGCTTTCGTTTTGTGGGGTTAGATCTCCCTGGAAAAGCACAATGTCGGAGAAATTCAACTTGCCGGCCCTCTTCCATGTTTAGATAGGTGTTTGTTTTTTGCCCGCGAGCTGTTAACCCACTAAAAGCCAAAAAAGGTGAGCGAGACAGCTCTTCACTGATGTAATTTTACGTTTAGAATTCAGCTTTAAATCCTAATGAATCTATTCTAAAAATAGGAACGCTCAAATTTTTCTTTAAAAATGGGGAACCGAGCATTGTGAAATTTCCTCCCAGTAAAATGGCACATGCTCGGCTAGAAATGGCTTGAAAACCGTGGTCACGTGATAAATAATTTCGTTCACGCTTATGTAAACAGCAAGACATATTACCTCGAAAATTTCCATATTTAGACGCCCTGTTCAGACACAATGGAGTATTTTGCTCCGAGGGCAAACAATTTTCCTCCTAAAGCTTGTAACGTCATCTTGATCTTAAATCTTAGTTACGAAATCTATACGTCGACCTTACTTCAATTTTCCCTGAAAACTCTGAAATATTTTGCGTGGTTTCGACGCAAACGTACTTTTCTTTGCCAACGCACGCATGTAAATTTCGTATGGTCTTCGTATTTCTGTGAAGAACACTACTTAGTTTGAAGCTGGAAAGAGCTAAAAGTGAAATCTGTATAATTAATTACGTTTGTAAATTCGCTTTTCTTTTATTTCGAATAATAATTAAAGCACTTTTCATTCGGCCTTGTGCTCTCAAAACAGTTCGTCAGTTGTTGCTTGGGATAATATTTCGCAGTGTGTCCATGACAGCGCGTCGGATGTGTTTCATCTTCCAACAGTATATCAATAATAATAATAATAATAATAAAAGATTTATACCGCGCCAGTATCCTACTGTTCAAAGGCGCCTTACATAACTTTAAAATTAACACTTAAAACAGCTAAAATTAATTATAAAAAGCTTTTCTAAAAAGAAACATTTTCAATCTACTTTTAAAAACAGACACAGACAAAGCATTTCTAATTTCACATGGCAAAGCATTCCATAATGATGGTGCTGCTACAGAGAAAGATCTTGCGCCATATGTTTTCAAGTTATAGGATGGAGAAACCAGAAGGTGCTTCGATGATGAGCGTAGTTGACGCGATGGAGTGTAAGATGTAATCAAATCACAAATGTACGACGGTGCCAAGTTATTAAGTGCCTTGTAGGTTATAAGTAAAATCTTAAAAATAATACGTTGTTCAACGGGAAGCCAGTGAAGATTAAAAAGAACAGGCGTAATGTGATCATGCTTTCTTGTAAGTGTGACAAGGCGCGCCGCGGCATTCTGGACGTGTTGTAACTTTTTTATAGTGTAGGCTGGTAGGCCATACAAAAGAGAATTACAGTAATCCAACTTCGAAGTTACAAACATATGAACCAGCAATTCAGTAGTAGTCGCTGAAAGAAACTCCCTGATATAGCTGATATTTCGCAGATGATAAAACGAAGATTTGCAAATGTTAGTAACATGATCATTAAAGCAAAAATGGCTATCGAAGATAGTGCCGATATTTCTCGCCTTTTGCACGGAGTTAATAGTTTCACCAGCAACTGAAATTTCGTGAAGGAGTGGTCTTGGAAGATGTTTAGCGGAGATCACCAATAATTCAGTCTTGTCTTTATTTAATTTAAGGCGATTAACCATCATCCAATGATTAATTTCATTCACACAGCTCTCGATGTTAGACACCGCTAGATCCCTATCACCCAGTACAGTTGGTTGAAAAGACAAGTATAGCTGTGAGTCGTCAGCATAAAAGTGATAGCTCAAGTTAAATTTCTTTACGATGTCTGAAAGCGGCGAAGTATAAAGCAAATACAAAATGGGTCCCAAGACAGAACCTTGTGGCACTCCACATTCAAGGTCATGTTTCGTAGAGGTACCACCCTCGACGGAGACATATTGCATGCGATTCGATAAATAAGATTGCAACCATAATAAAGGCTTTCCAGCTATCCCAAATCGTACACGCAAACGAGAAAGGAGAATGGCATGATCGACTGTATCGAAGGCAGCAGAAAGGTCTAACAGGAGTAAAATTACAGTTCGACGATTATCAATGGCAGAAAGGATATCATTGTGCACACGGATGAGTGCAGTTTCGGTACTGTGATATTGCTTGTACGCTGACTGAAATGTCTCATTTAACCCATATTCATTAATGTAAGAGATAAGTTGATTAGCTACCAATTTTTCAATTGCTTTGCTGATAAATGAAAGATTCGACACCGGGCGATAATTGGAGAACTGTGTATGATCCAAAGAAGGTTTCTTAAGGAGTGGGCGTAACATGGCAACCTTGAGTTGCGAAGGCATCTGACCAGATTCCAGTGAGATGTTTATTATTTTGGAAATGAAATGCAACAGAACACCAAGTGCATTTCTTGTAACATAACCAGGAAGAGGATCCAGAGCACATGACTTAGCAGCCAGCTTAACGATACACGTATGAACTTCGTCCGCTGTTACCGTTTTGAAATTATCAAAAGAATATGGACAGGCATTGTCAACAACAGGAACTGTATCTCGATGAGAGTGAGCAGCAGTCATTATATGACTCCGTATTCTATCTATCTTTGTAGTGAAGTACTCAATAAACTTGTTAGCAAGATCAGTGGGCGATTTGCAGGGGGGATATTGAATATCTGTTTTCCTTTGTAGTAGTTTATCAATTATCTTAAAAAGCTTTTGATAATTTGACTGATTCTCATTAATTAATGATGTGAAATAATTCTTCTTGGAGTCACGAATTAAGTTGTTGACAGCATTACATCCCTCAACAAACAACTTACGATCAGAAGGAAGTTTGGTCATTCGCCAGCGTCGTTCAAGTTTTCTACGGGATCTCTTTAAATTATTTATCTCCTCAGAATACCAAGGTGCAGCCGGACGCAGAGTAACTGTCTTGGTTTGCAGCGGAGCATGAGCCTCAAGTATGGAAGCGAGGACTTTATTATATTGATCAATCAAATAATCCAAGGATGAAGATGATGAGGCAAAAAGATCAGGAAGGCTTGAATTCATAACATCAACACAAAAATCATCAAAGTCAATAGATCGAAGCTTTCTGAATGAAATAATCTTCTTGTCGAGCGGCGGCTTATTGAGCGATAGCTGGAAGTGAACAGCAGCATGATCAGAGATGACAAAAGGAGAACCAATTGTTAAATTCGAGACAATCAAAGGGTTGGCAGAAGAGTTTAGAAACAAAAGCGTCAGAGTGTACTTCCAAGCAATAGACGCCGCCGCTGATCGTTCTCCGGATATTATAATAGCAATATTAGTGCAAACAAAGGGCACATAACAAACCAGACATACAAAATACACATAGAAGGTGCCGTGGATGGCAGGTTTTTGCCTCTCAATGCTGGCCACCATTCCGTGATCTTGTGCCATTTGCTGTACTTGCACTAAAGCGTGAATCTGTTTTTTGTGACGCGCACCGATGCATATATCTTGCAATAAAGCAGCATTGTAGCTGCGATAAAGGCAACATCAAAAATGGAATAAACCACGTCAGCCTGCTCAGGGATCCCGACAAAAAATGACGGAAGAATTGCACTTAGCACCCAAATTGAAATCACTCCAGCGGTAACACGCTCGTGAGTGACGAGCTCATTATACCTGAGATGAAGGTGGACAGCCAAAAACCTGTCGACAGCTAAAGCCATCACACCAAAGGTTGAAGTGTAAGAGACTAAAATTATGATAACGTGAAATGCGGTAGTGGCAAGTTGCATTGTTTTCAGCGGGAGTGTTCAACTCTATCACGAGCGATGCGGTGTAAACATGTTGAGTCACCACGCCAAGCAGCCAAACTCAAAAGCATTCAGAGTTTTAGGCAGTGATGGATTTTTTCTTAAGGCGTGGATTGTGACGCTGTTCAGCATGATGGTCGTGTAAGACATAAAAGCGTTCAAGACGCAATTAACAACAATGTTCGAATAGCCGACAATTTCACCGTCTAGCATGCTGTAAGGAATGCCGCAACGACGCGGAGATTCACCGAGTAAACGTTTTCTTTCAGAAGACGCGTTCCACTGCTGTCATTGCAACAGATCAGAGTTTAAATTGACCACAAAAGATAGATGTTTCGACAAAATGCGTTCGTCACGCCCAACTGAACAGGAGGTTTTGCCAGGATACTATGTTTCACTGAACGTTTACCTTCAAGGTCCAGTTTGCCTTCTCGTCATTTGCTGTATCCGAGAAAACACTGCGCCCTGACTTGCCAGGCAAAATTTCGCTTCACAAAAGCCGTTTAAAAAAAGAGCTAAAATTCTGGGCACTGGGATGTTTCAGTCTATTTTAATTAGTGCAATGCCTTGGGGCTAAAGACAAATGTCTCGTACTAGATTGTAGTACAGTTAAGAATAATATAGGCTCCTTTGAATATACTTTTCCAAACGAACCCAGCAGGAGGGGAATCTTCAAATGCGAATTAAGACTTTCAGTTCGCTCAGCCGAAAGCATATTAAATGGATCAAATAAAGCTTCCTGTCGCTCAGTCATTACTAATCATCATTGGTCCTGATCCGCAACAAGTGGCGCATATAATCAGGGCCCGCGCAGCAAGTTTGCAGTTGGGAGGAGGGGGCTCACTTCGAACGCGTTAGCGTGAGTCAACTAGGGAGGGGTCCGGGGTCCGGGTCCGGATCTCTTAGAAGCTACAGCGCTAAGAGAAAAAAGGATCGAAAGACCGTAAATAGCCGTGATACAAACGCACAACTTGCTGCAAAAACAAATGGCCGGGCTCGGCAATATAAATATTGCAAGATAAAGATTATTACACGGCTCAAAACCGTATCCTTACAAAGATATCAAGACTGGCTGTACGGTCAACGGACACATTGAAATGAGCTATAAACCAAACTGAGAAAAAATACCTCAAAGGGCGTAAAAACCACAGTCACTTGACGAAAACAACACGGGATGCCCTTTGTGCACGAATAAGTTTAGAAAATCTACAGATCTAAAATTTTATAGGAAACTAAACGACTGAAAATCTTACGCCGTGTTTAATTATTTCAGCAAGCTCCCTCAGCCCCTCACCCCTCGCTCTTCCATCGCCAGTTCACGCAGCACTCTCGATCTCAGTATGTTCCAGAAAGGGAGGGAGGGAGAGGGAGAGAACTATTGTATTTCGGTTGTTGTGAGACAAGTTCATTTAAGGGTGTGTTTTACTATGCAATTTTTGTGTTACTTCTGTGGCAAAAAAATTGCGATGTGATTTTCACGAAACATCTGCAAGTATAACAGCGCCTTTTGGTAAACATGCATCGGAGAAGTTGTACTCGCTTCATACTGCTAAGGAGTAGTTTTTCTACCAGATAAAACGTTTTGTTGAAAATTTATCACAAGGAAGGTTGGGGATAGAGCAATAATTATCGTTTGATCTTGAAATTTGTTTTCTATGATTGGTCGTTATTTGTTTCGTTCGCCAAATACCAAAAAGATCAAAACAAAGTGTTGTTCACTTTCTCTCTAAAGTAAGCCCAAATATGAATAAACCCTGTTCGGTTCACATCGAGCATTACTGAAAACGTTTTAACTTCAACAGATCCAAAGCCGTTCATGTATGTTTGTATATTTGTATATTTATTTGCCACTCACAATGAACTTACAAGAATTACTAAACTACAATGATTAATGTACATAATTGCAATGATTAAAATACAAAAATAAAGAGAACAAAAAGAAACGGCGAGGAAACCTAATAAAAACCATGGGGCTTGTAGAACTTAGGCTCCCTCCCAAGGAAATAAAAGATGACTAAACCTAGACAATATGGAAACTGAAGTATATTCAGGGACAAGTCATATTTGTGTTCGCTGAGCCAATCAAATGGTTAATCAGTTTCCGTTCTTGTTTCTTTGGTTTTGTTCCCCCATTCCATTTCAAGGTTGAACGAAAATCCATCTCTTAAAAGTTGAAACACACTTGCTGATCTATCAATGAAACTTTGTAAGCTGTTTTACGCACGTACTAATTAACAGTTCTAGAGCTGAAATGAAAAGTTTTTGGCTCTAAGTCGTACCTTTAGATGACGAAAGTCTAAAAAGACTTTGTCGTGAAAGGTTGCAGCCCCAAGATCCGCAGCGATGGTGATAATGCGAGATCCTATTTGTCCACTCTGTGTGCTGATTCGTTACTCAAACGAAGTTAATAAACTCAAAGGCTGATCATATTATATTAACGACTGAAGTCAAACCGTCTTCAACGGTTTGATTTAAAATTGACAAAATAATCTTAAAGGAAACTATCGCGCAACTTGGAGAAACCCAAAGATGCATTTTTATACTATTTTTACATATTACTTGTTATGTGCATTGAAATTATTTGTAGTTGTATATGGCTACGGATATGACGAGGAAGAAATGGATTGCAAATTGAAAAAAATTAGGCCAACTTTTTCAATTTTTGTCATTGTGTCTTGCCATAAAATAATATACGCCGTATATCATTTTATGGCGAGTTTCTTTTCCTTCCGAGAAGTCGTTTGAAATATACCTCTTCGTGTTAAACGGGCCGCTCGTATAAATAGAAAAGAAATGGAGAAATGGAGGTGAATGGGATAGAAAAGTTGCTGTCAGGGAGTGATCGCATTTTTCTGATTTTTGGGGGTAACATTACAAACACTACAGTGGCACTGAGATATTAAATAAGTTATTTTACCCATCGAGTGAATCTTGAGCCTGCGATGGAAGTAACTGATCAATATTTTTGTACAAAATGACTGCCATATAACCACCTGAATAGAAAAGAAAGATCATAAGAGAGGACAGTCAAATATGGTTCAATAATGTCTCAAACATCAAGCCATATGCATCTATAGCACCCCGATACTACCACGATACTACCACGTTTAAGTGCAAATTAAAGGAAGATATCGTCTATATGCAAGGGCATTCCGCTCTGACGAATGTCTACTCGAGTGTCGTTGAGATGACAAATTGACATTGTTAAATTAGATTTTCTTTCCGTTACTACTTCAGCGCCGTACCTAACTTCTTACCATTGCACTCTCCAATTTTTCGCTGGCAATTCTCGTTTATCAAATTTTATAGGGTTGCTCTTACTGACGTAGGCATCCTTTACTGGTTTATTCAGAATTCATAAAATCATCAGCTCACAGCTAAGGTTAGACAAGTCAGTTGGTCGAAACACCGCACTCCAGAGGTCATGAACAGCCTTTGAAGGGATTTTGCTCATGATAATAACTAACACAAAGAGAACTTTTGTTTGTATAAAATTATAAATGTACTGGTAATTAAGACAACTCAACATCTGTTTACAGCTCTGTGTATTGTTTAATTTTCAAATTTGTGGCACCTTCCCGCCGGTATTTGTGAATATTTTACTTTAGGTCGAGGCTAGCCCTGTACAAATGCGTTCTCAGTGCTTTTATCCAGCGTTCATGGCGAACTCGAAACTGGAAATTCGACCCCGCTGAGTTGTACTGAGTTGACTGCGTCCTAAGATACGCGCTATTACAAAGCCGGGTATTCTCCAAGACGTTTGCTGCCAAATACGCTGAATTTAGCGTAGCTGTTCATGACGAAGTGTAACTTTTCTTCCTTCATGATCATATTAGCAAATAAGAATTGCAGTGTTATCTTAGTTACCGTAAAAGAGTGATAATAGCCCATTCCATGCTCTCCCCGCCTCTCAACAATGCTATCCTTAATTGTAGTCAAATGGTGCCTTGGCATAAGACTTGGCAAAAGGTTCCAGCGCTTTCGTAGATAATAGAACGTTCAAGTTCTCATCAGATGACTTCAGTTCATTTAGCAGTCTGTCAGTCGCATTCATGGCGTCCTGAAATGGGTAATGAAAGAAAACCAAAGACGAAATATATGTGACAGTACAGAGCTCATACAGTGAAAGATTTTATTTAGAGAAGTTCCGATTTGTGGCGACACCTTCAGTTTGCGAGTGCAATAGAAAAGAATCCAGAAGCCAGGAGAACCCTTCAAGAAAATGAGACATGAACGTTAGCAACTAACCTTCAAAGAGGATATGTCGCTTTCATTTAGCGACTGAATTGTGTCCAAATACTTCTCGATCTGAAACAGTAACAATACTCTAATGAGCAACTACCTGACGTGGGCAGTCCATCTAGTTGTACCCTCCTCATATATCAGAGTTACTTCTTACCAGTCCTCCCTCGCTGTTGTGCTTATATACAGTTGAGTGAGTCACTTGTAGGTTTTTAGATGTCGGCTTCATTGTGGTGGTGGGTCGTTCGACTATAAAAAGAAAACGTAGGTAACAGACAATTGTTATCATATACTGGTTGAAAATATAAAAAAAAATTAACAAATTTAAATTATCGTAAGAATCGTTTTGATGCCAGTGAAGACTATGACGGAGATAATGATGAAGATTTTTCTGACGACGACGAAAATGGTGGTGTTGTGGTAATGGTGATGATGATGATGATGATGATCACGACGATGGTAATGATGACGACGATATTTGTCGTGGTGATGGTGAATTTGATACTGATGATTGTAGCATTCGTGATGGTCATGTTTTAAGCGATGGTAGTTCATGAGACTGATGTTAGCAATGACTTTCAGAGCAACCATTCTACAATTGTGGACAAAACTACTCGAGAAAACAGGCCGCTTGCCGTTCAAAAATCCTTCTTCAATATGTTACTCAAGGAACTTCTCCCTCCCCTCCCCCTATTCAAAGTTTTAGGAATGGGGGGTAGGGGGTGGGGGAGGGGGCCTTTGAAACTCAGTTGATTATTGTTTGCACGTAGAATTAAAGGCTTCGAAGGCCAATTTCTAGACAATTTTTATTTCCAAAATTGCAGTCTATTTCCATCGGTTGCTTAAACTGTAATAATAACCGGATCCGATCCGGTCTGATCCGGACTCCGATCCGATGCGATCCGGAGTCCAATCCAGATTTTGTTAACGGTCGTTTGAAAGCGCGCAAGGTCAGATTACTGAATAATGTTCTAAAATTTGCGCCATTTTAAATTTGGACTCGTTGGAATGCTTCTAGGAACTTCCTTGCGTCAGTTCGGAGATCTGGGTACGAGATTAATTGCCGCAAAGGACGGTGGGTTTTTCAAAATGGCGGCAAAGAGTTGCAACTTTCTGCGATCGAAGGTTAATTATTTGCATCAAAGTCTTCAATTATACGGACAAAACGAGCCAAATATACAGCAGTACAAGCTAGTCTGGACTGATGGCCAAAAGGTATGGATACTGCCCGTGAATTTCCAATCTAACGGAAAAGAAACTTCATGTACCACCTCTTCAGAGCCATCTTTAGTGGGTCGGTACAAAACGTGGACCCCCCTTCTGGACCCCCTTCTGGACCGCTCGATGTTTCTGTTGAAGAATTGAACCGAGCTCAAAAACTATCTTTTTTTTCTGTTTGGATTAGAATAAGCACTGCTAGTTAATGTTATCACTGCAGCAAAAAGGTGAGCAATGTTTTCTTCCACGCTGGCAAAATATAGTCGAAAGCTTGCTCTGAAAATCCGCTGAATGATGATTGAATGAAATATGATCACTCTGGTTGCCTAGCACGTGACATAAATCTGCCACCGATAATATTCTCCGAAAGCCAGTTGAAAGCTGAACAGTAATTTGCATATTTAACGTTTATCTAACCTTTGCGAGAAAATTCTAAAGTATTTGGTAACAACAACTTTTTATGAAAAAAAAAAATTTGGTAACAACAAAAGTCAGCAACGCAAATTCAGCGAAATTCAAAGCAAGTCTTTCTCGGGATGAAAATGGCAACTGGCTGTGGTAATGTTCGCGATTACTGTAATACTGTCTGTAACTATCAACGAACCGGCCGAAGTTGAAATCCAAAGCGAAGACTGTTAAATATCATTTTATTATTTTTCAGCAGAAAAATTGAGGGGTCCAGAAGGGGGTCCAGAAGGGGTCCAGAAGGGGGGTCCACGTTTTGTACCGACCCATCTTTAGTGGGAGAATTTGACTGCTTTGTGTTTGGCGTCTCGTGTAGTGCATTTGACTGGGGATCCAATGGATGGCTTATTGCAGTTATTTTGAAAGAAAAGGTCGTTGTTTTGTTGAGCCAACCTGGAAAAACTGTGGTCAACGTCGTGAAAGAGTACTACCCTACAGTATTTGTTTCTCAACGCTGCGAGTGGCACCCCTATTATCCAATCTTAGTTGTGCTGTGCAAGACTTAAGCAATACTTTTATGTTTTTCAGAAGCCCTAGAGTGTATCGGGGCTCCAGTCCAAACTTCTGACAGGTGATTAACTTTTAACTTAACTATTGTTCAAATTACTGCTGCATAAACTTTAATTCATAAATCTGATGACTATTTTGAAATCACTGAGATCCTGCACCAACTAAAATTTAACTAGCTCAGGAACAAAACTTAACTTATATTTTGGGGGGCAGTCAGAGGCCCAGGAAATTCCAGAAGGGAGAGGGGTTGGGCAATTAAATAACTTTCCAGGGGGTTAATATAAATTCATTTTTGACCTGAGTTTGAGCATATTATCGACCTAGTTGATCATTCTTAAGACAAATACATGTAACTTGAAGTATACCATTTACCTCACTGCATTCTGCCAATATTCACCTCTACTTCCAAGAATAATTATTCTTGGAAGTAGAGGTGAATATTGGCAGAATGCAGTGAGGTAAATGTCCCCAAAGCCACCATTTACCAAGATTGAAACAGCAATATCAATAAGTGCGCACTTTCTCTCCTGTTCATTTACAACCACAGTATCTGGCCTTCTAGCTTCTATAATTATTATCATAAACATAACATAGGTAACGTAAACATAGAAACTTGATTTAAGTGTAGATGTCTTTAGCTTATAAAAGCCAGAAAATATCCAGACCCCTACCATGGACAGAATTGGAAATCCCAGGGGGGTGGGGGATGGGGGCGGTCAGAGGCCCAGGAAATTCCAGAAGGGAGAGGGGTTGGGCAATTAAATAACTTTCCAGGGGGTTAATATCAATTCATTTTCGACCTGAGTTTGAGCATATTATCGACCTACACCAACTGTAGTTGATCATTCTTGAGACATAAATAAGTTGAAGTATACAATTTGTGATATCAACTCTGGTTTTCTTTCTTCTAAAAGCGTTTTGGACATGATTTCAAAGGAATTAGACGACTGCAACTTGTTTTATCACATGCTTGTAGATTCGGCTACCATTACTTGTTACCAGTCTCCCCAACGAAACCAATGCATTTTGCACTGTACAGTTGAGTCTAGCTCCTTCCTAATTATTTCAGAAATATAGATTATGATTAATGGTAAATTTGTATTTTATTATTTGATTAAATTATAATGTGCATACATGTTGAAGAATGACAATGACACTAAAGAGCTTGCAATAAAAAATAAATATTATGCTCATCATTATTGGCTGCAGATTGATTTGTGTAAGTGATAACACTGCACAGTACATGTATGTTCCTTTTCTTGGAGTGATGTGCAAAAAATGATTACGGGATTTGTTGAGTTTATTCTTGTTTGTTTAAATTAATGGACTTTTCATGGGACACAACAGCAATCACTTACCCCATGAACAGTGACTGTGGACCAAATTTCATGAACCTTAACAATGCCTTGAAAAAGCCATTAAAGTAGTAAGAATATTTTCATGGCCCATTAAATACTCCCCATTAATGGGGTTTTCATGGGTCATAAATTTTCCAGCCCATTAAAATACCATGAATTTCCACACCATGAAAATCTGGTGACGAGTTTCATGGCATATTTAAAAATCATGAAAATCCCATTAAATTACCCAAGTAAAATTTAATGGCATTTTCATGCATTTTTAATGACTTTTTTTTCCCAACTGAAATTTTCATGAGCCATTAAACGGGAGAATTTAAGAGGATTTTCATGGCTTTTTAAATAGGCTTTTCATGGGTTGTAACCATGAAAATTCCCTTAATTTAAAACCTTGTGATTTTACCATTAAAAAATCCACTAGATTTTAATGGGTTTCAGTTTCGTAGTGTGTGCGACCATTATCTTAACCTTTGTAACTACCAGGAGTGACCAACGGCAATTTTCTTGTAACTTTATCAATCCATTTTATTCAAACTAAGAAAATGATCATCTAAGGAAAATTTCTTTGATAGCTTTTGTCTGTTTCTAATTTGGGGAGCAAGGGTGGCATAGTGGTGAAAGCATTCACCTTCCACAAATGTGGGAGCAAGGGTAGCATAGTGGTGAAAGCATTCACCTTCCACAAATGTGGGAGCAAGAATGGCATAGTGGTGAAAGCATTCGCCTTCCACAAATGTTGGAGCAAGGGTGGCATAGTGGTGAAAGCATTCACCTTCCACAAATGTGGGAGCAAGAATGGCATACTGGTGAGAGCATTCGCCTTCCACAAATGTGGTAGCAAGGGTGGCATAGTGGTAAAAGCATTCACCTTCCACAAATGTGGGAGCAAGGGTGGCATAGTGGTGAAAGCATTCACCTTCCACAAATGTGGGAGCAAGGGTAGCATAGTGGTGAAAGCATTCACCTTCCACAAATGTGGGAGCAAGAATGGCATAGTGGTGAAAGCATTCGCCTTCCACAAATGTGGGAGCAAGGGTGGCATAGTGGTGAAAGCATTCACCTTCCACAAATGTGGGAGCAAGAATGGCATACTGGTGAGAGCATTCGCCTTCCACAAATGTGGTAGCAAGGGTGGCATAGTGGTAAAAGCATTCACCTTCCACAAATGTGGGAGCAAGGGTGGCATAGTGGTGAAAGCATTCACCTTCCACAAATGTGGGAGCAAGAATGGCATAGTGGTGAAAGCATTCACCTTCCACAAATGTGGTAGCAAGGGTGGCATAGTGGTGAGAGCATTCACCTTCCACAAATGTGGGAGCAAGGGTGGCATAGTGGTGAAAGCATTCGCCTTCCACAAATGTGGTAGCAAGGGTGGCATAGTGGTGAAAGCATTTGCCTTCCACAAATGTGGGACTAAGGGTGGCATAGTGGTGAAAGCATTCGCCTTCCACAAATGTGGTAGCAAGGGTGGCATAGTGGTGAGAGCATTCACCTTCCACAAATGTGGGAGCAAGGGTGGCATAGTGGTGAAAGCATTCACCTTCCACAAATGTGGTAGCAAGGGTGGCATAGTGGTGAAAGCATTCGCCTTCCACAAATGTGGTAGCAAGGGTGGCATAGTGGTGAGAGCATTCACCTTCCACAAATGTGGGAGCAAGGGTGGCATAGTGGTGAAAGCATTCACCTTCCACAAATGTGGTAGCAAGGGTGGCATAGTGGTGAGAGCATTCACCTTCCACAAATGTGGGAGCAAGGGTGGCATAGTGGTGAAAGCATTCACCTTCCACAAATGTGGTAGCAAGGGTGGCATAGTGGTGAGAGCATTCACCTTCCACAAATGTGGGAGCAAGGGTGGCGTAGTGGTGAAAGCATTCACCTTCCACAAATGTGGGAGCAAGGGTGGCATAGTGGTGAAAGCATTCACCTTCCACAAATGTGGGAGCAAGAATGGCATAGTGGTGAAAGCATTCACCTTCCACAAATGTGGTAGCAAGGGTGGCATAGTGGTGAGAGCATTCACCTTCCACAAATGTGGGAGCAAGGGTGGCATAGTGGTGAAAGCATTCGCCTTCCACAAATGTGGTAGCAAGGGTGGCATAGTGGTGAAAGCATTTGCCTTCCACAAATGTGGGAGCAAAAATGGCATAGTGGTGAAAGCATTTGCCTTCCACAAATGTGGGAGCAAGGGTGGCATAGTGGTGAAAGCATTCGCCTTCCACAAATGTGGTAGCAAGGGTGGCATAGTGGTGAGAGCATTCACCTTCCACAAATGTGGGAGCAAGGGTGGCATAGTGGTGAAAGCATTCACCTTCCACAAATGTGGTAGCAAGGGTGGCATAGTGGTGAGAGCATTCACCTTCCACAAATGTGGGAGCAAGGGTGGCATAGTGGTGAAAGCATTCACCTTCCACAAATGTGGTAGCAAGGGTGGCATAGTGGTGAGAGCATTCACCTTCCACAAATGTGGGAGCAAGGGTGGCATAGTGGTGAAAGCATTCGCCTTCCACAAATGTGGGAGCAAGAATGGCATAGTGGTGAGAGCATTCGCCTTCCACAAATGTGGGAGTAAGGGTGGCGTAGTGGTGAAAGCATTCACCTTCCACAAATGTGGGAGCAAGAATGGCATAGTGGTGAAAGCATTCACCTTCCACAAATGTGGGAGCAAGAATGGCATAGTGGTGAAAGGATTCACCTTCCACAAATGTGGGAGCAAGAATGGCATAGTGGTGAGAGCATTCGCCTTCCACAAATGTGGGAGCAAGGGTGGCATAGTGGTGAAAGCACTCACCTTCCACAAATGTGGGAGCAAGAATGGCATAGTGGTGAGAGCATTCACCTTCCACAAATGTGGGAGCAAGAATGGCATAGTGGTGAAAGCATTCGCCTTCCACAAATGTGGGAGCAAGAATGGCATAGTGGTGAAAGCATTCACCTTCCACAAATGTGGGAGCAGGGGTGGCATAGTGGTGAAAGCTTTCACCTTCCACAAATGTGGGAGCAAGAATGGCATAGTGGTGAAAGCATTCACCTTCCACAAATGTGGGAGCAAGAATGGCATAGTGGTGAAAGCATTCACCTTCCACAAATGTGGGAGCAAGAATGGCATAGTGGTGAAAGCATTCACCTTCCACAAATGTGGGAGCAAGAATGGCATAGTGGTGAAAGCATTCGCCTTCCACAAATGTGGGAGCAAGAATGGTATAGTGGTGAAAGCATTCGCCTTCCACAAATGTGGGAGCAAGAATGGCATAGTGGTGAAAGCATTCACCTTCCACAAATGTGGGAGGAGGGGTGGCATAGTGGTGAAAGCTTTCACCTTCCACAAATGTGGGAGCAAGAATGGCATAGTGGTGAAAGCATTCACCTTCCACAAATGTGGGAGCAAGAATGGCATAGTGGTGAAAGCATTCACCTTCCACAAATGTGGGAGCAAGAATGGCATAGTGGTGAAAGCATTCACCTTCCACAAATGTGGGAGCAAGAATGGCATAGTGGTGAAAGCATTCGCCTTCCACAAATGTGGGAGCAAAGGTGGCATAGTGGAGAAAGCATTCACCTTCCACAAATGTGGCCCATGTCAAGGCCATACATAGGTTGAACTTGTAGTTGGTGATCTGGCTATGAGACGTTTTTTTCCAGGCACTCCAGTTTTTGACTCTCTTCTTCTAGAAAACAAACATTTTCAAATTCTAATCCCACCAAGAATCTCGTCAACAAATAGCCTCCTTCGCAGACGTCTTTGGGCTTGTCACAAGTTCCTTGCCCATGAATGTCTGCTGAACGGAACTGCCACTTCCATTCGTCGGCGGTTAGCCTTTGGTTTGAAGAAACCAATAACGAGCTGCGTAAGAATGGAAATCGACACCCGATTCAAGTGCATCAACTGTGAAAATAATCCAGGGGTCGAAGTCTTACTTTCCATAAATTGGAAAACGAACTATGATTGGCTAACTGCCGTGAACGGAAGTGGTAGTTCAGTTCAGCAGACATTCGTGGGCAAGGAACACGTGATAAGCCCAAACACGTCTGCGAAGGAGGCTAGTCAACAAAGAACCCTTATGTAAATGTGCTTCCTCTGTTATTTATTTGTTGTTTAATTTTTATGGAAATGTATGAGATCACTCTGGAGAATTTGTAAGAGGATTTTGGGACTTGAAGGGTTATAAGCAAGAGGAGCTACATATACAAAATACTTTTTCTTTTTTTTTCTCCCATACAGCCATTGACAAAATCTGTTGTTGTAGGAAGTCATTGCTGCGGCAAGCTTCACTGCTATTCTCTTCAGACATCCACTCTGACTGGCAAAACTGAGTTTCAGGCTCAGAAGGAGGTGATAGAACTGGATCCTAACTGTAAACCAAAAGGAATATGCACAATTCCTGGAGATGGACAAAGCTTTCTTTGTTTACTTGGGAAATCAAAAGAACCAGCTTACATGACTGCTTTTCTGCCGTCCATGAATATTGAACAACATGATGTTACTCTAAAGTGTTTTACTACATTTCCTTCTAAGAACAGTGCCAGAAAATCTGTTGGAACCTTTGATCAGCAAGAAAATACTGATCAGTCTGGTGAAGATTCAGAAGATTCACCATCCTTGAGGCTTCCTGATGGAAGTGTTTTGAATGGATTAATTAAAGTAGCGGAAAATAAGAATGCATCTTTGATCTCTGAACTGAAACCTTTTCCTGATAATAGAGAAATCAGTGACAACTCAAAATAGGTTATTAGAGGTATGACTGTTATAGTTAGTTTCATAATAGAGAGGAGTTAAAATTTGCTAATAAAGATTTTAAAAATTTATATTTTAAGCTGATAACAATGTGGGAAGCTCCAACTCTTGAGTCAGTCCTTACATGAAATTCTAGTAGTTCTTTCACCTGCCACTAGTCTTATTTTAATGTTATATGTAGTATGTACTTGTGCTGTTTCGTAGACTTTGTAAAATGGCATGTGTCAAATTTTAGGCCAAGGCTTGATTTATGTCAAAATTGCAAGTAGTTTTTTATGTCACCTTGATCCAGCATAGTAGTTTTTCTCCAAAACTTTTTGTTATTTGGACCTCTCAATGGAGATGCTTTTCTTTCTTTAATACTACTAACTGTACATTGTAAAAAAAATTATTTATTGACATTTTTTTCATGGACAAAGTCTTGTCTGTGTTTATTCTAGGTCACAGTTTTGCCTACAAATTTTATTTCGTTTTGCAGAAGACCTCAGCAGTTCTTTCAAACAAATTAAAGAGTTAAGAACAACTATGATGAGTACACTTTCAGAGATAACTGCAAATGTTGCTGCACTGGAAAAGAGAATAAATGAGATGACATCAAATAATATGGATGAAAATCATAAGTGGCCTTTGTATCTGTTACCAGATGATGCAGGTACAGAAATTTTTTTCTAGTGCTCCCTCCTAGACAAGATTTCAAGACAAGACAAGATTTAATTATAAATTTTAAATATATTTTTACAAGTATCCTGGCCCGCAAATAGCAGTGGCTAGTCTAGGTGGGCACAGGAATGAATACAGAATAATATAGGAAACACTTTTCTCTCAGTGAAAATTATTGCAAGTCATAATTACATGTTGTGTCAGTTCTGTCTGTTCCTTTTCACCTGTGTTCGTCCTTTAATGAATCATGTTATGCATGCTATGAATTGCAAGTCATTTTTGGGTCCATCCATTCCATTATCAGCCTGGGATCTGGTGCCCATTTCTCAAGAAACCTGGTAACTTTACGGGCCCGAAATCAACATAATGCCAAAGGGGGAAAAACAATTTGAACTCCTTGATGCAAGATGGCAAGTGTTGACTCGTGAGGGCAACATTATCTTCATCACTCTGTAATACAAAGAAAACCCTGCTTGACAGTAAGGGGCTGGTAAATTTTTAGGTCATACTAGTGAATCCTATCCTTAACTTGCCCAAGGGATCAAGGGTGGCGCTGAGAGCGCTCACCTCCCACCAATGTAGCCCAGGTTCAAACCCCAGTGTCGACATGTGATTTGAGTTCGTTGTTGGTTCTCTCCTTTGCTCTGAGATGTTTTTCTCCGGGTACTCCGGTTTTCCCCTCTCACCAAAAACCAACACCTCCAAATTCCAATTTGATCTGGAACGCACGGACACTGAGAAACGAGCTCGAGCTCTTATGTGCTTCGTGGGTAAAAAACTTACATTTCCATTTACATGGGCAGGTGAATTGTTAGAATTGTGGAATACATATACATGCACTTTAATTGTGCAAGTGAAAATATTTTGGGCTAGTACCCTCCAGCTACGTTTTGATCTGGAACGCACAGACACTGAGAAATGAGCTCTAGCTCTTAGGTGCTTCGTGGGTAAATAAATTACATTTGCATTTACATGGGCAGGTGAATTGTTAGAATTGTGGAATAAATATACATGCACTTTAATTGTGCAAATCAAAATATTTTGGGCTAGTACCCTCTAGGATTGTATCAACTCTGACATCGTTATTTACCGTACTTAGTTGTGTTTTCCACCAGAATTTGTCTGTGTGATGTGGAAAGATGAACTAACTGGGGCAGTGGAGCAAGAGAATTTCCTTCTTGACAAGGGGCGACTAAAACTTGGGACTGTCAAGCAAGCGTTTAATGCTTCTCTGGTGCAGATATCTATTGGTAGGTGAAAGAGGAAAGTGGGACATTTTCAATATTGTACCAGCAAGTTTGGGTGCAACTATGAAGGAATTTGTGGGTGGGGATGTGCCCAAAGCCACTCCTTTTTCCAGAAACTTCTTAATTTGTTGCTTTCTTTGTTGTGAGAGCGAGTTGTGGGTAAATTTAGATTTGATGATTCTTTTCATTCCCAGTTTCCCTAGTCTAGACTAAAAATCTTCAACCAACTGATCAGTTTCGTGGAACAAGATACCCTATACTAGACGCAAACTCTCTGATTTCTGACTAAGCTGTCTATAACTGTCTTACCTCTTGCTAAGAATCATTGCATAGATGGAGAGCAAGTATTTGGAATATAGTCTATCCCAGATGAAGCTGTTTAAAAACCATACCATACACAGTGGCATATGCATGCAGCTACATAGCCTCTTGGGTGTCTAGGGCTAGGATTTGAGTTACACGACCTCACTGTAAGTTACACTTGCACATCTGCAAGCCCTTCTCAGTTGAATGCTTATACATGTGGGTGATCTACATGATTTGTACTACTGACAGCTTGATTCAATTAACAATTAGTTCTTACCTCAGCGTGCGTATGTCGAGATATTGAGCACGTTGGAAGTTTGGAGATCATGAAAGAGGCGTAAGAGTTGCTTGCATTTTGAGGCGCAACTGAGAGCAACTCAAGCCTTTTGAGTGCTCTCCAAACTTCCGGAGTGCTCAATATCTTGACATACGCACTGATGAAGCATGAACTGTATTATCAAAGCGATCAATATAATATAATGTAACAGTTAACTTAAAATTATTGTACCGCGCGCTAAAAGCAGTATGCGTCAATTAATTTCCGTGACTATTGGGGGTTAATTCACTGTCAGCCCTTCAAAAATAAAAATGGAAACCTTTGAAAACAGAAAGTCTAGAATCTGGGAAATGAAAGAAGATCAATACCCAAAAAGCCTTGCCAAGAATCAGCTCTGTGCAATTTTTCATATGTGAGATATTCGGAAAAAACGTTGTACTCAAATTTATAAGGCTTTGTAACTTGCGGCTAACAACAGGAATCGATCCCACCTCTCCCCTAGATTGGACACCTTATGAAGTTTACACAAGGTAGAACTGTTCTCTCCTATATCACTCTTAGATGATATTTCAAGCTGGAAATGTTCATGAAAGTGCAAGTCTCTTCAATTTGAAAGGAAAAAAAAATGTTTTTTGTCACCAACAGGACTCAATCCTGGAGCGCTAAATTTGTAGACGCCTACCCTAACCACTAGACCACCGGGGATTCGCTGGAGTAATTTAACTACTGTAACGAAAACCCTAACCCTAAATAGAAGCTAATCGTTAACCCTAATCACTATTCCTTAGATAACCCGAATCAGTAAAGGCAGACCTTAACCCTTAATGTGTAAAAGGCATTGCTTAACCCTAATCTGGAACGATGGGAATACTACGTTGTGTAAACTTCGTTAGGTGTCCAATCTGGTCTCGGTCGTGGTCCGTCCAATAAGAAGTCGGATCGATTCCTGTTTTTAACCGCAACAGGCTTTGTATGGAGACGCCATGTTTGTGTCCCTTTCAGGGACACAAATATGGCCGCCGTAAACTAACAGAAACATCTTTTTATGAGTTTTCCTACTAATGCGTGAATTCTTCGCTTGGGGAAATCATAAAGATTAAAGTAATATTTATTCTGAGACAAGGAATGTTTAGATAGCATAATCTCCCGAAATTGGTGATGTTTTTAACCCACATAAGAGCTTTCCTGGCTGACAGCTAAATGCTGTGTCACGCAACAGCCTGGAAATTCAAGCGTCCTGTATTGCAAAACGAAAATCCCTTTTGAACCGAAAATTTGTTTGTTTAGAGGTTTTAAGGTGCTGTAATGCTACATGTAAGGAGAAACTCAGAGGAGGCGATAGTTTCTTAGTTTGAATTTTGGTGACGTCATGTGAAAACCGAGAATATTTTTTTCCTTACAATTAAGCTTATGTTTTTATCCTGAAACTGAAAGAAAGTGTACTCTGAAATGATTGCATAATCCATGTTTAGGTGCCGGAAAACTATTAATTCACTGAAAAATTATTATTGAGAGAAAATAGCCCGCACAGCCCACAGAGATGACCAACAACAACAACACTCACCTATTTTCCTTACTATCAGTTATTCAAAAGTTTTCTTTTAAGTTTCCTTATGAAACACATTGTGTACTGCTGACAGTCTGGACCAGGGGCACCCAACGAGATTATAGTTCAAAACCACTTAAACATAGCATATACCGGAGGTATTTCAGCTGAATTTTGCTACCTTATACTATAGTAACCCCCCCCCCCTCCCCCCCACTTTACCTATACTAGAGTAGCTGTTTTCCAGAAACTACTGAGGTCACTAGCACAGTTTTTTGAGTTTTTATATTGAGTGGCAATTCCCGGTTTCCCTAGTCTAGATAAAATCTTCAACCAACTGATCAGTTAACTGGAAAATGATAACCTATTCTAGACCCAAACACTCTGATTTAGATACCCTATCCTAGAGTAAACTGCTTGAAAACCATACCCTTCACAGCGGCACATACCTATATAGCCCATCCCCCCGGGAGGTGCCCCTGCTGGATGCACTCAGGAGACGTCTTGGCGGGGCGGGGCCCGTCAAGCTCACAAAAACTCGGGGAATTACAAATAGTTTATTGACTTCATCAGCATGTTCAATGGAAATATGAACCACGCTCGCGCTATTAGCTACATGTTGAACATGGACTTAACTTTATTACGATATTATTTTTTGGGCGATCGGAATAAATATCAGTTGACAATGACATGACAATAAATAATTTCTGCCCTTACTGGCTTTTTCTTTGGAAATGCTTTACGCTACTTATACTTTGGGTGCATGACTTCTGTTCATGACTTTCTGTCAATAGGCCATTTCCGAGTTCCAAAACATCTCACTCTCAAAGTGAGACTAACTGCGAAGCCATTGATATGAAAATGATTTTTAATTATGATGCAAATAAAAGTCATTTTCACAACAAAGGTTTCGCACTTATTTTTAGCCTCGTTTTTAAAGGGAGATTTTTTGTAACTTGGAAATGCAGGAAATGGCCTATAGGAGGAATTTCAAGGTATCTTTAGCCTTATAAACAGACGTCCCCTCTTCCTCAGAAAAAATCGGGAGAGGAGACGTCTGCGAATCGCTGACGATAATCGTGTTCCCGTTACCCCGGGAATATTGGGGACAGCCTCTGATTGGTTGTAATGTTAATGCCATGATTCAAATAATTCCGGGTGTTGTGATTGGTGAATGAAGCTCAGAATAGCTTAGCTTTTGTGGACATTCATATTTGCTTACCGGTATTTCGGCTCTCTGGTAAAGGCATGAGAAGTTGAAACCACACCGATGTTTGCTGCACCGGCTGCAGGTGCATCTGTCGGTCGGTATTGTAAATAAAACGGAGAAGGACGTACAAAATCCAACGTGAACAGCCAAGGCAGGTCAAGCATACCCTAAAGGTTCTATTATTGAACTGATTATTTGAAAAAATAAATCCGTTAGTCGTTCCCGTAACTGGTGTCAAATTTAAATCGGCATTCCTGCATGCGTAATGAGCAGTGAATATTTTACGAGAACTGTTTATTTGGTCAGATTGAAAATCTTTGAATGATTAAATGTCTAAGAAGACATTTACATCAAATTCAGGGAAACTGAGCCGGTAAAAATTTCGTTCCTGAATCGCGTGTGAAATCAAGGCTTATTACGCATGCAGGAATGCACGAGATGAATCTGAAATCTATAACAACTACCAACGGATGGATCTTGGGAGGTACGCTTGACCTGGCTTGACTGTAACCACTTAGCTTAACCAGACAACTTATATCTGGGTGGATGGACACTGAGTGAAGATGTTGAGGTAGCCTTTGTACAGCGAGAGCTATTTTTCGACCTACAAGTGCCTTTTCAACTGTCATCACTGTCAGAGAAAGAACAAAAAATAATTTATGCAAATGTATACCGGAACACGATTAACGTCTGCGATTCACAGACGTCTCCTCTCCCGATTTTTCAGAGGGAGGGGGCACGTCTGTACACAGGCTAGGTATCTTGGAATTTCTTCCAAAAGGGATAAATAATATTTTGCATGAACTAAAGGCCGGACCGGACAAATTTGCTACCTTTCGGAGGGTTCCAAAAAGTTTTTTATCACTCATGCGTTTTGCAAATGACCTTTATACACTCGACAACAAGCGAAACACAAGTAGACGTGCGCGATTTCGAAAAAACATGAAAACATGTGAATCAGTTTAAACGCAATGCTGAGTTCCGTCTAAGGTTACTTTCACAAAAACAGCGATAAAACCAAAATTTGTCGATAAATTTTCTTTAAAAAGCTTCAGTGCTGCAATTGATCAATGTAATATAAAATATCCAAATGTTGTGCCCATTGAAATTTTTTAAGTTGTCTAATGTTGGCACAAAATTGAGTAAAATAATATTGAAGCGATGCTATAAATCTGGATATTAAAAAGTTTTTGCTCTGGGATTTTCTATTATCTCGAGTTTAGCACAACATCAAATTCCCATGCAGAACACGAAAATTTACGTGGTCGGTTGGTTGCTTGGTTGCCCTCGGTAATCAATTCGCTGTTGTTTTCTTCCATTCTACAGCATTACCATATTTCTTTTTGTTTAAGTACAAGAGATTCAAAGATGGAAGTTGTTGCTTCAAAAACAGGTCGAGCCTCCTTAAAGTGATGGGGCGACCTGCACCATTTGCAACACCTCACAAGATTGGTTCAAAACAACAATAAACAAAGAATTAAAACAATGGAACCTAGCCATAAAACAATAGAGGTGCAACTGATAAAGATCCAGTGAAATTAGAGGTTTCAAAGAGGTGCAGCCCTACCCAAAGTGATAAGCGGGAGAAAGAACATGGGTGGATACAGATCTGCACGGGTGGTTACCGGCGACTCACGGGCGCATGGGTTCAAACCTTAATTTCAATTAGTAATATCATAGTCTGTTTATTCAGATAGGTAGGCTGATAATCATTATGATTAATTTTCCTGATACAGGAATATTGGTTCCACCTAAACTGTCACCCGTACAATTTGATAGAAACTACATCTAATTTATGTTGGATTGTAACTGCAAATTTTAAATTGTAATTAAATGTAAATTGAAATTGTTGGATTGTAACTGTAAATTGTAACTGCAATGTTGTAACCTGTGAACATCATCTAAAGAAGCCTGTTAGTTCCAAAACAAACTGACGTATGAGATACCACAGGGAAAGAAAGGGAATCACACAAAGTAATGTTTGTACATGTGTACGAATGTCATTCTGTAAATTTGAAGACATAGAGGACCTCAGTGAGTTTGTGTAGCAGGTCACAGACTGTCCATTCTTCACTTTGCATGTATCTCCAGTAGTTTTCCACAGCAATGGTTATGTCTCTGTTATATGATGCAAACTTAAGGTCCTCCAAACATGGGATACTGCAAGGTTTGTCACCGTCTAAGCCAATCCCCACTTTTAGGCTGCCATTTGTTGGATCATATTTCATTGCCCTCTCTTGCTGTAGACCATTATTTATATAGCTGTAGGAAGCTAAATATTGGCGTGAGAAACAGAGGTACAAAATTTCAAATATTTCTATCAGTCTGTTTCCAAGATGAACACCAGACCATTCATTTTCCTCAGTGTAGACATCCATCATAAACACTACTGCAGTTTTTAAGTAAAAAGAAGGGATCAAGGTGTCCTCACATAAACTACAATTATTTTTCTTGATTTTTGGCAGAAACATGTTTGCCACCTGTTTTGCAAGTTTGTAACAGTCTACAGCCAAATTGTTGCAGTGAAATCTGCACAGCTCTGTTTCATAGAAGAAACGTTGTCCAACCAAAGGGTTTCGACTGATAACTGCAATGACTCCTGTGTTCATTCGCATACACTCACTCTGAATGTGGGAAAGATGAACGGCATGAAATACGTCAGTAACAAGAACAGTCTGGAGTCGCTCAGAGTTAAGAGGAATCCCAAAACATACATCAATAGACAGGGTAAAACCTGAATGAGGTCCAGAGGTACATTGTAAATGAATGGTTAAAGTCTGATTCTTTAGAAATACCCTCATCATGTGCATGTCACTTTCCTGTAACATTTCCCATCCTACTGGTAAATGTTTCCTTAATGTGTCACGGAAAACCTGGAGGAGAAAAGCATTTGTAAGCAATTTGGCATACGAAGTATCCACAAAAGAAAACTGGCTCAGGAAAGAAAGAACCTTGTCAGACATTTGTTCATGAAGCCGTGTTTGTATGCCAAGTTTGATATATAATAGTTCTGCCACATGTGGATCAGCCAGCACAGGAAGAGCAACATTGACATCAAACTCATCAGGGTGGCCTATCTTGGTACCCTCTGCCATACTTCCAGTTTCTATGATGTAGCAATTGAAAAATATAGGGCATGCTTCCTGCAGTTCAAGGATGGTCTTGTTCATTAAACTTCTTACTAAATGAGTGATGTATTGACTAGTGGCCTCGTCAATGCTGATTCTTGGTAACCATTCTTGGATAACATTGTGTAATACAGAATGTTGTGAAACTGGAAGTTGCAATTCACTTTTAAAATGAGGTACCTCAGATGTGTTAATCTCTCTATCGCATTTAAGGGTTTTATTCAAATGTCTTTCCCCTGTATCTTCTGATTCAACAATTGTAGGTTGCCTCTCTTTTGAGGCATCTCCTGTTTCCTTTAAACCAATCTTTGTTTCCACTAGGGTTTCTTCGGATCGCACTTCTTCTTTGATGCAAGTGTCCTTGTTAATACAGCCAAGTGTATCAAAGTTGTCCTTTTCACTTTCACCTTCATAACTCTGTTCTGTCTCAGATTTTTCTGTTGTAAGCAGAACTTGACACTCCTCAGCGAAAGAAGTTACCATTTCTTTGCTTTGTCTGTTTGACTCCTCTGTTGGACTGTTAGTTCTTTGTTCCTCTGAACCCTTGCATACGTTGCTCTTTGAATTCAAATTAAAACTAAGAGTCTTATCTGGCGTGACACCTGTAAACTGATCATTCCCGGTTTCACTTTCTCGGCGTTCAGCCATTACTTCCGGTTTCGATAAGTCGGGATTTCCCTCGGCCAGTGTTATCTGTGTCGTTTCACCTTCTTTCACTGTTAAATCTTTTTCTCTTGCCTCACTGTAAATGTTAAGAACTACTGATAATAAGTCTTGCAGGTCGGACACCATGTTAATTGCTCTTTGTGTAGCATCATTCACTCCCTCTGAGGAGTGCTCGGGTGTGAATTCCTTCGAGGTGTCAGCTTCAAATGTTACCGGGTTTAATTCGTTTTGTTTGGTCTCTAGCGAATCAAAATGACCCCACTCTCCTTTTTGTGATGCCTGACTTTCACTGGTCGCGTTTAAAGATACGCTACATTGCGTCTGTGGATTAGTACTGTCTTCCAAATCGTGGTTTGTGTAGTTGGTGCGCCAGTATTCATACGGCCACACCGGCCTTGCAACTATCGGTTGGTTCGAGTCTCTCTCTTGAATTTTGACATCTTTTAAAAATCTGGCTTTCAATCGTTTTTCAGAGGTCGTGGCTTCTTCATAAGCAAGAATTATGGCTTCGATGTGGAAGGGGCTAGGTTGAGAGCTAGTCTCTGGGTCAGCTTCCGCCATTAGTGCGGTGAGACGATAAAAGGCTTAAGTGCCGCACAGATTTGTGGTTATTAGCTCCAGTTTTCTTGTGGTTGCCCGGGCAAAACAAACATGGCGGATGAGTATTGGCGCGGTGTAGGGGGGAGGGTTGATTCCGTTTCAGCTGTGAATGTCGAGGTTTACCATGGATCTCGCTGCGAGAGTTCAGAAAGAACTTGCATCGGAGGAGAAGTGTTTAAAGGTATCCTTTGTTGTGACATATTTTTCGTTAATGTAACAATGTTATTAGAAACTGATGATGTGCTCGTATTTTATGGTTACAATTTAACTGGTCGTTCATGTTGGTGTAACGTTGGCTGGGCTCCATTAAGGTCTTTCTTTTTCTTTAGTTCAGAGCAATCTGCAGCTACCAATGACTCAATGCTGCTTAAACTTTCAGACACGTTGCGTTAGAAGTCTTTTATTCCGTCACAAAATTTAAGCTTACTTAAATAGCCTCGACCTAAGTACAAAAGCTGTCGAGTTTGCAGAGTCTGCCTAACTGCAATATTAGGGAGTTTAAGAAACGAGGACGCGACGGTAACGAAAACGTCATTTCAAAATATAACTTCTCGTTATTGTAGTACTTTCGCGATTATTCCAGTTTGTTCAACTTGTAAAATATCGGCAAACTATCCATGAACCAAATTTCTACGAACGGCGTTAAGGTAAAGAAAAGAAAGAACAATTTGCCATCATGTGCTCACGTTCTCGCCAAAGCCTGAACTTTGGTCATTTCACGTCGTTGTTTTGCAGAGGACGGCAAAGAAATGTACCAAAATGTAAAACGCACGTGCAGAGCCATTGTTTTTTCTCATTAAGCCTATTGTTTTTGTGGCGTTCTCGTTGCCGTCGCGTCCTCGTTTCTTAAACTCCCTATTAAGTCCTAGATAAGTAGGTTGAGCTCATGTTAACCGTTCAAAAGTTCTGAAAGATTTACGCTTAACCTTGCATGTAACCTGCTTATCTTCGTCTGATCTGTTGGACCGGATGTTCAAAACTAGACCAGGTGGCCATTTCATAGCAGGAGAAGCTTTTTACCCTTGATGCAGTCGTCACTGGCAACCTTAATGATCGAATATTCGACTGTGGACACTACATCTTTCCCTTATACAGTGTATACGGGCTTTAATCTTTCCTTCTTGATATCCAGTTGAGATTTGTGAGCTTCTTTTAGGACTTTAGATGTTTTCTTTAACTGTTTGTTATTAATGCCATTGCGCCATGACCGGCCAATGTGTAAAACAAATTAAATATTCCAGCGCACAATAATTTGGCAATTTATTATTGATGATCAGAATTAAAATGCTTCATTCAGAAAAAAAATATACAGTCATGCTAATTTATTGTAGCTGCAATAACTTTACATCATTTTAGGATATACGTATGTACAAACTGTCGCTGTATTGACAAAAATAAGGGAGAGTTTGTGTCAATTCTAGCAATAAAACTACAGTCAACTCATGATAACTGTAACCTTCAAGGGAAGTTGAAAAAAGTTTGAGTTATCGGGAGCTTAAAGAAAGTAGGGATTGATTGTAGAAATGATACATGAAGATTGAAAGATATTTATTACAAATCAGAACATGATGAAACAAAGCATTGCCTAGAAATAGAGCATGCATTTTACTTTTTGAGAAGTAAAGCTAATTCATGTTGGATTTGTGGCAAACAACATCAGCCTACTTTATCAATCCACTAGTAAATATAGGCCTGCAACAGGTCAATTATGGGAAAGTCAAAATTCAATGTTTTGGATGCCAGTTCGCTGTTTTTCCTGACTTTTTAAGGGCTCAAAACATGGTTCAAGTTATGGAGGTTAAAATTATATAGAAATGATCTGAGGGGAAACAAATTACTTTGAGTTAGTGGGAGGTTCAAGTTTAATTGAGGCTAAAGTTATAGTAAATGTATGATGGAAATCCAGGGAAATCAATTTTGCTTTGAGTCTGCCCAAGGTTTGAGTTTGCAATCTTAGAGTTCAAGTAATCAGGAGTCAAGTGTATTGTAAATTATACATTCAAATAATATGCATGGATAGTGCCAATCCCTGCCCTTAACCCACATTTAAATCAACAATTTTAATCTATTAAGCAGCAGACAAGAAACATGCAGAGATGCCAACTCCCCCACTTTTGGTGGGAGACTTACGCTTTTTTGCCTCGTCTCCTGCTCTCTCCCTTTGGTACATAAAACTCCCTTTTTTACATCCTCTATAAAACAATATTGAATACTTGGTAAAAAATAAAACACTTTCTTGTTGTCTTTTTGTATCACACTTTAACTCCCACTAGATAAGATCGAACGCGCTAACAAATTCGCATTGCAACCTGCCTAATGATATAAATTCTATGAATGATGAGAATACGTTGTACCTCACGAGTTGTACTTTTATCTGTAAGTCAACCAGAACAACTTATTATAACTCGCTCTTCAAATTTTTGGGGTTGGCATCTATGAGTTTTGAATATGTATCAAAATTATAATAACTCCAGGTCCTACCAAACACTTTTGCAAATTTATTATAAATGTTTCATTATTACCACCTGCCCTCTTTTTCTTTTTTTAATAGCAGAACATGTAGTTGCCCTTTGCCTAAATGCACAGTCTCTAAGGCAAATGCATAGGTTGTTTGAATAGGCACATTATAAAATTGTTACAAGGAAAGGTATTGATGTAGACTGTGAGCAGTCTCTTATTTTTCCTACTTGGTTACTTTGAGGTATAACTCTGCTGTCTACTTTTGTGGGAAAATGGGTAAAGTGAGGGAGTGAAAGTCTGAAATTGCCTACAACACTTTGATTACCAAGTCACCTACTTTTATGTTCTAGCTGTCTACTTTAAAATGTAATGAGAACCCTGTCTATGTTAGGGCTCAATTTTGTAATAATATTAATATTGTCAATTCGTGATCAATTAACTCATGTTTAATAACTTGTATGGATTACACACTGCATTGGACTCCTCCTTCCTTCCTTCCTTCCTTCTTTTTACTCTTCCCCATGTTGGCTCAAAAAAGGTCTTGTCCTATGGGCCAGGACCCTTAATTATAGGTTTTCAAATTGCTTATTTGTCCAATGGCTAAGTACCAGGCATTAGTCATAGTTTGACTTTAATTGTAGACTAATAGATGCACTCAATTAATTTAGGAAAGCAAAATGGCATAAGAGCTCTTCCAATGGGTGGTGTAATTCAACGACTTTAATTCAAGCTCTGATGGGATGCTAGAGCTAGACAGCCCCAATCACCAAACATGTGTATCAGCCTCATGGCTGTCACTATGAGGGTCAAAATAATAATTATATGACTTTTCCAGGTTAAAATTTTTTAACTTAGGTTGATTCTCAATTATTTTCTTCGTCTCTAATAGCCCTAGTTAGGCAAGCAATTGAAGATCAAGGAAGGTTTTTGTGGGTCTGTATTTTTGTTTGCTATAAACATATCTGGGGGTCATTCTCATAGCAGGTGGGAAAATTGAACAGCTATTTCTGTTTCTATTTTCCTTTTATGCTCAGAATAGTTGGGAGAAAAAAACCCTTGGGCCCAACCCCTGAAGTGACAGCCCTGCATGCTACCTTCCCTCCCCACCCTACTTGTGTAAAATAATAGCACAGTTTAACCCATCTAGTGTAATCAGCATATACACTCGTATAATAATAATAATAATAATTAATAATAATAATTTATTACTTATATAGTGCCATTTACAAATACAGATCAATGGCGCTTTACAAGCCTGCAAGCCTTTACTAGCCTGCAAGGAGTCCACTCAATAAAAGTGACCTCTGCGTGTATAAGGTTTGTTGTATAGGCAGGGGCTAGTGGATTTTGCTGTCAGGCTAGTGAATTCTTTTCTTTCTTGCCAGATGAGCAAGTGGTTTTTTTGGGGGCAGGGGATTTCAAATTACAGAAAAACTATGATCCATCCTGCTGATCAAATTATCTTCAGGCTAGTATATACTAGCTACAGCTTCACCCAAATGGCAAGCTGTAAGCATGCTGAGAAAATGTGGATGGGAAGAATTGTGAGACTGTCTGACACTTAAATGTGTCAGGTATTTACAAAGGATGTTCATTTAATATCAGTGGGGCCCACAGGTTTTTCTGTAAGTTAACAATAAATTTTTAACTGACTTTCTTTGTGTTTTTGACAGACTGATCATCTTTCAGTGGCAAAGTGATTTTCAAGAACTTTCTCCTCTCATTCTTTATGTTCTGGCGATCCGTTGACCTTTCTCTTATGCAACTGTTTCTGGTACAGTGCTGTCTTTATGATACAATACCATCCCAAGCAAATTACAAACCCATGGTTGATTGCTGATTCTGATTCTTTATAGACACCAATAAAAGGGCTGTCACTAAAATTTTAACTTGCCTGGTACAGGCAATCAGGTAGAAAGGGAATTGCACAGCTACATTCGGGAAGTTCTTTTCATTTACAGTCATGTAGTTTTGTTTTGTTTTGTGTGAAAATAGTCTGGGGTTGTCCTCATGGTAGCTTGGGGAATAATCCCTGATCCCTATCCCTTGGTGACAGAGCCTTCCAAGCTGATTCTCTTAGGGGTTGGTCACATGCTCTATCAGTGTTTAATACACATTTATCTTCTGAGAGATGCTATTCTTTTTAACTTGTTTTATCTAAAACGTCTTTTGTCCGACTGTATTTAAAGTATTGTCAGAATATTACAATGCTTTTTTGGGCCAGGCAATAAAATTATTAATAAATAAACTTTTCATTTTTTTTTTATTAAATTCCTCACACCCATCAACCGGGAAGGGAAGATGTCTCAAAAGAAGGAACTGGCCATGGTAAGTTGTATGACAATATTATTATGAATCATTATTGTTTTGAGGGGACAGCTTCTTGACTTTCAACTTACATGGTACAGAAACCCCCTCAAACTGCTAAAATAGGGACAATGTATTTATCAAGACAAACTTCAGCTGAACGATGCTAAGACTGAGTTTCTTATTATAGGTACATGTGCACAATTAAATAAGGTTATGATAAATGACTTGCAAGTAGGTGAGGTAATGGTTTCTGCTGTCTACTCGGTTAGAAATCTTGGTGTTTGGTTTGATGCAAACATGAATATGATCACACATTAACAGCATATGTCAGGCTATTTATTACCATCTACACAACATCCGGCGTATTAGAAAGTATTTATCATATGACAATAGGAAGACCATTGTACAGGCTATTATAATGTCACGATTAGACTACTGTAACGGTTTATTATACGGTACGCCCGCTGTTCATCTTGGTAAGGTGCAACGCCTGCAGAACGCGGCAGCTCGGCTGGTATGTACTGTATCCAGGTATGATAATATAACACCATCCCTGATCAACCTGCACTGGCTTCCGGTTACCCATAGAATAGAATTCAAGATAGCAATGCTAGTGCACAAATGTATCTACGGTGTCGCACCACAATCTCTCTTAGACTTGATAAAAATTAAAGAGAGCTCGCGGTATCAGTTGAGATCATACCGGGAATACTTCTAATGGACAATACTTATAGAACAAAAAAGACACTAGGTGATAGGGCGTTTGAAAATGCCGCGCCCACAGTATGGAATCGACTCCCTCTAGAAATTAGACAATGTCAATCATTGAAAACTTTTAAAGTTTTACTAAAGACATCTTTTTAAATTAGCTTTTTATTAGCTCTCCTATTAACTCATATTTTTATTTTTATTGCTTTCCGAAAATTGTAAATTATTATTATTATTATTATCATTAATTGGATTAGCCATTTATTACTTTAAGATTTTCGCGATTAATAAGAAATAAAATCAAATTAAGAATGATCCTCGCAGTTGTGAACGCAATTTATGCAATTGCGAAAAGAAGCCTGAAAAAAATTCAGGATTTCAACGGGGTTTGAACCCGTGACCTCGCGATTACCGGTGCGATGCTCTAACCAACTGAGCTATGAAGCCACTGACGTTGGGAGCAGGTCAGTTGTGGGTTCATATGATCCCGTGAAAGAAATGAGTGTGAATGATAAATGAAATGAATCATATATGAACTGCGGAAATGAAATCAAATTAAGAATGATCCTCGCAGTCGTATATGATTCATTTCATTTATCATTCACACTAATAAGAAATAATTAAGTAAGGGGCAAGTGGAACTTATAATACCTATCAACACTTCTTGCCGCCCAGTAGATATAAACTTATTTGTTAAAGAATAAAAATAAGATTCAAAATCCTTCCAAAATCGCTTTGCGTAGTTACAGCTGAAGAAAAGATGGATTAAAGTTTCGGGTTCAGTTTTACAGAAGGAGCATCTATCGTCTGTTGTGTAGCCTATCTTATATAGTTTTGTATTAGTGTAAAATATGTTTTTAAGAACTTTATATTGAAACGCTTTAGGGTACGATTCAATAGACACAAGATGGGGCAAAAAAAAAGAGTTGTTCCAATTGAACATCTATTAAATTAAATTCGTGTTTTAGGTTTTCAGAGTTATTAGGGTATTGTCCCTTAGTATGTATAAAACAAAGCATAGAAATCTTTCGATTTCTTTTCTAAAACATCGAAAACCTTCTCATCGATCTTCATGGTGGGAGAATATGCAAAGCAAAAAGGAAGAGAGGAGGTATTATTATTTTTTAAATAAGGTGGTATCGAGTGACGGAGTCCAGCCCACGCTAAGAAATTCGTTTTGTTGATCTTCTTGGAGATAATGTTAAACGAATCCACATTGTTTAATTCAAATAAAAGATCATTTACTTGAATAATATTGGCCTCAAAGAATCTCCTGTAAGAGACTGGCATCTTACCTATTCGATCGAATGTTCTTGTTATTCCATAAGATGTTTTCACAATCGTTTCCGGTGGCAAATTTTCTTGAAAATCCGACCACCATTGTAATAACTCAAGATAGAACTGAGAAGGATGGAATAATCTTTAACGTCGTAATTGCAGTGAAAAAGAAAGGCCTCCAAACCCTTCCAGCAAGTATTCTAGGTAACTTCTCCAGGCTCCTTTGATGCGCCAAAAATTCTTTTCAACCACGCTAATCTTAAGGATTTAATCATACTATCGTGGTCAATCATTCTTAAACCACCCTTCTCGTATTCGTTTATAACAGACAGTCTTGTTACTTTATCGACGCCCTTCCATAAAAATTTAAATAGCAACTGATTTAAGTCCTTGATAAGATCTATAGGCGTTGGCAGCAGGGAAGATAAATAAACGAATTTTGGTATAATCAAGGACTTAATTATTGTTACCTTCCCATATAAAGAGGGGCCTCTTGATGACCATATATTTATTAATTTCTTAATTTTGTCAAGTTTTTCTATAAAATTTTTCTCGCGTAGCAATTTTTGGTCGTAAGAATAATATACCCCAAGGGATTTGATCGGTTCATTTGGCCATTTAATTCCAAAAGGTTTCGTTTTGTTTTCTCTAGAGGAACCGATCCACATACCTTCACTTTTAGTGGCATTCACTGATAGACCAGATAATGACCGAAAAACGTCAAGAAGGTTGAAGAGTGCGTGAGCCGAGTTAATATCAGAGAGGATCGCTGTCGTGTCATCCGCATATTGAAGTATCTTAGTTTCATCTTTACCGATAGTAATCCCTTTAATTGCTGCGTTTTGGCGGACTGCAATTGCCAGTGTTTCGACCGCTATAACAAATAGATATGGGGATAGTGGGTCCCCTTGTCTTACTCCACGTTCCAGTACAAAATAGTCAGAAGTAAATCCATTATTAGTAACACAACTTTGTATATTTTTATAGAAAGTCTTAACCCATCGAGCGAAATCAGGACCAAAATGAAACATCCAAACAACATAAAAGATAATCCCATTCTAAGCTGTCGAATGCCTTTTTAAAAGCAATAAAAATCATTAGACCGGGAACGTTCTCTTTAACCGTAAAATCCATTACATCGAAGATCGGTCGTACAGTTTCCCCAATGTAGCGATCCTTAATGAAACCAGTTTAGTTATGATGGATAATATTTGGCAATACCTTGCTAATACGAGTAGCGATAACCTTCGACATAATTTTTGCATCGACATTGACAAGAGAGATGGGACGCTAGTTTTCTAAAACTGAGAGACCGATCTTTTCCTTTTTTTTTTCAATAAGCGTTATAACTGCCTACTTTTGAGAGTTTGACACTTCACCTTTCCTCGAAACATTCATTCGCACATTTAAGAAAAGGGTCACAAATAAGTGACCAAAACTTTTTGTAAAATTCAATCGGTATGCCGTCACTACCTGGCGCTTTGTTGTTTTGAAAGCTTCCCAGGAGTGTGGAGCACTCCTCCGGAGTAATTTTTCCTTCACAAGATAGCTTTTGTTCATCTGTGAGACTCGGAATATTCAAATCGCTCAGGAAGGATTCTATTGTTAGTAAATGATCTACGCTTTTATTTTCACTTGTATACAGTTTTTGATAAAAAAGTTTTTGTTCAGAGAGTATATCGAAGGGGTCTGTCGTGATCGCCCCACTAATTCTTAACTTCCGTATATGTTTTTTAACATTATTTCGCTTTTCTAGATTAAGAAAACATTTTGTGCTTCTCTCCCCATGCTCATACCATCGAGCCCTAACTCGTATAGTAATTCCTCTTGTTCTTTCTTCATAAAATAGTTCCAATTCTTCTTTAGCCGAGTTTAAGATATTCGCGTTTTCATCATTAGGATCTGTCTCAAAGATTTGTTTTGCTTTGGAATATTTATTTTGGCGATTGTTTTCGTTTTCATTCCTCTCTTTAGCTCTTCTTTTTTAATTTCGTATCGCATGAGCTCTAATATTATATTTAATCCAGTTCGATACTTCGATGGTCAGACAACTCTTCACGACCCTCAGTTAACCAAATTGGTATCTGTTTTGTGACATCCTCAATATACTCATCATCATCCAAAAGCAACGTATTCATTTTCCAATAACCGGGGCCTCTACCAGAATTTTCACCATTACTAAAGTCAATAATAATTGCTGCGTGATCAGTTTTAATAGCTGGGATTATATCCGTTGATGTAACTAGATCGTGTAAGTTGTTCGAGATCAGCCAGTAATCTGGTCGACAGAAAATTGCTGGGGACTTTTGGCTCAACGTAAAACTTTTTACGTCCGGGTTTTTAATTCCACAAATGTCTATGAGAACTAATTCGTCCTGGATACAATTAATGCTTGCTACGACAGACTTTCTTGGTATTAATATCCCTCCTTTCTTATCTAGAGCCATATTCAGGGGACAATTGAAATCTCCTCCCATAACAATGTTTTCTTCCTCGTCTAAATTTTCTTTTTTCAGTGTCGTGAGCAGGTTATTAAAGAAAATAACGATGCACTTATCTTTGTTGGGAGCATAGATGTTAATAAAAAGGTACATTTTGTCTCTGATTTCTGCCTTGAGAATTATATATCTCCCTAAGGGGTCTAGAATTGTATGATGAATGGTGCAATCAACACCTTTCTTGAAAAGAATTGCCACACCACAGGAGTTTGGGCTCCCGTGAGACATTATCATCTCAGCTCCCCCATTCATTTTTCCATTGTATTTCCGACTCTTTTTTTCTGAACGAGTCTCTTGCAAGAAAATAAATTCCGCGTTTTTCTTACGGCACCACGTGTAAATCATTCTTCTTTTTCGAAAATTACTAATACCCCTCACGTTTAGAGAGACTAATTTACATGTGTCAACCACCATCAACTCTCAATATATTGTCGAATACAATTGGGGTTGCAGAAGAACTGAACTGGAAAAAAAAGAAACGGCAAAAATATTCAATATCAAAATATCTTGTAGTTTTGAAAGCGGATAATGTAAAGGAGAAAGGACACTCATCACATAAATAAAGACTATTCCCTAGTATATTATTCAACGACGTAATTATAGTATTACATAGTAACCTGAGATGTAGCGCAGTTAGTACAGAAAAACATAGTAGGTTTCACCACAGGTTTCCCAAGCTAAAAATTCGACTTTGCATTAGCTTGTTTATATAGAGAATTGTATGGGAAAGTCGCCGGTTTGTAAAAAAAGTGTGTAAATAACTATCTAATCAGAAATAAAGTTTTCGTACCTCAAATGTGTCGCGTACTTGTCTCTTGTGCCGATTTTGAAGCCATTCTGACGCCGTTTAGTGAAGTTTTTCGAAATCGTTGTCTCTCCTTCTAAAAGAAGTAGAAGGCAGACCACTCCATCGATCGCATCAATCGCTGGCCAGACGTCACTCCACAAATCGCTCTCTCCTCGAAAGGAAAAGTCCCGAATCGCAATAAAACCAACAGTTCCATAAAGCCCAATAAATTTCACTCCATCTACGTGTACTTCGGCGGTCAAAAGACTCGTGAAGAACGAAAAATTTGGCTTGAAGTTCGCCTCTTCGGCTTTCCTGATATGCTTGTGACCGACCTCGCGACAACGGCCGTTAACGTAAGGTCAAGTAGCTGGTTTCTAATTGGTCCATTTGAATTAAGTCACGCGCTGACAACACGACTCTCCACCGGAGGAAAAGGTACATATTGTCGCGAAACAAGTGTCACACTAGGGCTGCAGCTGGTTTGTTAATTACCGTTACAGAGTTCACAGCTATCAAGCAAATTTAGAACGATAACATTAGATTTTCAGCATAATATAGTTGCTTGATAGTTGTGAACTCTGTAACGGTTACAAACCAGCAGCAGCCCTAGTGTGACACTTGATTCGCGACAAAATGTACCTTTTCCTCCGGTGGAGAGTCGTGTTGTCAGCGCGTGACTTAATTCAAATGGACCAATTAGAAACCAGCTACTTGACCTTACGTTAACGGCCGTTGTCGCGAGGTCGGTCACAAGCATATCAGGAAAGCCGAAGAGGCGAACTTCAAGCCAAATTTTTCGTTCTTCACGAGTCTTTTGACCGCCGAAGTACACGTAGATGGAGTGAAATTTATTGGGCTTAATGGAACTGTTGGTTTTATTGCGATTCGGGACTTTTCCTTTCGAGGAGAGAGCGATTTGTGGAGTGACGTCTGGCCAGCGATTGATGCGATCGATGGAGTGGTCTGCCTTCTACTTCTTTTAGAAGGAGAGACAACGATTTCGAAAAACTTCACTAAACGGCGTCAGAATGGCTTCAAAATCGGCACAAGAGACAAGTACGCGACACATTTGAGGTACGAAAACTTTATTTCCGATTAAATAGTTATTTACACATTTTTTTTTTACAAACCGGCGACTTTCCCATACAATTCTCTATATAAACAAGCTAATGCAGAGTCGAATTTTTAGCTTGGGAAGCCTGTGGTTTCACGGTAGCCGACGCCATCTTGTAAGTAGGGCTAGAATGCTCGGAGAGACTGGGGAGAGTAGGGCAAAGCTTCGTAAAATATGCCAACTTTAAGTCATTGTGCTTGAATGTTCTTTCTTTTTTATTGAATTTTGATGGAAGACGAAAAATATCAGTTCGAGGACTTTCTTCATATGACTTTAAGCTCTCTTCAGGATTATTTAGGGCTTAGAGGTCTTTCAAAATCGGGTTGTAAAGCTGAACTCGTCGCTCGAGCTTTTGGCGCGTACGAGTTGAAAGCACCGATCAAGTACACACAAAAAATATCCGAAGAACTCAAGAAAGAATACCAGCGTCGACTTCGAGTATGCAATGCTCCGGATCCAAACACAATTCCAGCGGATAAATGGCAGGAAAATGTTTTGACGTGGCCCGATGTGGACGAAGGAAAGGTTTTTTCATTCATCCTTCAAAACAAAACAGTTGAGACTGAATACATCGGGAGGTACAAAGACGAGAAAGCATACAGCTTCTATGAAAGTGGATTTGTCGGATGTCTGTATTCTTACTGCTTACCAGATCAGCGCAACAAGGTTTTTATTAAAGGTGACGTGACTCCCTCAACTAAAGTACGCGATCGTCCTCACAACACTTGGATTTTGTTTGATAATAACTCCATTTTGACCACTTGGTGTACATGTGTAGCTGGAACAAGCCTGTGCTGCAATCACATTCTTGCTGTTTTATATAAGATAAATTTTGCGCACAAAAAAGGATATTCAAATCCTGCATGTACTTCTCTGCCTGAAGGCTGGAACAAAGGAACACACAAGCAAGTAGAGCCCAGAAAGATATGTGACCTATTTATCAGGAATGACAGTAGACAACGGGTAGATAAGAAGACTAGAACGCCTATTAATTCTAGAAGTAAAAAGGAGTTTGATCCAAGGCACCCCGAACACAGACAGGTAAACAATGACCAAGTATCTTATTTGTATCAGAACATCAAGGCTAGCAATCCAAATGCTTGTGTTCTGTACTCATTAGATGCATCTGTCACTGCGGAGCTGCCCCCTACTTTGTAAGAAGCAGCTATTGATTTCCTCTCTCTGAACAAAAATGGTGAAAGCCCACAGAAGAACTCACGCAAGAATTTATTGAATACATACAAATAATTGTAGCACAAAAAAACAAAATAGAAGAAGAAACAAGAGGTCAAGGTTGCAGTGACAATTGGAAACAGCAACGGCTGGGCCGAATCACAGCATCCATTGCTCATGAGATAATGACAAAGACAGATTCAATAATAAACAACAGAAGAAAAGGCCACACACCTAAGTACACCCCTCTTGTCAACAAAATAATACATGGAACTGACATTAGTGGTGTGGATGCTATAAGGTGGGGTAAAGAACATGAGGCAGATGCTATAAAACAGTTCATGGCTGTAATGACTTCACATCATGACTGTGCACTAGGTTGCCTGAAAGCTTGTGGACTCCTTGTAAAGTTAGATGAACCCTTCTTGGCAGCCTCCCCTGATGGCTTGTTCAGTTGTAGCTGTTGCGGTCTGAGTGTCATAGAGGCAAAATGTCCATACAGTATAAGAGAGCAAAAGATTACTGAAAACTACAGCAAAACAGATTTCCTAGAAATGAGGGATGGTTCTGTCAAGTTAAAAACATCCCACAAGTACTACTCTCAAGTAACAATGCTCATGGCCATAGCACAAGCCAGGCAAACATATTTTGTTGTTTGGACAACAAAAGATTTACTCATTGAGAAGATTGAATTTTCAGCTGAGCACTGGTACAAGCTGCATTCAACTGCAACTCTCTTTTTCAGAAGTTATGTGTTGCTGGTTCTTTTGGAAAAAAGAGAATTGTGTTGTTGCCCAAAATGCAACAATATTGTACTCGAGAGTGATGGAGTAGATGAACCAGGTGCGCAATCTGTGTTCTGTGACGAGTGCAATGTTTGGTGGCATTGGGAGTGTGCAGAAATAACTTCAGAGGAGCAAATTGAAGGTGCTTTTGTATGCCCAAGTTGTTTATTGGACATGGCTTCTGTGTGTCTTGAAGACAATGAACTATCTGATGAAGACTTTTAATGCAGACTGTACATGTATATGAATGATGTGACAAATAGTCTAGAACTGTATTCATACACATGTTAGAGCTTTTATGCCCTGGTTTGAAACAATGGTGGCTGTAAAATAATCAAATGAAAACTACATTTTGTGTGTCGTATGTCTGTTGTTTGTACATTGCATAAATATAAGATGTTTGGGTGTTTTTATCCAAAATGAAATTACAATTACTATGGAAGATAAAAATAATAGAGTAATACACACATATATTATAGATTGATAATTATAAATTAATACAGTATCTTATAAATGATATTTTATTTATCTATCTATTGGTATTATAAGTGTGTGTATAACTTCAGTTTGTCTACCGTTTATATACCATTATGATTTAAAAATACCGGACATTTCAGTATAATAAAATTTGCACATGTACGTTTTATCAAAGTATTTTATTTTCAAAGGCACATAATACCATGAGTGCCTAAAATATACCAAGATTTCAACTATATACAAGTTTCTATTCTTTACACAATAAGTGGTCCCTGTAAGTTAGATAATGCAGCACACACAACAAGTATGTCATCAGCTAGTGGAATGACAGATAATGGCATTTCTTGTTTAAGAACTCTAAAAACTTTTATTCTTCTAATTGCCCTCTCGACATGTATTCGAACATTAGCGATTTGTGAGGTTTGTCGGACATCTTTGGCACACATTTGCATGGAAGCAGCAGAACTTGGGGGAATTGCAAGATTTGCACCCATAGTCAGTAACTCCTCTCTTATTTTGAAGCCCCTGTCTGCTAGCACTAAATCATATCGCTCAATTTGGTTCAAAAAACCACTGTCTCTAACAATGTGGATGTCACTTGCCCTCCCACCATAAACTGGTGAAACCCATGACACTGCTCCTCTAGGAGTTATTGCAACCAAAAATTTAATAGTGTGGTGGTGCTTGTATTCAGACCATAATGCCGCTGCCACATCCAGAGCTGTTGGTGTTTCTGTAAATACCTCACTGCAGTCTATAATAACCCTGCACTTAGGATACATTTTCTTGAAACAATAAGGTAAGTTTTTTTTCACTTGAACTTTTGAGGGCCACACAATCAATATCCCGAGCTTTCTAGCCAAAAACGTAATCCACGTTGTGAATATAGATGAAACCTGTGATGACGTAACATCAAACCTGAAGGCTACGTCTTCAACTAACAGTGCCATCCTCAACCTCATAAGTACTAATAGAAACTCTTGTTCAAGAGAAAGACTTCTTGGGGGTCCTTTCCGATCACTGAAGTCCACATCAGGTACTCGATTGCTGGGCGGTGTTTTCAATGTCAACACTTCTCCACGCCAATATTGCAGATGCTGCGCCTTCGAAACAATGTAATCAAATAGCATATAAAATGTTTGAGAGCTTGGTAGTCCTGTAAAACAGCTCACATTACTTTCTCTTCCGAGATAACTGATTTGCAATCCTATGTTCAAACTTATCTGAGTAGCCTTTTCTTGCGAGAGGTCGGAAGATTGATTAGCTTTCGTTGATGACTCGATTCTTGGAGCCCTCTCCACCCTAGCCTCCTTCGCAGACGTCTTTGGGCTCGTCACGCGTTCCTTGCCCACGAACGTCTGCTGAACTGAACTGCCACTTCCGTTCGCCGGCGGTTAGCCTTTGTTTTGAACTAACCAATAACGAGCTGCGTAAGAATGGAAATCGACACTCGATTCACGTGCATCGTCTGTTAAAATAATCCCGGGATCGAAGTCCTACTTTCAAAAAATTGGAAAACGAACTATGATTGGCTAACCACCGCGAACGGAAGTGGCAGTTCAGTTAAGCAGACGTTCGTGGGCAAGGAACGCGTGACGAGCCCAAAGACGTCTGCGAAGGAGGCTATCTCCACCCTCGCTCTTTTCTTCGGAGAATGATCATTTAAATCTCGCTCACATAGAAATAAAGTAGGAAAACTGTTTTCAGTCGTTGGTTTCCCGTCCACAAAGTGATTGGAACAGATCCTCACTTGCTTTCCCCATTTGAAATTCGCCAGGCCTTTAGACACCTGCGATATCCAGTGTTGTTTTCTTTTTCGTCTTTCGGGAAAGCATGGAATATTAATTCCGTAACATGACTTCTTTTGCACAGTTTAGTCGGATGTCTCTTGTCATTGTCACAACCAGCAACACAGCAACGATCGTGGCCACCCATTTAGGCAATACAAGACAAAACCAGTTGTAACCTAGGCAAAAATCAAAACACAGTTGACACTAAACCGTGCGCCATCTTGCCCTACTCTCCCCAGTCTCTCCGAGCATTCTAGCCCTACTTACCAGATGGCGTCGGCTACCGTGAAACCTACTATACACAAACAAATACACAGTCAATCATTCTGGCTTGCTTTGTGGCTGAGACCCTCCATTTGCCGAGTAGTTATTCGTGAACAAATCGCTATTCATGATTAAACCGTAATGCGCAAGGTTTTCAGTCTCCGCACCTCTATCTACCTGTCCACTGATGATCAATTTATAGTGCTACCTTAAAGAAGGCTTTCTGTTTAGCTTGCTTTGCTTTTTTCAGAACCGGATACAGAGTTTCGTGTATCTTATCAATTTCTCTGGGATAATCATTTGCAATTCCAATCTTGGTACCTTTCAGATTCTTTACATAGGACCACATATACTCTTTGTCCTGATAGAAACTAAATTCAGCGACTATGGGTCTTGGTTTGGAGGACTGCGATCTATCGCTTCGGGATGGGATTCGATGTACACGTTCAAAACGAAAGCTATCGACATCCTCTTTAGGAATTTTCATCTTCTCCTCCATCATCCTGCGAACTAATTCTTCAGTTTTGTCATTTGACTCACCTATGGATTCTTTGATCCCAAAAATCTTCACATTTTCTCTTCTTGAGTAAGCTTCGAGCCTGATGTTGCTGCGTTTTTAAATTTGTGGCCTCCGCCTTGAGAGACTTCAGCTCATTGTTGTCCGCTTCCATATTGGAACATATTTAGACTGTAGTAGTTTTCAGGTTTGTTATGTCCGAGGCCGTAGCCTCCGCCGCTTCTTTCGTCTTCTTATTTTCCTCCTCTAATTGTGTCACTCGCTGTTTAATCGTCTCGAATTCACCGAAGACGTTTAGGAGCTTATCGAGTTTGGCATTGATCTCTATCAGTTCGAGCGAAGCACTACAGCAGTGGCCTTCCAAAACCAAATCACCATCCGTCTGCGAACTGTTTTCTCGTTGTCTTTTCTTGTTATTTTTTGCCTCTTTCGACGAGTCCTGACTCTCATTATCAGCCATATTAACTTGGTAAAGGAGGGCCGGTTAGATAAACACAAAACTACAACATTTTGAAATCACTTAAACCAGAGCTTCAGAAACACGTCCGCACGTCAAGGTGCCTGGTAACCAATTCGGGAGAAGAAAAATTGACATTGGCTGTAAAAATTCGACAGCACCATTGTGTTGTTCGATCGGCTGACGGTCTGACTTTCAAATTAGCCAATGCTCCAGCAGAGAAATGTTATGGAAGACACCAAAAATGGGATCGCTGGGATCATAGTTGTAAACAAGATGACAAGATGATCAGTCTAGTACATGCCGTATTCAAGAAACGTTTTGCTTGCAAACTGTTGTTTTTACATGCTTGCTAGCATTTTAATTGGACCAGTTAAAACATCCCTGCCGAACCTTCCCAGTTTTCTATTCGAGTGGAGCTACCCAAAAAGTTTTAAAGTGGTAATTTTTACACCTACCTTGCCACAGACAAAACAGCAAAACGAAAATATGTGCGGTAGAGCAAAGCTTTGTTCGCTTTCTTTCAGCCATGACGAGGTACTGCTATTCTTAACGAATGTTTAAATTGTCGTCGCTACGTAACTGTAAGTGTTGCAATTATTTTTTCCTGCCCTGCAACCAAACATGGTTTATTAAAATACTGGAAAAAAAAATACAGCCATAACTGTTTGCTTCTAATTGGTTACCCGAGGACTTTAGTTATCGACAGGTGTTGTATACCGAATTCAGCCTGAAATGGAATCGTCTATGTATTCGATTCGTATAATAAAATTAAATAAAGAACCTTACTTGTCGAGTTTGTAAACTTACCGCAATAGGCTAGTTTCGAATTATGATAGAACAAAAGAACAGAGTCGAGGTTCATTTTCTTTTGTTGAAAACACAGGAAAATGCAAGTCTATGAGAAAGATCTGTCACGGTTCAACAAGGCTACATTGGATGTTGGTTTCTTACAGAAGTGCAAGTTATTTTATATTTTCCCTACTTTTCTTAATTTCAAACTTAGCAAGGATGAATACCATGGAACTAAAGCCTGTCGCCGTTTCAAACAGGATTTGCTGAATTATGAACTGAACCAGAAAGCTTCTCTTCGAAACAACTTCCTGAGATCGTACAAGTCAGCCCGTATCACACTTGAGACTATCCTATCGCCCTTGGATTTCAAGCACGTTTGCTCTACAATCGAACGCAAAGCTTTGAAGATAAACGATCGCAATTCACGAAGGATGGATAATAAATTTCATAATCTCAAACGTAAACTTGGAATTCCCAAGGTAACACTTTTGTCCAACGATGATGTTATTTTCAACTATTCTCACCGGGTCTTGACTGAGACCGAAAAGAAAGTGCTAGCACGTGGTTTACGTTTTTGTTTGCCTCCCAAACGTGTTGATAAAAATGATGTTAAATGTTCCTTCGAGCTTCTTTATCGTGATTTGATCAAGTTGGGACAACCTTTAACAAATGAAAATCGAGACCGCCTTAAAAACCAGCTCAAGAATATTTCTTATGGCTACATTTTCTGTTATGATTTTTCAAAACAGAAGAACATTCTCAGTAAGGATGAGTGGATTGCTTTAACGAATTTACGCAAAGATGACAGCATCATCATAACAAGGCCTGACAAAGGAAATGGTGTTGTCTTGGTGAACAAGCTTGATTATCTCCAGAAAATGAATTCAATTGTTTCTGACGGGTCTAAATTCAAAGAGTTTATAAACAACCCAACCAAATCTAGAGAAGACAGCCTCTCATCGTATCTCCGCAAACTAAAAAGTCAGAAAATTATTGATGATGTCACTTTCCACAAGATTTTACCTAGTGGTTCCTGTCCCGGAATTCTTTATGGTTTACCGAAAGTTCACAAGACCGGTTGTCCGTTTCGCCCTATTGTCTCCTCTGTTAACACTTACAATTACAACCTAGCCTCTTACCTTGTTGACATACTTCGACCCATCTCTATCAACCAATACACAGTTAAGGACTCTTTCAGTTTTGCTGATTGGGCTAAACACTACCGCCACAACAATAAACTGATGTGCTCACTGGATGTTACCTCACTTTTTACTAATGTTCCCCTGGATGAAACTATTCAAATCTGTCTCGAGAAACTTTACTCTCTTCCGGATCCTCCCTCATTACCACGCGATGTCTTAAAGAACCTGTTGGAGTTTGCCACAAAGAAAAGCCATTTCGTCTTCAATGGCAAGTACTACGATCAGATTGATGGTGTGGCCATGGGCTCCCCTTTAGGTCCAGTCCTTGCGAATATATTTATGACTGACTTTGAAGAGAAGTCAGTCATGACTCACAGCAATCGACCTTCCGTTTGGTTTAGATATGTTGATGACACCTTTGCCTTGTTTGACGATGCCGTTTCTGCGTCCGAAATTCTACAATACCTTAACACTTGCCACAGCAACATAAAATTCACCATCGAATTTGAGGAGAACGGCGAGATTCCTTTTTTAGATGTTCTCGTCAAACGTTGCCCTCGTAACGCCTTCAGCACTTCCATCTATCGAAAGAAAACATTCACTGGTCTCTACACCAAATGGGACTCATTCACTCCTCGCAAGTATAAGATCAATCTGATACGCACTCTCACTTATCGCTGCTTCCGAATTTGCTCTACTCCGTCGTTGCTTCAATCTGCTCTCAAGGGTTTACGAAACCTCCTTCTTCAAAATGGGTTCCCTCTGGGAATAATCAATTTTCACATGAACGATGTTCTAAAGAAAAACAGAAACAAGCCCAACATCCCCATCTCTACCGTTCCCAAGAAAGATTTGATCATTGTGTTTCCTTATTTAGGTTTAGAGAGCAACCAGATCGCGAAACGCCTTAAATCTTGTGTTTATAAGTTTTATTCATTCGTTAATCTCAAGGTTATTTTTGTTAACAGTCGGCAGATCAAATCCTTCTTTCCCTACAAAGACCGCTTGAATCGTTCCCAAAGGTCAAGGGTTGTTTACAAAGCAAGTTGTTGGGACTGCGATGATTTCTACATCGGCAAAACGAAGCGACGACTGGTGGATAGAAAAACTGAACATTTTAAAGCGCTCTCCAAACTTGAACACACATCAGCTATTGCCAATCATGTTATGACTACTGGACATAATATGAAATGGGATCACTTTGAAATCCTCGCGTCAGGAAAAACTGATTACCATTGTAAGATAAAAGAAACCTTGTTTATACAAGAACTGAACCCGGCGTTGAATGCTAATCTCACCAGTGACAAGCTGTCACTTTATTAACATGTCACTGCTATTTTTAGTGTTACCCAGATCACTCGCAATTTCTTTTTGAATATAAATAGTGTTTAATCTCATAACGGTTACTTTTGAAAATGTATGTTGGGACATACGAAACGTCAAGTCAGATTTCATAAAATGCATTGCTTCACCATGTTTATAACCGCTTTATGTGTTGTTTTTCTTATAAAACTTCGATGGCCGAAGAACAAGAGTCTCTAAAATGCAAGTTATTCCCCAGAATCTCGACTTGGTTCTTTTGTTTTACCACAATTCGAAACTAGCCTATTCGCCATTACGCACCGCGAAATTTAAGTCTAACTCTATGTAAAGATATTGTGTCACAAAATGGGCAAAAATTAACCCTAGCGGCTTTAGATAACTCTGAAGGATAAGTTTCCACCTCTGTTTTTTCCGTCGGTTTTTTTCTAATTGGCCCGAGAGGATGATAAAAATTATCATAACAATTACAACACAATAATCATTACAAATATAACCTTTCCTCTAGTACCCGTCCTAGTCTACAGGACGTGATTTAATTTGCATTGGTAACGCGAATTGGCATTGATAACGCGAATTAGATCGCCAGTCTTCATGACCCGGTGAAGCTTTTAGAGCTTTGTAAGAGTGCTGTAAGAAGTGAGAAACAAAAGGTTACATACATTGAAGTGGCAAACAGAAAGGAGAAGGAGAAGGAGAAGGACATACTTGAGAAATATCCATCTGATTTTATTATTTACATTTCAGTTATAACAGGTTGAGTGTTATCAAGATAATGCCGTTTTTCTTCATCCGTCGAAGGCCAAGTACAACAAACCGAGCTGGATATGTAGATTAAATTATGTTTGTGTTATCCATATACCAGAACTGGTGGAATCTAAAATCAAACTAATTTTATTATTTTATTTAATACATAACAGTTATGCAAAACCTTGCGAGTGGTATCCCATGGTATATCCCGCGGGTCACTTGCAGTTTCTTGGTATACACACGAGGCTTTTAGGAGGCTCTGTTAGGGGGGTCTTTATGTCTCCTGTCTGAATTTCAAACCTTTACATGTCGCAATTTCGAAAGGGCCGCATGTCGCTGTCGGAATTTCGTCCAGTGAAACTGATGTCGATGTCGCAATTTATGAAAGTTCTGAACGTTTCTCCAACGAATAATACGTTGTCGTAATTCAGGGGTCGTAAGTCAGTCCGTTTCCACACTGTCAGTCTGTTTCAGTGAAAAAACAAAGTCATTTTCGACATTTTCCTCTGCCCGAATGCCGTCAAGTCGCTGTTATTTAAAATAGCCAATGTCGCTGTTCATTTTGCTTTATTTTAGTCGCTGTCACCATTTCACCGGAGCGGTCTTGTCGTTCGGCGTCATTTCATTTCCTTCATGTCGCCGTTTCAGAGCCGTGTCGCCTGTCGGATTTTGCCCTGACAGTGCCTCTTTTAGGGTTAGGCGAGTGTGTGTGCGAAGAGAATACAGGTGACAAGTGGGATATTCCATGCTATAATTTGCTGCATGAACCACAGGCAGCCCAAGCTCCCGCGGTGTGATGGGTGTCATGTGTCATGATCATCTTGCGTAATAACGGTCATGGCGAAATTATAAGAGTTTGTATGGGAATATTTACCATCGGTCTTAGAAAGCAAAAATTCAAATTCTTAAAAAAGTAGCCAACCTTACTTCCACGCTGTTTTGATTGTTGTCTGTTTGCTTACTTTGCTGTCTTGAGGCCTTTTTCAGCGAATTATCTCTTGGCGAATTATCTCGTGGGTTTTCCACTCATAAGAGAAGAAGATTCTTCTTCTCTAATGAGTGGAAAACCCACGAGATAATTCGCCAAGAGATAATTCGCTGAAAAAGGCCTCAAGACAGCAAAGTAAGCAAACAGACAACAAGCAAAACAGCGTGGAAGTAAGGTTGGCTATTTTTTTAAGAATTTGACCGTATTTTTGCTTTCTAAGACCGATAGTAAATATTCCCATACAAACTCTTATAATTTCGCCACGACCGTTATTACGCAAGATGATCATGACACATGACACCCATCACACCGCGGGAGCTTGGGCCGCCTGTGCATGAACGTCATTGATGCATGTATAAAAGTAACCGCTGGTTTATTTACTTTGCGCAACACCCAAAGACTGCGAGGCTCAGTTGACTTTTGCGCATTACCGAAAGACTACCAAATCCAAGAAGGATCCCC